>JACEII010000008.1:8690403-8771188 GCA_014332785.1 Antheraea mylitta
TAAAATAGCCTTTAGATATTAAAACCCACTTGCCATGGTTCTTGAACTCGCTATCCGTGAAATCATTAACCTGTTTTGGGGTTTAGTTATAAAACTAACTTTTTTTTTACGTGGGGAAATCCTTTATGGATTCCCACCCTCCCGGGGAGAGAGTGGGTTATGTCCGACTCGCACCGACTAAAACCCCACGGTGTACGTCTTCCGCTATAGTTGGGGCGGCACGAGATCTCTATAGACTTCATCATGACGCCCCAGCGGTGTGGCCCAGCAGCAACAGTTATAAAACTAACCTAACCTAACACTAACTAAAAAACTGTTATTGTACTTGTGAGCCTGAAGCATGGAATGTCCAACTTGTTGCAGTTTCTAGTATTTAAATTGTGTTGATTTTTACTTGATCCAGCATATGTAAGTTTTGGCGGACATACATTAAATTATCAAAAATATATTGAAAGGGCATAGTCCTGAAACTTTGTCTTTAATGATTCAAGGACCCATATTATATATTGCTCGAACTGCCCGTTTTTGTAATAGGAATATGGTGTCCACATCAGCTGCTGTACCCAGCAACAAATACAAATACGATCATAATATAACTTCGGTACTTACCTGTTGATAGAATTGTTCCATCCCGACTGAATGCTAAACAATGTACTGGTGCTGCATGTTGAAGTGGTGTTAGAGACGCTGGAGAACCTGTAGATAAATCCCACACCATAATTTCACCACCGCTACCAGCCGAAGCAAGCCATCGTCCACAAACGGAAAACGCGAGTGCGTATATTGTAGACTGGAAATTAAAAAAAATAATCATAAGCTTATAATATTTATCTGTGAATTGTGCAAAATTACAAATTAAAGTGTAATTAAATTAGTACCTTATGTCCCGTCATGATACGAACTTGCGTTCCTGTCAAACAATCCCATAATCTAACTGTTCTGTCGCTAGAACCGGATGCGATATAATTCGAGTTCGGATGAAACTGAACACACTGTAAATAATACATTTCGTATAAGGTTTTATAATATTATCAACATAAATTATTTAACCACTAGAATGTACTGTGACAGATCTTCTAGTCTTAAGCAGTAAGAATTATAATCTACACAAATGTTTGCAATAAAAATAATAATGGGTTTATGAAAATTATATGCTGCCAGTTCATACATATTCAATTTGAGAAAGTATATATATAAAACTATATTTATATCATAGGAGGCATATAAACAGGTGGGTCACCAGATCTTAAGTGATCACTGCCATCCATAGACACCGGCAACAATAGGGGAGTCTGCAAGTGTGTTGCCAGCCTCTGTGTGTGGCGATGGGAGAGCGGGAGAGGTGGGCTTCCGGCGCTCTCACTGACCGAACGAAACGCAACAATGCAAGCACTGTTTCTTTACGTGGCTTTCTTGTCGACAAGTCGACCCCCAGCGAGCCAACCCATTTACGGTAAAACTAGTAAGTAATAGCTTAAGCGTGGCTCTACTATATATCATAGAAAAATGGTTTACAGAGATCTATTTTGTAGGTGGTAGAGCCAGGGTATTATTGGTTTCAGCATGAAGGGATCGGTTCGTCCGAAGTAGTGCCACCCTCTCACAGAAATCCAACGTGCAGTAACAGTGCTTGCATTGTTACGTTTCGTTCGGTCAGTGAAAGCGCCGGAAGCCCACATCCCCTCATCCTCTCTCCCCATTACCCCAGACACAGGATGGCAACGCACTTGCGACTCCTCGGGGTTGCTGGTGTCTATGGAGAGCGGTGATCACATAACAACAGGTGACCCGCCTGTTTGTTTATCTCCTATATGATATAATACGGCAGTGCCTTAAACTTACGTCAACATCTGAAAGGTGTCCTGAGAAAATTCTCAGCGGATGTTGAAGTTCCGTAGCCCAGAGACGGGCCGTGCGGTCGTGCCCACTGGATGCGAAGTAATGACCATGAGGGGACCAACGTACATCCCATACCGGCCAAACATGCCCACGGTAAACCACAAGACAGGTCCAACACTGCAGCGACCATAAACGTACTGAAATTATATTAAAGTATACTGTTTATAATATCTCAGTACCTGGGCGACTGAGCCTAGATAGGTTCTTAAAAAAACATTTTGAAATTAAAATAATTAACGCTTTATCTTATAAAATTAGCATTTTATTATAAAAATAAAAACATAGCAAAAAAATATATCTCTTCTGCTGTCACTCGGATTTGAACTGGGGTTACACGGATTTTGGAAGCAACCGATTACCATCTGTGCAATTTTTTTTGACAGCGCTGGCTAAATTTACCTTTATCCTAGTTATATTTTTTCATTGCCTGAAAACTCAGATAAAAAAGTTTTCTGTGAATAAAATCTAGCTAGACCGATTTATCGTCCCCGAAACTATCTACATACTAAGTTTCACGGAAATAGATGACGCCGTTTCCGAGATCCTGAATATATCAAATACAAAAGTATACAAAAATTGCTCGTTTAAAGGTATTAGATAAATAAAAGATATGCATGTCTTTAATCATTGTTGTCTTTTCAAACCTCTAAAGACAATGAAGAATTGAAACGGCATTTTCCCACTTCAAGACTAATTACTGCAGAGTGATATCTTACAAATTGTTTGTTACGGATCCGGGCCTTCATGATAATTTTTTTCTCGAACTGACTACTCTATTTCCCTAGCAAGGTCTTAACAGCATCACCGGACTACTAAGGCGAACGCTTAAGGCACTCCGCCGATTATATTTTGACAACTAACCCAAGGGCCTTCATTATACAATTTGCCACGAGTCCTGTACAATATTTTACTTAGAACTAGTACTTGGCGCACTTCTTATCCACGGAATATATTTGACCATCTTATAACATTTAATCATTTTGCGAATTTTGAAACTCGTAGGTTGCGTAATAATAATAATAATTACGGACATATTATACAATAGTAATAATCACATTTACACTATGCTATACACAATTCAAATTATATAGACAGCGAAAAATGAAATTATAAAATATATCTATTACAAGTACTTATGCTATAGATAGGTGCGGGACTCACTCGTTCTTAATTAACATTAATCAATCTTACGTACTTGTAGAATCTTCAGAGCAGGATAGTAGTAATATCTTGAATGGGTCAAAAGAAACTTTATAGACTGGCCCCGAGTGACCATATAGTGTGCGGCATGTATCTCTGTCCTTTTCTTCCATCATTCTAACAAGAACATCACCTGAAAAAATGAACAGTACAGATAACCACAAATTACATGACATATCAAACGTTATTTTCCTAAAGCAGGTTTTCAAAGCTCATGTGTTAAGAAAGTATGTATTCAGTATACCATTCGGTTCAGAAATCTAATATGGTACAACAAAAAATTTAATGGAGGATTAATTGTTCAAAGTGAATACAACAAGTCTTCGCCTATGACAAAATATTGCTCAATGGGATAAATATGAATTCACATACCCTGGAAGTGTATATTTAATAAACGTTTCCTGTGGAAGACCTTTCTCGAAACGCAAGGCTAGTTTCCATTTTCAAGTTGAAAATATGTCGCTCAAGCATCTAGAGCTGTGTTCCGATAAATTTACTTGATAGTAAGTCTTGTTCTAGGTTTAGCATGTTTACCATCTTAGATCATGTCGTCATCAAACTAATTGAATTGGAGAATTTGAGATTGTTTACATTTGTAAATTTTCGTCACGTAATGAAAATGTATTATGCCTCCTCCATGTTACTCTTTGTATATATGTAAATCAGTATATATTTTAACCTCCTATAATTTTCAATGATTAATTCAATCAGTTCAATGAACAACCAACATTAACTATTTTAGGAAAAATATCCATCAATAAAAATTACATATAAGATATAAAGTATATGAAGAAAATAGTAAAAGTATTCATTAAATTCCTACGCGCTCAGTATTTAGGTTATACAACCGACAATGCATGACACTCGCCTGGTCCAACACGCATGCACACACCCACTCACTCGTATACAATAGAAAGAGCGAGTTCCCTGTGGAGGAGGCCTAAAGTTATTTTCTTACGTGACGATTTCTACCAGTCAACTTAAATAGTTTAAATGCGCAAACTTGGTTAAGGAATTTCGTTCCAAAAACATCACGAATATCGAAAAAACAGAAATAGCTCAGACGGAAATCGACTGCTTCGAAAATCAGTCTAATCCCAGTTCATATCAGAGAGACACCAAAAGAGATGTCTTTTTGTAGTCCGGTGAAGCTGTTAAGACCCTGCTGGATCAATAGCGTAGTTATTTCGAAAAAAAATCAGGAATATCGTGTGTCACATATATACCTATATATATAATATAGAAATATACATACTACATCTGTATTTTTATGGTCGGAATTAGTCGAGTTCTTTTTAACACTTACCTGCTTCTCTATCTATATCTTGAAGTTTTTCAGAAGACTTCATGCCACGCAGCTTTGCAGGTGTTAATGTCCATACCTTAATATAAGAGTTTATGTATAAATATTTATACCTTAAAAAATGTTAGAATATTGTGGGACTGTGCAAAACAGCATTACACTGTTGTAAATAACATATAAGTCATTCAATCTGGAAACTTTCAGAAACACTATTTTTTTTTAAATCATTGGAGGCAAACGAACATGCTGATCACCTGAAGTTAAGCGATCACCATCACCTATAGACACCAGCAAAAAAAGAGGAGTCGCAAGTGCGTTGCCAGCCTGTGTTGGTGGGGAAGGGGAGGGCAGAGAGTGGGAGCAAGGTGGACCTCCGACGCTCTCACTGACTGAACAAAATGCAACCATACAAGCACTGTTACGTCACGTCGGTTTTCTGTGTGAGGGTGGTACTACCCCGGACAAGTCGACCCATTCCTGCTGAAACCAGTAATAACATCAGCTTGGCTCTACCACCTACAATGAGTTTATCTCAATAAACTCCAATACTGTTTGTGGTTACTGCTTTTATCATAATATATTAGTATTGATATAAGTCTTATAATGAACCAAACATTAATATTCTACCTTTATTGCAGAGTTGCTGAGTCCAACTGCTAGTAAAGTGGAATCATCACAAATATCTGCACAAACTGCATTATGCCCGCTGTTTAATAATGTGTAAAAGCATATGGATGGCAAACTGTCTGGTCCAAGCTGAACACGTTTTGACGCTTCACGAAGAGCTTTTCCCTTCTCTACTTTATCAGTCTCTTTACTGAAAACCAATTATGTATTGATTATGAAGTATATGTATAATAAAAATCCAAAAAGTAATGATCGAAATTTCAACACACAGCCCAAACTATAGGAACTTGGGTCGTGAAAATACGCATGCTGGTCCCTTATACACTGTACATGAACACTGAGGAAGGTCTTTAGGGAATTAATTGTGGACAAGAGGATGAAATATTTCCTCTAATTAGTCAGTTATTCTCTTATATATATCGATATAAATTAAAGGTTTGAAAATATTAACTTCATAGAAAATGTGTGCGAAGTGAGATTGCTAATCACACTACATATCTTAAAATAAAATCCTCTGCCACATCTGTCTATCTGTTCGCAACACACTCAAAAACTACTGAATGGATTTACATGCGGTTTTCACCAGTAGATAAAGTGAATCATGAGTAACGTTTAGATATGTTTATGATCCGTAAAAAAGGTTGAGAACCACTGGGCTAAGCAGTAATGACAACGTTTGCGAGAAAAAAAGTTCAAAAAAAAATCCATAAAAGACTTGTAGGGATTAAGTAATTACTTAGGAGCAATTCTTAGTAAAAAAATATAGTTATTCATGAATGACCGCTATTTGTACCAGATTTTCATATGCATGTAGGCACATACAATGATATCATTGTGTGGTTGGCCGTGCGTGTGAGAAATTATTTAGCAAGGCATATCTAATAATAATCCACCGGGACCCCGAGGTGGAGGCCCGGCTGCATGGCAGCTATAGGGAGTGCAGGAAGACCCTGCAGGCTGCCATCAGCCGGGCGAAGGAAGCGGCATGGGAGGAGCTGCTGCAAACGCTGGAGGGGGATCCTTGGGGGCGCCCGTATCGACTCGTACGCAATATGTTACGACCCTGGGCGCCCCCGGTGACGGAGACCCTTCGGACGGAGGTGGTGGCGAGGGTCGTGGGAGAATTATTCCCTGACCCTCCGCCGCTACCTGCTCCTCCTATGCCTCCGCCTCGGCGGAAGTCGAGGGGATGCCTGATAGTCCTCCCCCAATTACGGAGGAGGAGATGGGGAGAGCTGTCGAGCGTCTCCTCAACCGGCGGAGAGCGCCCGGCCCTGACGGGGTCCCAGGCCGGGTGCTCGGCATTGCGCTGGGTCATCTCGGGGGGGTGGCTTCGGGAGCTGTTCGACCGGTGTTTGGCGGTCGGACGGTTCCCGAAGTCCTGGAAGCTTGGGCGGCTCTGCCTGATGGCTAAGGAGGGCCGCCCTCCGGACTGCGCGTCCGGTTATCGGCCCCTTGTTCTGCTGGACGACGTCGGGAAGGCACTGGAGAGGGTCATTGCTTCCCGGTTCGTCCAGCACCTGGAGGGACTGGGGCCAAACATATCGGACGCGCAGTTTGGCTTCCGGGCAGGGCGTTCCACAGTGGACGCCCTGTGCCTCCTAAAGTCGCTGTCGACGGAGGCGACCTCCCAAGGGGAGAGTCTTGGCGGTGTCCTTAGACATCGCCAATGCCTTCAACAGCCTGCCACACGGGGTCATATGGGAGGCTTTCCGATATTTCGGAGTGCCCCCGTACCTGCGGCGGCTGTTGGAGGCGTACCTGGAGGACAGGGAGGTCGCCTACGTCGACGGCGACGGGCGAATGGTCCGGCGGGCTACAAGGCGGGGGGTTCCACAGGGATCGGTCCTGGGGCCGCTCCTGTGGAACATGGGCTACGACTGGGTGCTCCGTGGCGCACTCCCTTATGGAGCGCACCTAATCTGCTGCGCTGACGACACCCTAGTCGTAGCCCGGGGTGAGGAATGGACGGAGGTGGAGCGCCTGGCCACTATGGCCACAACCCTCGTGGTCAGGTGCATAAGGAGGTTGGGCCTCGAAAAGACCGAGGCCATACTCTTCCATGGGCCTCGGCGGGGGCCACCACCTGGGGCCCACAGTATGGTGGAGGGCGCCCAGATCGGGGTGGGAGCCCAAATAGGAGGTCCTTGGGCCTAACCCTGGACGCCACTTCGCGGGGCTCGGGCCACGAATTGCTAGGGCGGCGGCGACACTCAGCCCATTGCTCCCCAATATTGGGGGGCCGGGGGTCAGGTGCCGGCGATTGTACATGGGAGTCGTGCGGGCGATGGCCGCTTACGGGGCACCGGTCTGGGCAGATGCCCTCGGTGCCGCCAACGTGCGCGCGCTTCGCAATGCGCAGCGCACGGTGGCGCTGAGGTAGGGATGTTAAAAAATAATCGATTTTTAATTAAATCGATTTTTATTTTATTATAATCGATTTTTTATTGTCGATGTTTATTTTCATATTAATCGATTTTTTGAAAATCGATTATATAAATTACGCATTTTAATCGATTTTTATAAACATCTATGCGACGGATGAAAAAAACTCAAAATAAGTTCATTATTATTTACAATTGAAGAGTGAGCATAGTGAGATAATATGTTTGTAAAAATTTAAAGTGATTTCTAGCCGAAAAACACCTAAAAGCGGCTGGCGTAAGTATTTTATAACGAAAAAGAATAATACCACAGTAATATGCATGTCCTGTTCGATAGAATGAAAAATGTTGTATTGAAACTACAAATTTAAAAAGAACATAGAATGAAAACATCCCAGTGCCTTACAAGTAAGATGAGTTACTATATCTTATAATGATTGTTGTGGTTCTTATGACAGCCAAATAACGCTCTCTGTAAAATTAAAACTTTCAATAAAACTAAAAAGGTCTGTCATGCGAGTACAACATGTTCACTAAAAATGTCTTATGGTAAACTCGACATCGATAAGTATACAAAACTATAAATTATTATTGAAATTATTCAATAAAAAAAATTCTTCAATTTTAATTTTCTCAGTCACACTATGATTAATATGAAAATTTAAAAGTGAACTTCATTGTTTTGTTGTTGTCATTTTGTTAGGATGTTTATCATTTCATTTTTATTACGATATAACGTTTAATAGTACTGAAAATTTCTATGGTATTTAGTTTCTATATTCTTTACCTTGAAAGTTTAAAGGAACATTCACTTTTATTTTGTTTTGAACTGCTGGTTATTTTTGATGCGTATCATTTTATGTGATTCTTAATCTGATAAATTGTTATTTTAAATCTTTAGGTTTATTATAGGAATGTGGAAAGTATGTCTGTTTTTAAATATTATAAAAATCGATTATTTATTTTCAATAAAATCGATTTTTAACAAATCGATTATTATTTAAAAAAAGAAAAATCGATTCCTAATTAATCGATTTTTTTCATTAAACTCACATCCCTACGCTGAGGGCGATCCGGGCGTACCGGACGATGTCCTCGGCGGCGGCTTTCACGCTCGCCGGCACCCTTCCTTGGGAGCTGGAGGCAGGAGTTCTCGCCGCCGTATACGAATTCACGGCGGCGAGGAAACGTAGTGGAGAGCCTCCGGCTCCCAGGGAAATAGAGGCCAAAAGGCAGGAGCTACGGGAGGAGGCGGTAGAGCGGTGCATGCTGGACCTGGCGGACGCGCGCTTCGGGACGTACACCCTCGACGCCGTCCGCCCGGTCCTGCGGGAGTGGATTGGGAGGAGATGGGGCTCCCTGTTGTTCAGGCTGGTGCAGGTACTGACCGGACATGGTTGTTTCGGGTGGTACCTGTACCGGATCGCTAGCAGGGAGCCGACCGCCGCCTGCCATGAGTGCGAAGAGAGAAGGATACCGCGGAGCACACTCTCTCTGAGTGTGTTGCATGGGAGGTGGAGCGCCGCACTTTGGTGGCGGTGGTAGGGGAGGATTTGTCGCTGCCGAGCGTGGTTTCGTCCATGCTTGGCAGCGAGCAGGTGTGGCGAGTAGTGGCCTCCTTTTGCGAGGAAATCATTTCGCAAAAGGAGGCGGCGGAGAGGGCCCGCGAGGCGGACCCCCTCAGTGGCCGTCTTCGCCAACGGAGAACCGGCAGGAGGAGGCGGCGCTTCGCCCAACTCCTCCTGCCACCTGTAGCCGGACCTGAGGGGATGTAGTCGGGGGGCTCATCCCCTAATTGCACAGGTCCGGCGGACGAGGGGAGGCAGCTGGTGTGTACCCAGCTGCCTCTCTATAGGTAGGAGCCCGGCGGCCACCTTCCGCCGGGCGGACCGTTGGGGCGGCTATCTAAGGGGAATAGCTTAGAACGATCCCTTGCCGCCCCAACACTATGGTCGGTCGGTACACCGTGGCGTTTTAGTCCGTGCGAGTCGGACATAACCCACCTTCTCCCCCGGGAGGGTGGGTATCCACAAGGGATTTTCCCACGTTAAAAAAAAAGACTACATTTAATATCCAAGACAAATTTAATACATATAGTGCAATTATGTATTGAAAACCGAACAGTTTTCTATTAATAATCTATAATATAAGTTGGTAACAGGAAATTAAAGCATTCATAAAGTCATTAACCATAATGAGAATTAAACGAAAGGAGACTAATATCATAAATCACTCACATTAGAAAAAGACAAATGTAATGCATGTACATTACTTCAAAACAGAAGCACCTATTTGTCCAGTTCTTTTCTGTTGTATTTATAATATTCAGTATAAGATTTGTATGTGAGAAAATGTTTGAAAAAACATACAGAAAACTAAATAAAATAGGCTTGAGATTATCAATATTAGAAGTGAGTGAGACATAAAAAATTAGGATATCTTCATGAATATTACCAGATTAACGTTTAGTTAAGTACATTTTCTTTAATCAGAGTGTCCTATTGAAGATTTGTTTTCATACTCTTTGTCAGTACATTAGTGCGAAGCCGTGATGGGCAGCTAGTTTATTACACTTATACACAGTATATATACTTATATTTATTTTTGACTAGCAATCCACTCCAGCTTCGTAAAGTTGCAATGTAGATATTAATATGGGACAGTGTGGAGCGATTAATAATATTTAAGATTCAGTAGTATAATAATTTGATCTAACTCATAACGTTTTAGCTAGCTAGCCAGCGTTCACTATCTAATCACACAAAAATGTTTGTTACAATATCACATTACAAATCTTTGAACTTTTGGCTTTTCAGTACTATATGTATGTATGTATATATATATACATATAAACCTTTCTCTTGAATCACTCTACCTATTGCTGAAAACTGTATTAAAATCCATAGAATACTTTAAACAATCGAAGACAGCTGAAAAGACTTCATTTTTAACTATGTAATGATTTATTTTGTAATATCAAAAGAATATTTTTTTAATGATACAATACATCTACTACATAAATAAAAAACATTCTGTAATGAATATGAATTGTTTCTACTGAAAGAAGTATTGATTTATAAAATATTTAATGAATATCATGATTAATGAACATTTTGGGAATAGTTACTTACAGTTCTGGCAAAGGGATCCTATCATTGGGTGGGGCATTTGGGTCAGATTTCGGTTTTTTCATGAAAATATTATCCTTTTTAGCTTTCTTCTTCTTAGGCTTATCAGGGGTCTCTTCCACTTCTTCTTCATCTTCTACAGGTGCAGGAAGAATCTGAATGTCGGGTTCTTTTAGTAGCCCGTAATATACTTTTGCACGATTTTCTGTTGTGTTCAAAATTTGTTTAATTGTAATTTTTTTATTACTATTTATCAAATATATATTTATATAAACATTGTTATATACATAGCGTTTTCTATCGGGCATCTATGCCTTTGATACTTCCTTGATTTCAGCTCTGAAAAATACTTGAAATGGAGTATGAGATAAATTCATTTGTTAAAATAATCGCTGACAGTATTGTGTTAAAAATTTAGACAATTTGAATTCAATCGATGAATTATGAGTAAACATGAAACGATATAAAAAACGTTATTTTTTATATGTAAAATGATGTACTCCTGTTATTGCTAAACATGTTCATAGGCATTAGCAATAGTACAGGTAGTCACCACAAACGTGAACGAAATCACGAATAATATTCAATTTAATCTATTCGAAGTATAGAACTTTTGTAGTAATATGAAACATATTCATGTAACATAAAAACACAGTAATATTTTATTGAAATAATTATACTACCAAGTTCTAGACACTTTGTATGCTTTACAATATGTAACTGAATAATAATATATTATAGCCTAGTGTCACCTATTAGCGAGTTATAATATAAGAGACAGCATTAAAGCTTGCTTTAAAAAAATATTTAAGAGTACCAAATTACATGGTGATCAGTCAAGCGTTGAAGTTTAACAGTCTATAGGTATATTTATCAGAATATATATACCAACTAGCCTCTGCCGACGACTTCGCGTGGAATACATACACTAACACTAACACACAGCAGTTCTCAAAAGGAAAAACATCCCGATTTTGAAACATTTTTCATCGGTGCTCCGCTCCTATTGTTCTTAGCGTGATGATATATAGCCTATAACTATTCTCGATGAATGATCTATATAACACTGAAAGAATTATTCAAATCGGACCGGTAGTTCCTGAGATTACCTCCTACAACGCCATAACATCATAACCACAACATCACAACATCACAAACTCACAAATTTTACCTCTTTATAATATTAGTATATACCAATAACAGTGTTAATATTACAATATACTGTTGTTTTTGATAATACGATGTAATTAACACTTACCATTTCTTGTTGCTTCACCAAGGACTCCACCGGCTGTAGCTCTCACTTGAGCCTGAGTTCTCCCAGGACCATCATGAACCTCAAGTTGTATATGATTATTTATAATATTTATAACAACAGTTGTGCTCTTCTGCTCATGTAAGAAACGTTTCAGCTGTGACGAGGCATCTCTAGATAGTTGAACTACAAACTTATTCGAACTGAAAGTAACATAATTACACTCTTGAATATGACAAATTGAATTAATCTAATTATTCTAATTATCAATTATCAAGAATAATGTATTCCCTTGTAAACTGAACAACGTAAAACTGTGACATGAGATTAAACTAATCAGAACTTAAGTAGTTACAACCTATTCGATCTTATTACAAAAACAAAACTTGGGTATAACACAAGTTTTACTAAGCAGTGCGTAAAATTAAAAATCTAGTTAAAGTCACGTTTAAAATACTTTATTACAAAAACGCGTCCAAGGGGTCTCTAGCTAAACATCTGATTTAAGTTTTTTATGCAAGCAATATAAATAATGCCCAACTTTTTTAAGTAAGAGTTCAATGCATATTTAACTTTATTGTAATAACACATAATAAGTTTAAACTGTTTTTAATATAAGGTTACTACTGGCATCAAGTTACACTCACACCTGACTGACTTTTATGTGCTAAGCATAAACTTTAGGTTTGTGCCTTGGTGTTAAATATGTAAAATATCTATGTATATAAGCTATTTAGTTATCATAACACCAACTAAACAAAGTTAGAAATGAAGTAGTTATATGAAACTGTGTCTTCATATTGTTATTTACAAAATCTACATGTATATGACTATATTGTTAACAGAAAGTGGATTGCAATTTATGTACAAAAATAAAAAAAAGTCTAATGCAATTTAAATGTTTGTTTTTATATATATATATATATAGAAAGTAATACCTGTATATTTCTGCTAATTCATTCCCTTGTATTTGATTCTTGTGTTTTACAATAGAAAGTTTTTTTAGATCTTCCTGACAGTAGTCTTCTTGTTCAGGACTAAACTTTTCAAAAAAGTTGTTGGCATGTTCATTATGATCATACAGAATTAGAATTAAGTACATATGTACAAAAACAGGATACAGCAGAGTTGATAATTCATGCTAAAGATGAAAAAATAATTATAAATTTTATTCAGTCTTCTCTTCTGTACAGAACCAAAGAGTTTCTATTGTGTAGAGATTTATTAATTAACAATCTATTTATCATTAAAGAAAAATACTGCTTGTTTAAAGCTTGTTTTGTTAATTACACAGTTGTAAACATTTGCCAAAAATGCCTTATTTTTAACACAAATGAAAAAAAAAATTAAAATAGAAGAGGTTTCACTGTGTCTAGACTATTTCTACATAATAATAGTATAGATTGTGTTGTGTAAACTTTCACTACTGCAGATAATTTTTGTTAATATACCTTACTTTTGTAATGACAATAATGTTAGCCATAATTTTATTGTACTTTTACTATAGGCTTACTTGTACACTTGTAGATGGTAGAGCCACACTAATATTATTACTGGTTTCAGCATGAACAGATCGGCTCACCCCCGGTACAAGCAGTCAACCCACAGTAAACCAACATGAAGTAACAGTTATTGCATTCTTGCATTTCGTTTTGTCATTGAGAGAACTAGGGGCCCCCTTATTCCTACCCCCCTGCCCCAACACAGACTGGCAATGTGCTTGCGACTCCCCTAGTGTTGCAAGTGTCTATGTACGATGGTTATCACTTAACACCAGGTAACTCACCTGTTCGTGTGCCTCCTATTATATAAAAAATAATAATATTCAAAATGTACTTGAGAAAACTATGCTAGTCTGAACTGACCTTGTATATATCCAAAGAATTTTCGATGAATTTTTTCAAGCTATCATAAGCAAATTCGTAGCTGTATGGATCACTTTCAGTATGGTGAGCAGTAAGTATGCTAGCTAATTCGACTTCAGGTAAATTCAAATTTTCATATTCTACATCGCCTAAGCTTGCTTCCTTACGCAATATTTCTTCTGTTCCCTAAAATAATATATCAATTTATTTATAAATACTGAACTTTTTATATTTCCAACGTTCGACAAAACTGTTTATACAACCTTTAGATTGTATTTTCGCAGCAAATGTAAAACTGCCAAAAGCGGAGTAGATTTTTCACTCATTGTTAAATAAAAGTTACACAACCTTATTATAATAAAAAAGATGGGTAAATTTTAAGTATGAAATCTGGAAATAATATACAAATTACTGAAATTCAATATTGTTCTGAACCAGCGATAAACACAACCACAGACACAGAATAATATTACTTCTAGCGGAGCAGACCACAGAGTGAGCAGACTACTAAGAACAGTGTTGCCGTTTAAGAAATCAAAAAGTTTCCAGACGTCAATGAAAAAGTCGCTAAATTTTGAAAAATACATAATTAAAAAATCCGCCAGAAGTCGCTAAATGTTTTATAATATTTCATGGTAAAAATATGGTGAAAATACTATATTACCAATATTTCACTGTGATCAAACGAACAAAAGGCTCTAATTGGATTAGTTATAATAACTTTTAGTTACGTTATTACTCTTCTTGCTGTTTTCATTCTGGTCGACCACGAGATCAAACGTCATTCTGGTAGGGCAATTCCAAAAACAACATCAGCAATTCATGTTGTTACCAGTAATTACAATTAATTAGAGTACCAAAATACTTAAATATTTTCAATATTCAATTAGTCGCTAAAAGCCGCTAAATTTTTTTAAGTTGCTAGATTGAAAAAAAAGTCGTTAAACATGTCCAAAATCCGGTAGATCTAGCGACAAAGTCGCTAAAACGCCATGGTAACTAAGAGGACTACATATAACACAAACATAAACACAGGCTAGGGAGCAAGGAGGTAAAGCGCCTGGCCACGATGGCCACAACCCTGTGGTTAGGCGAATAAGAAGGTTGGGCCTCAAGGTGGCCGTCGAGAAGACCGAGGCCATACTTTTTCATGAGCCTCGGCGGGGGCCACCTCCTGGGGCCCACATAATGGTGGGGGCGCCCGTATCAGGGTGGGGGCCCAAATTGAAGTACTTGGGCCTCACCTTGGCGGTTCGAGCCCCATTTTGCGGGGCTTGGGCCGCGTATTGCTGGGGCAGCGGCGGCACTCGGCCTGTTGTTCCCCAATATTGGAGGGTGGGTGCCGGGTGCCGTCGACTTTTCATGGGAGTCGTGCGGGCAATGGCCGCTTACAGGGCACCGGTCTCGGCAGACACCCTCGGTGCCAAAAACGTGCGTGTGCTGCGTAATGCACAGCGCTAAGTGGCACTGAGGGTGATCCGGGTGTACCATACGGTGTCCTCGGCGGCGGCCTTCACGCTCGCCGGCTCCCTTTCTTGGGAGCTGGAGGCAGGAGTTCTCGCCGCCGTGTACGAATTCACGGCGGCGAGGAAATGCAGTGGGGAGCCTCCGGTTCCCAGGGAGATAGAGGTTAAAAGGCAGGAGTCCGGCGGACGAGGGGAGGCAGCTGGTGTGTACCCAGTCTGCCTCTCTAAAGGTAGAAGCCCGGCGGCCACCTTCCGCCGGGCGGACCGTTGGGGTGGCTCTACAAGGTTGATTAGCTAGAACGATCCCTTGCCGCCCCTACAACACGGTCTGACGGTACACCGTGGGGTTTTAGTCCGTGCGAGTCGGACATAACACCCTCTCCCCCGGGAGGGTGGGTATCCATAAGGATCTCCCCACGTTATAAAAAAGGTGCTCTATATATATCGATATCCAACAAATATCGATATATTTAATCCGATATATTATATATTCACTCAACAATGTCACGAGCCTTGCTGTTTAAGATACTTCATTGTAGGTATACATATTTTCAAATGAGATAACTGCTTTAGACACCTCAGCAACACTGACAATCGGCATTATAATTCATACTTATTAAAAACACTTACTATCTATGTTTTTGTTTGTTTTTTTTTTATTTATTTTGTGTTTTTGACTGAAAAATACTTCACTTGAAATGTACTAAGCGTTTGTATGCATTTGCTAGTATTTGACTCGGATACTTACTACCAAAAATTAAGAAATAGGTAATAATAGAAGCGGAATCCGTTGCATATGAATAACAGCTTTTCAAGTATTATGAAAGCAATTGTGCTAATTGTATGATAATTCCTGAACGCTTTCTTCCTCTCGTTAGTAAAAGTAAAAAATGCTCTTACACTCTCCCGTGCGTACATGATTCTTTATATAAAAAAATGTCATCTGTTCTGGATTCTTTATTATCCTTATTCCTTATATATACAAATTTAGATCCCCTCATCCCTCATAGTAACAATAATAAGCAAATTAAAGACCCAGCTCCTTCTGTGCTTACGTAATACTTAAGAGACCGTATAATCAAATTGTTTTATACTGAAAAATGAAAATAAAGTTTACTATCAACCAGGTACGTATATGATATCTATCTAATACTTTTAAACGCGCAATTCTTGTATATTTTTATATTTGTATATATTCAGGATCTTGGAAACGGCGTCATCTATTTCCGTTATTTTAGTTTTAGATAGTTTCGGGGACGATAAATCGATCTAGCTAGATTTTATTCATAGATAACTTTTTGACTGAGTTTTCAGGCAATGAAAAAATGTAGCTAGAATATAAAGGCAAATATCGCCGCCGTTGTCAAAACAAAAATAGCTCAGATCGAAATCGGCTGCTTTGAAAATCCGTGTAACCCCAGCTCGAACCCGAGTGACAGCAAAAGACATTACATAATATGACATATTATAATATGTCTTTTTTAATATATTTTTTTTTTTTTTTGTAAAATAAATGTTAATTTTGTGTGACAAACCTAACAGTTTATTTTGATTTATAAATGTTTTTTAAAGAACCGAGCTAGCCTCGGTCATCCAGGTTATAATACTACATTTATTGAAGATTTTTTTACTAATGACATAAGTAAAATACTTATAGGGCTTGATATTAAAAATCTTGTAGAAGGATTTTATTGGTAGTATATTAATAGACATTAAATTATAAATTGTTTTATTTTAATATGCATTTCAACAATAAAACTAACACAGAATACTACATGTACATTCTCTCAATTATAAGTTTATAGGATAGATTTACCACAGTATAGATCGGTAACGAAAAGTCTATTATAGTAAACGGGTATTCTGCAATACTGTTAGATATGTAGATAAAATCATTTTCATATATGCGTCGGCCTGTAAGAGACCTATTGCAAGGGCATAGGTGCAAGTACTCCGATGAAGCTTTAAAGGCTTTGCAAGGCCAATAGTATAGTCAGTTCGAGAAAAAAGGGATTATGTGTCTTCCCGAAGGAAGGTATGGGCATAATCACCACGCCAGGCTACAACGTATTCGTGATTTCACACTTCGAGAAATCCATAGTTGTATATTTTTCCATAATTAATTTTCCATAAATTAAATTCTCAGCTGGGGTTCAAACCTGCGCACATCAAATTGGTATTCTACCGGTCGAATACCACCACCTCGACGACTCTCAGTATCGCTTAATCTCAACTGTGAGAAAAAAAAAATTTCACTTTTTTTTAGAAAATGTAATAATGCTTCAAAGTGTAATCTGAAATATACTATGCATACTTCTTTATGGATAAATGTGTAGTGCCTTGATGTAACTAATCTAAAAGGAAAAATATACATTTTATTTTATGTGAGATTTAAACGTTTGTCACTTACATTATTTTAGATATGTCACAAAAGTTATAAGTATAGTGTGAAAATCTTTCGAATATTATTACATCAATACACTGTATGTGTATTAAAATAACATCAAATAGATTATAAACGACGTAGTCTGAGATGGTAAACGCACTAGACCTAGAGCGGGCTCGATATTAAATGCAGCTGCTGAAACTCACCAACAGGTGCTTTGCGATAAATTTTCAACTTATGGGTCATAGCAAATGGACTTAGAAAAAGCCCTACAGTCCATCACGATGTTTTCTCAATTACTAAGATTCGAACCTACGTCCATTGGCGTGGTGTCCGTACATGTTATCAAAAAAACTATCATGGCGTCAGATTTGCAAATTTAATCTTATTTTTGTAGAAATTGACATATATCGATATCATGTTTAAATGTTAATATTCTAATCAATGATATTATAAGTTTTATTTATAATATCATTGATTTTAACAGAATAAGTTCCTCTCTGTCATTACTCATTAAACAGGCATTGAGAAAGGAGATATAAAGATAAAGGTATGTATCGATGTCGATGTTATAGAGAAGTCAGTACATGACTCAGAACTAATTCGTGGCCACTTGTGTTTTTTTATTTCTGGTATCACCTTTGTTACTCTGTTGCCGATCTATCTATAAACTATATAAATCTATGGTATATTTCAAATAAAATCAAGCAATTTAATTGCCTACTTTCTAAAAGCAATCTTCATTGGCTTTTTTTTTTAATGAAACCTGTAAATATTTTAAACTGTTTATAAATCGTATAGACATAAAATACTAAAGAATACTTTTTTTCGTCTAAGATATGAGATATGTATTAAGGGATCGTTCTCTATTTAAGAGAAAGATACAGAAATATAGTTAGCTAACATGTAAAAATGTAGGAACCATTGACATATAAAAACACAAGTTATGGGATAAACTCATGATTTTGTAAATTCACGCTTAATTGAATTTTTTTTAAAGAACCCAAACGACGCGAGACAATTTGAAATGACTGCATAATGTTCAATTGTGTGCATAATTTATGCGGAGGGTTTCGAGACGTTGAGAGTGCATCTTGTATTTTATATAAATCAATGGGAGGAACTAATAAATAATTTCTCAAAGAAATAATAAACACATCTTAAGATTTTACGATTAATATGGTTAATCTAAGTTACGACTGTAGCAAAAGTAGGTACACTAAATAACTCGTGAAACACATTCAGTCTTAAGATCCGTCTATTATTACCAGCAATGTATAATTAACAAGGTGCAACACCCAAATGTTAAGTTTTCGGCAGTTTAAATAAAGTCATAGCCAATGCGACCGCGTTATAACATGTTTTTTCCTACAAAATGATCAATTTCATACTGGCGAAGTTAACAGACGGGTGTTGTCTTTTCTACTTTTATCTAATTATCTACTAAGGAATTTACATAAAATTTTTGGTACAAATTTTTCTAACATATGTCTTATATAATTAATTATAAGTAATGCAAAGTTGCGTCTAAAGGTTAGGTTGGATTTATTTTCTATGACAATCCTCACCAATAGTGAATTTTGTATTATATTATTATAACAAAGTGTTAAAAATTTAAGAGTAGGTAGGTACTATAAACTTAAATGTATATCTACATAGAATAACAAATGGTAGATTCAGTATAATTAATATTATATGGTGGAATAAAAAAGTCATATTTTGATATCTGAATGAGATTAAATAAACCAACCACATCAGTAGTAAATCTTTTACATAAATTATACAGTCTTAACAATGCATAAACAGTAGTCACCGTTTGTAGATATTATCAAATATTTTATCGTCACTAACCAATGAATTTTATGTTTTACTGGAAAGTCTGTTCCCTTAAGAAAAATGGCCCAAAGTAATCACACGTACGTACATAATATATATTGCCGTCCGGTGAAGCTGTAAAGGCCAAAGAATTAAGGCCAACAGCGTAGTCAGTTCGAAAAAAAAAAATATTATCTACATATTGAAATTATGACAAACTGCAATCAAGAAAATTAGAATTATTTTGTTGAATTCAAGTTCCAACTCTTGATGACATTTATGTTATGTTAAATCTTTAGAAATATATTTCAGTTTTAGGCGTGATTTTAGTGTGTCATGTAGTAGATTTTATATTTTATTCATAATCTTGTGTTATTTAACTCAATATTTTGTAAATTTGGTGATATTTTACGTAATATAGTTAGTTTATTGTGCATAAGTGAAGTGAATGGAAAAAAATACGATGGAGCATGAAATTCTGATATGCCACAAAAACTCCCTGGAAGGTTCTGGCAAGGGATCCACCATCTTTTTAGAATATTCACTGACACGACGCAATATTGAAGTAATCGCACGACGCTTGTAATATTATTGACTACGTGACAATGGCAGTATAATCTAAAAGTTTAATTGCCAAAAATAAAGTAAAAAAAAGTATTTAATATAAATATAGGTAAAAGTAGACAATTAACTAGATTTATTTACGCCGCGTATAATTTAGTAGGATTTTTTTTAGGGTTTTAAGGATTTAGTTTAGTTGAATTTGTGTGTATTAGCTCCGTACCAAGCTGGGATTTTATAACTTTTAGAAATAGTGTTAGTGTGTTATTGATATTTATTGAATATATAGAAATCATTGCCACCAATAAGAAATTTGGGAATTGTTGAATTTCTTAAATAAATAATTACATACTTGGAAATAAAGTAACATTTTGAATTCCACTATTTTGTATTTGTAATATATTGCTGGGGAAATTACTTAATGTTTAATATATAATACTCGAACATAAATAATATTTTGCTTATACTAGAATACTGTTACTACGAGTTAGTACGAGCAAATTAAAATATAATTGTATTAAAAAGTATAAAAAGATTTAATTAAAGGGAAGGTAGAGTCTAATTATATAATAGGTACATTAATTAAAGCTTGGAAGTGTTTAAATCTTTTACAAAAACAGTTGTCATTAGAGGTTTATATCACTGTTAACTAATATATATAGTTGCTTGTGTCACTTTTGAGCTCACAAGTATAGAAGGAAATAGTATAAACATTACACAGAACAGAAATTTCTGTTACACAGAACAGAAATTTCCGTTGTGTGAAAACTATAATATTTTTTTACATTTATTTGAGTAACATACAAAGTTATTGTTCATTTTTATTCATTTGTTTATCTACCTTATTTTTCTTGAATCTTATAATGTATTTTATTATTTTCTTTCATGCCGTATTAACAGGGAGAAAAAAGGATATGGCTTATTAAAAGAATTCTATTTATAATTTATTCAAGCAGTCTCTTCAGACATACTTCACTCGTTATGATTAATTTAAGAGATTTCCATGAATTTAAATGTTTCCATAACAGTCGTGTTTTAAGGAACCATAGAAATGAATTAACCATAGAATAATTATTAATTTTTGAATGATAAAATTAAATCTACACATTACTAATTTTCTTATTGACAACTGTGTTTGTAATTGATCTGATACATTATTAATACTCGATTACACATCTTGACTTGAACAATTGTGTGGATCATATATTCTAGGTGGGATTTCTTCGTACGGTGTGACATGGGCCGATGCGAATTCACGTGACACACGCTCGGCCGCGCTCATCACGCGTAGCAAGTTCAGTCCGGCCAGCTTTTTTAAATCTTCTATACTCCAACCTTCTTCCATTAGTTCCGCGAAGAGTAATGGATAAGACGAGACATCTTCCAGGCCTTGGGGTGTACTGTATAGATCAATATTATTTTAAACATTTTCCAAAAGTATGTGTAAAATAATCTTTACTAATATTATAAAGAGGTAAAGTTTGTAACGTTGTGAGTTTGTGATGTTGTTGGCGATAATCTCAGGAACTACTGGTCCGATTTGTCCAAATTATTTCTGTGTTATATAACTAATTTCTCGAGAATGGTTATAGGCTATATATATCATCACGGTAAGACCAATAGGAGCGGAATATAAATGAATAATGTTTCAAAATCGTGTTCTTTTCCCTCTTGAGAGCTTCTGCTGGGTGGTAGCGATAGCCCAAAGTAACTATTCCACGCGAACGAAGTCGCGGGCAGAGGCTATTGTAATATATGCTTGCTTATGAATAATGAAATAAAATATAAAGGAAGTCTATGATGATATTGAATTAATTAAAAGAAAGCGGTGGACACTTACAAATTTATTCCATCATAGCCAGCACCAAGTCCTACGTAGTCAACACCGGCCATGTTTCGAATATGGTTTATATGTGCTACAAGTAATACAATGTAATTAAAACTAGTTATTAGAAATATATGTATTTGTAAAAATTTACGCCAGTTCTGGTTTTAATAAATTAGCTTACCAATTGCATCTTGCACCGTTGCGGTTTCTTTGCAAGTAAGAAACGAAGTGTAAAAATTGACCATAATGAGTCCTTTATTAGCAGCAAGTAATCTTAGCACACTATCAGGAACATTTCGGGTAACGTTGCAGAGAGCGCGTGCTGAAGAATGTGAGAAGAGAACAGGAGCTCGTGAGACAGCCAGTGCGTCACGCATTGTCCGTTCCGATACATGTGACAGGTCCACCAACATACCCAATCGATTCATTTCTTTCACCACGATCTGTTTCGTAAAAAAATTAACAATAATTATAATAAATAATCTATGCTTGTTTATTTTAATTATGATAAAGAGCTAAGGTTTGTGAGTTTGTAGAGGTTAATTAATACATGGCCCTAATGAACCGATTTTGAAAATTATTTTATCGATAGAAAGCTACGTTATTTGTGAGTGTCATAGGTTTATATACTAACCTGAAAAATGCAAAGGTTTATTGTGGTAGACGGATTTGCAAAGTAAGACAGAAAAAAAAAACCGTCGAATGAAAACTTTTCATAAGTACGCTGCCTTAACGATGAGAGATATATGATTAAGTTCTAGAGAAAAGTTTTAGACCTTGATATAATGCCCACAAAAAAGTCAACGACAGCATGTCTAAATTTTATATATATGTCAAAAAAAGTAGTTTTTTTATTATTAAATAAGTAATTTAAATCATTAAGTGGTGTTTATTAGTCATATTATTAACAACAATTATGAATTCTTATCAAAATACACTCAGTCCTAACCGAATTACACTTATAATTTCATCACAATTAAAAAGTTTTCCCGTCCAACGAAGTGGGCACTGGTCAGCTAGTTGTACAATATTTGAAATTTAAAAGCAAAACATCAACATTCTAATAAATATTGATATTACGGTTAACAAGTTATATTTTAGATTTTTTTTCCAACTTACTACGCTATTAGCCTAGCAAAGCTTTAACAGCTGCACCGGACTACGATATATTATAGTTGATCAAATATAATAGTATAGTATTGAAATTGTTGAAGTTATACTTCTTTTGGCGTGTTATGAAAAACAGTTAAGAGTGAATTTTTGGATTAAATGAAAGTATCGTTTAATGAAGATAGTTTAAGCTTAAAATCGAAGTTGCAGTATTACACCATGAAGTTAGAGGAAATTAAGCTATTGACTTGGTTCGGATCCTGGGAGCCTAACCAAGTTACTTATCAACAATCACTAACGCAAATAGAAAACGGAAAAATGTATGAAAATGACATATCTGAACGCTATATCACGTGATTTTACGTTACGTGATAATCACGTGATAAAGCGTTCAGATATGTCATCTCCATACATTTTTCCGGTTTCTATTTGCGTTAGCGATTGTCGATAAGCAACTTGGTTAGGCCCCCTGTTCTCCCAAATAATCACAGCAACAGTTGTTTCCTAACTCTTATGGCGAGTCAATGTGGAAGCGCTCTTGCTATATTAAAGAAATACGCACATATTGCCGTTGCATGTTTTTAATTAATGTTGTTCTTTTTCAGTACTAAAACACAACTGTTTTCCTCTACTTTTCAGAAATATAATATTCATGTTATACATATAAACTTTCCACAGGAAACTTTAGAGAAGTTAGTGTACCAAAATTTAAAACAACTCATTAAGCACTACAGGAATAATAATATTTATCGAAGATGTGTTATGAATAAAACAGTATTTAAAATTTAGTAAGTTTAATACTCATCTGTACCATAGAAATTTGATAAGTAAATTTTCAAAAAAAAGAATTAACCGACTTCAATATTAATCAGAGGCATAAAAATAAGGCACTGAAAACCGGAAAATAAATAGTTTATCAAATTACAAATACATCTCTTGGTAGCACACATATTCATATGTTTCATTAAATTTGGTTAATTTGATAAACTATTTATTTTCCGGTTTATAGTGCCTTATTTTTATGCCTCTGATTAATATTGAAGTCGGTTAATTCTTTTTTTTGAAAATTTACTTTATTTTTCCATTTTTAGTGTACATAATTTTTTTTTCTACAACATGCGGGTCACCTGATGGTAAGTGATCACCGTCGCCCATGGATACCTGCAACACGAGAGGAATCACAGATGCGTTGCCGGCCCTTAAGAAAGGAGTAGGCTTGTTTCTTGAAAGTTGTGTTACTTTGTCACGGGTCCCATAATCAGAACCTAACCAAACTCTCATCAAACTACCCTTGAAGAACATCCTTTACAATAAAAAAGGAATCATCGAAATCGGTTGGCATGATATTGAGTTATTCGTCTATTTGTCGTATACACACCAAATGCAAATTTAACACTTATACGGTTTTGCACTGGATGCCGTTGACAGAACTGGGCAAAAAAATGGGACCACACGGGAAGCACTAGCTTTCAAATAAAAAAAGAATCATCAAAATCGGTTCAGCCAGTCCAAAGTTATGAGGTAACAAACATAAAAAAAAAAAAAAAACATACAGTCGAATTGATAACCTCCTCCTTTTTTTGAAGTCGGTTAAAAAGCAGTATCTTTTGAAGTGTATAAATAATCTTTTATATACTTTGTGTATGTTATTTATTCAAACTTCTATTGTTAACAGTGATTACGATTTATAAAAATACTCTATTCACGCTAACGCTGTATAACTTCTCACGGACGTACTTTTTTAAGTACAATCTTTCCTTTTAACTTTGCTATTTCACATGTGACTGTTAAACGAACAAAATGTGTTTTAATCTGCCGCTATAGTAGTTGATAACTGTTCTGACACGGTTATTTTTACGGACGACACTTCACTTATATTCAAAATAAAAAGGATAAATTCAGGGATTAGGTATCTAAAACTATTCTGTTACTTCGATTAAAGATAGAATGATTTATTGCTAAATGCAGACAAAACAAAATGTATAACATTTACTTTGCCTAAAGTGTCACTTGTTTATACGTCGTAGAATCGAAACCGAAGGGAATTTAGTGACACGATTAGGCCTCCCACGGCAGCGGCTCAAGCCTAGGTTCGATCCCTCGGTAGGGAGCCCTTGAGTGCGTTGCTTGCGCGATACGGTGACACACAAATATACATCACCGCTACAACACTACACGATCACCCCCACACACGTGCACGCCTACTCGCTTACACATGAAAGTGGAAAGGTTTACTTTTTTCCCTTATCGAACTGAAAAACTCTCAATTTTCCGATAATAAATATATGGAAGAGTTGTTGAGGCGTGTATGCTTGGTACACATATACGGTTCAACAACTCATACATATATGAATAGTTAGCTATGCTAGCTAAGATAGGTCGCGATTTTGCATGCAACAGGCAACAGCCAAGCCGAGATGTGCCGTGCACCCTTGAGCTGGTTGCCATAATAAAATCGGCTGAGTGCCTTAAGCGCTCGCCTTAGTAGTCCG
Organism: Antheraea mylitta; assembly: GCA_014332785.1. Lineage (NCBI taxonomy): Eukaryota > Metazoa > Arthropoda > Insecta > Lepidoptera > Saturniidae > Antheraea > Antheraea mylitta. The sequence continues at coordinate 8,715,723 of JACEII010000008.1, forward strand.
GTGAAGCTGTTAAGACCTTGATGGGTCAATAGCGTAGTCCTTTCGAGAAAAAAAAAAGGAATTTAGTAGTAGTTGACAAAACTGTGTTCTTGGGTATCACGCTTGTTTCGAAAGTAGGATAAGGGCGTGCTCAATTTAAAAAAAAATTGCGTCACATCTGGCAGATGTGAAACATCGAAATTGTTTTGTATAAGTTATATGCATTAAAAAAAACAGATTAAGACAGGAATCAATTATGGCATAATGAAAAGATAAATTTGTTCCATAAAATTATGGCTATTTATTTATTTTATCATATAAATATTCATGTTTATTGATTATTAAATACAAAAAACAAAAGTTCAACTAGGAGTGGGCGCGGTGTGTTTGGCGGCATATATCAAAAAACGCTACGTCGTCGGTGCGTGCCACCTAATACTCGTAGAACGAGTGACCCACAAAACAGTTTGACTCTTGCATTTGTAACAATACGGTTACAAATGTTTTTGAGTATTTCGCTAATAGTGCAATGTTCGTGTTTTGCGTCACCACGCCAATAATCAGGTTTACCCTCCGCCTACAGATGTTTCACATCAAAAATCGGTGGCAACATTACGTTCTACTGCATTCGCAGCTTATAAGATTCGCCAGCTAACACAGGTATTGTCACTGCTTATTTTGGTCAAATTGAAAAACAGTTACAAGTCGATACCATATTCTTACTATAAAAATGGGTACTTCGAACAATTTATATAGGGCCTTACGAATCATTAATGGCAAAGTTTCAGGAATTTGGTATCTTAACTCTACCCCTCTCGATAATGTCCGCAAAAATTTAGGAAAATTGGATTTAGTAAAATACCGACATGATTTAAATACTAGAAACTGTGTTTCTGTTTGACTGTGTTTCAGGCTCAGTAAGACCAGTTTTTTTATGTAATAGTGTTAGGTTTTACAATAAAGTCTCACAGCAAATTACTGATTTATCCTATAGTACGTTCAAGCAGCAAATCAAGAAAGTTTTGATATTTAAAAGTTATAGGATGGATCAATATGAGTACGATAGTGATATCCGGAAATAGCACCTCTCTGTCCATACGTTCAATATTAATGAAATGACAAATAATAATCCCGGTGAAGCTGTTAATACCTTACTAGGTAATTGCGTACTCAGTTCGAAAAAAAAATACAATGAAAAGATAAACTAGATATCATTTGTTACCGATACTTCTCGGTTACTGTGTTGTTTTCGGAATCGGTAGTAGTTTGACGTTTTTTTTTTTATTTTATTTCTGACAACCAGTCTTACAGTAGACTATTACTGCTATTGTCAAATGAATAACGATATTACAGGTTTCTAGATGTAATGTCCAATAACTAACAAGATCGTAACCATCTAGTTAGAACTTTCCATGGAGTTTTTGAGGCAAGTCAGAATCCATGCTCCGTGGTATTATTTCCAATCCACTTTATTTGTGCACAATAACCAAACTATATTCGGTAAAGCACTACCAACATTACACAATATAGAACCAAGTACTACAAGATTATGGATAAAATAGTAGTCCGTTGAAGCTGTTAAGACCTTGCTAGCGTTGGCAGATCGTAAAAAAAGGGGATAAAATATAAAAACCACTACATGGAATTCCAAGATCCCGCCAAAAACTCCGTTTTGACGTTTATAAGCATCTATCTTACCGGCGGCTAAATTGAGTAAAGTAATTTTGATTTGATTTTAACATTATACGTGTCCTAAACGTTTCCCAGAATTTGTTTTTTTTTTTCATTCTAGCGTATCTCTATCTAATATAAAATGGAATTACTTTATAAAGTCATACCTATACGACCTATTTGAAGTTGTTTTATATAAGATTCATTCATACAGATGAAAAATAATAATAATATGAACATTTTCATGAAGTATGAAAATTTGTGGTGATACAGATTCATGACTATCACATAACAAACTATATTTCATTCAATTGCTGAATGTGCAAAGTAGAAACAAAAAAAGAATTTGGTATATTTTCTTACTACACATTAAACTAAGTTATATATGATAATAAATAACAAAACTAAAATAAACTTTTGACCACATTTTATATTAAAATGTTATAATAAAAATTTGTATTTTGTTCAAAATTATAGTGGCTATTTTCGGTAAATTCATATGAAGTATACCAGCTATAACCATAAGATAAAGTCCATACCGACTGAATTTTATCTCGTATATTATCTAATTCTTCACAATTGTTTGGTAATATTTATGTCAAAAGAAGCTAATATTGGAATTGCTTTTGGACTTAAGTTCCTGTTAAATTAAATGTTACGATCCCGACCGTTTGTGGGTTGCGGTTCAGAGTAATGGTGGACAAATGTTGAAAGCGTCAAATTGTTCCAATTAGTTGTATACTGGTTTCTGTTGTTAAAATTTACCCACAATTATATTTTAGTCTACTATTTATTGTTATAGTTGGACTACTGTTGTCATCTTTCATAGATTATAATTCTTAATCGCAACTATACTTCCTATATGGAAAGAATTTATAGGTAACTAACTACCTTTCTTCTATTTCGTATTTCAAACTAGACTTTGCCCGCGACATGGTTCGAGTGGAATAGTTAATTCGGGCTAATGCTAATACACAGCGTAAGCTTTGAAGAGGAAAAAACCCCGATTTTAAAACGTTCTTCATTGCTACTTGATCTTAGTATAATAATATATAGGCTATAACCATCCTCGATAAATGAGCTATAATAACATCGAAATAATTTTTAAAATAGGACCAGTAGTTCCTGAGATTACCCCCTACAACGTCAAAATATAACAAACTTACAAACTCATAAATATTACCTCTTTATAATATTAGTATAGATTAAACTTTGCTGTACAAAATACGAAATTTATTCATTAAACACATGAGTCATTTCAGAATATGTATTTTATTTAAATAAAAATACATATAATTAAGACTGTTTTCTCAATAGTGCTTACTCGAGTGACGTACATACAATATAATATTTTATGCGGTTGCGTTATACGCTAAGAGTAGGCAGAACAAAAGAAGGCATTTTGAAAAGTATCGTTGCAAGTAGACAAAGGATCTGCCTTCGTATGTACATAGTCAGAGTTCATCATACAAAGCAAAATATTGCGGTTGAGGTTCGCAATTTCACATCATGCTTATAGTTATAAAGAGGGATAGTGTACTATCAGCTATAAGGTTCTCAGTGAAGCTATTTCCCTCTTTGCATTATTTTAAACAACATTCGTCTGTGCTTTTAGTTCAATTACCTAGTATTTCTAAAGTATGCCATGGATTTTAATACGGTTTTCGCTGGGATGTAGAGAATTTCTTCTGATGGTTTTTGAAGTTAAACTTCTAATGCTACTTCCAGCACGGTTTCGTTAAACGTTTAACGCTACCATGGAGGGGTATGAAAGCACTGTTGCGTTAAACGTTCAACGCTAGAAATAATATGATTTCACTAAAAAATAATTTTTACCCCTTCCTATCTTTATTTCCATATTATGAAGTTTCACTTCTTCCGCGCGGAGGGACTCTAGGCACTATTTTTTTGGTAGTCCGGTGGAGCTGTGAAGGCCTAGGAAGGCCAATAGCGTAGTCAATTCGAGAAAAAAAAATTGTGTCTAAATACATGAATATTGCATTTAAAGAAAGTTGACATACGTACGTAATCAAGTTGTATAAAATATGTATCGAGTGCTTACATTACTAATTCTGATTGATTGTTATAGGTACAACAAAAATAATATACAACGAACTTTTACTTCTTTATAAGGTCTAAAGAAAAGTCCGCAAGAGTATCTTATATTATGGATAACACATATAATTTGTGTACCTCGTTAGGATAACGCGCAGTAACCATTTTTTTTATCTTATGCATTATCTTACGTTTTATACAATATTATTTGTATATTTTGGAAGGTATTACCGATTTTAAATGACGAATAAGAAATAAACTAGGTAGTTTTTTTTAACTTTATTTTTGGCAGTCAATCTTTCCTATTATTACTGCCATTGTCACGTAGTCAATAATATCACAAGCGTCGTGCGATCATTTTAATATTAAGTTTCGTGTGAATCAATATTCTTACAAGATGGTGGATCCTTTGTTAGAACCTTCCAGGGAGTTTTTGTGGCATCTCAGAATTTCTTGCTCCGTGGTATTATTTTTCATTGACTTCACTTATGCACAATAAACTAACTATATTACGTAAAGCACCACCTAATTTATAAAATATAGAGTCAAATAACACAAGATTATGAATAAAATATAAAGTTCACTATAAGACAGATTAAAATCCCGCCAAAAACTCCAAAACTAGGTATTTGTGTGGTGAGATTTACGAAGTTTTTTTTGATCGGCTGTAAATGTCAACCTACGAAAAATTGACGTCAGATATTAGCGGTGTTATTACAAAAAAAAAGGTTGCTTTAAAAAGGTTACGTTTTAAACGCACCGCACTCGCTGAAAGATAGATATCTGAATCTGATTTGAATCTGATGAAAGAAAGATATCTTGCTCTTTTGCCTAGCTTCAGTTAGGTTAGATTAGAAAAAAAAGATAACGCGAACTTGCCTCGGGCGAGCGCGGTGCATTTAGTACAAAACCTTTTTAAGCAAGTATTAAACTTTTCAACGTATTTAACTTTTTTGTAAAAACACCGTATGTGTCTAATTGCGGATCGAAAAGCTACTTATATTCATATTAAAATTATTAATCTAGAAGTTTACATGCTACGGTAGAAATTGTATGATAAATTAACTAAATGTCTAAAATAAGTTATGATAACAAATATAATTTCTTGATTTAAACATTTATTTACCTTTCCAAAAGGTGTTAATCCAGTACGATGCGAAGATTCGACTCGGTCAGTTGTAGCGCACTCGGCCCATGGTGTATCGCATGTTGATGTCAGTGTTAGATATCTTACACCCACTTGGTATAACGTTCGCAACACCCCGAGAGATCCCCCTATAGCATGACCACCCTCGACGCCAATCAGTGAACAGAGGCGATGGTTAGCGTGGGCCGTCACAATATCTGTTAAATTAGTTACATAAATTTTTTTTACGAAATTTAAAAAAAACAATGTCAGAAGTAAGAAGGGTTCTTGTTGATAATAAATAAATAAACGGAAACGAGTTTGGAATTAATTTAAAAAGATTAGTTGAACTCGGGAACAATGGATTTTTTATGCAAATTATTTCGTAATAAATTAAAAGATTTTGTATTCTCTTTTTCAAACAAGTTAATGGAACTGGAATATATTTTTAAGTATGCAATATGAATAAACCCATTTATAGTGGAATTTATAATAGATCTATACTTATGTCACATTACTCTTATATTACTTATACATACAGTATGTGTGTTTATAGTTCGGGGTGCGTTAAGTGTCTCGGCGACCACCCCACTAAGGAGTGTCCTCGCACAAAACACTCGCCCGATCCTCCGAGTTGTGTCTTGTGCCGCGGCGTGGGCCATACCGCAAATTATCGCGGGTGTCCCTGCGCCCCTCGTACAAAACAACCCCGCTACGCTAGGCAGGTCTCGCCGTCTAAGGCGCCTGCGGCGTCAACTCGTCCCCGACCTCCGCCTCTCAACTCTAGAGAGGCCTTCCCTAACTTGCCGAGCACATCTCGTGCACCGGTAGAGCCCGCACCCGCGCCTAGCACGCCCTTCCGCCCCGCACGGGTCCCTCAGGCCCCGTGGGCCCCCAAGATCGCGCCCCAGCCTGCTCCTCGTCCTCAGGCGGCTAAGCCTTCACAGGCCGACCCCGTCCTCTCCTTCAAATTGTCTGGTATGGACTGGTCAGCCCAGCTCTTATAGTCTTTCACGAGATCTCGGAGATCTCCGCGTACGATGTAGTAGCAAACGATCCAAAACAGGGCCCTATTCGTGCGATCGCGAAGTTTCCCGCCATCGCGGCTACCATTCAAAGGCTCGCGCGCGCCACCGTCTCAAAATAATAATATTTTTTCTCAATATAAGATAAACTCCCGTGTTTATATCTATCTTCCCCTAATATCGATAAACAATGTCGTTATTTCTATTTTTAGATACCGGCGCCGGCGCCGTTCGTTTAATCAGTAAATTCGATCTTTTCAATTCACGTGGCCGGCCACGTCGCGGACCCCTCCCTCGTGCGTCACGAGGCAGGGCCCTCACGTTTTACTCCCACACATACGTTGCGTCATCTCGGCAGCATTTTTTCTTCTTATCCCGATACAGTACACACCACACCGATTATACACACACACAGATATTCAGACATGCACCTTTGCACAAACTGGTGGAAGGGTTTACTTTTTTTCCCTTATTCGAACTGAATCGAGTAGTTTAGTTTGTTTCTTTCCGATTTACATGTTGTTTTTTTGAATCATGTAATTTTAATTGTATGATTCAAAAATGAACACATGTATAGCTTAGCATAGTTTAGCTAGGTTAGATCGGACCTGAGGGGATGTAGTCGGGGGGCTCATCCCTTCATTGCACAGGTTCGGCGGACGAGGGGGGGTAGCTGGCGTGTACCCAGCTGCCTCTCTATAGGTAGTAGCCTGGCGGCAACCTTCCGCCGGGTGGACCGTTGGGGCGGCTATTCAAGGGGAATAGCAGAGAACGATCCCTTGCCGCCCCAACATCACGGTCTGTCAGTACACCGTGGGGTTTTAGTCCGTGCGAGTCGGACATAACCCATTCTCTCCCCCGGGAGGGTGGGTATCCATAAGGGATTTCCCCATGAAAAAAAAGTAAATAAAAAGCTAGGTTAGATCGTGTTATTTCCGGTAACAGCCCAAGCCGAGGTGTATCGTGCCCCCTTGAGCATGTCACTTAAACAAAATCGGCTGAGTGCCTTAAGCGCTCGCCTTAGAAGTCCGGTGAAGCTGTGAAGGCCTAATAAAGCCAATAGCGTAGTCAATCCGAGAAAAAAAAAATATTGACTATCTATTTTGAATTAAATATATCCCGTGTACAAAATGCCTTGAGAATCGATTGAATAAAGATGTGGACAAGCGTATTGATATTACTGGGTACAAAGTGACATGCTTAATATGTATACAATTTCAGGAAAATCTATTGAGTTCTTTTTAGCAATTAAAAAAGTATTATTGATAATTGTTATAACCCATCAGTTTAGGAATGACGAATCTATCGCTTTCAGAATTACTTATGCATTATGTGTACATTTTACTAAAGTTAAAATTGATTGAGAATTAAAAGCATTGGTAATTTATACTAATATTTTTTAAACAAATTCTAAGAGTAATAGCGGTCATTTCTATACTGTTTAATTTTTTATATGTAACACGTACTTCTTATGTAAAATATTATATCAAAATTCTAAAAATATAATCATAATGCTGAATTGTCAGGATCAAGAAAAACGGGAGTTCTGCTCGTGTACAAAATTTCTTAATCTATGACGCAGTTGTTGAGATAAAACCAGAGATACAGACAGACAAAAACTTTTTAATGTTTTATTCGTGATCAATCGTATTTATAATCAATATCAATCACAAAATTTTGAAAAAAAGTCTGTACCTACAGACAACTACAGATCTTTTAATGTACATGTCTACTTCGATTTTCGATACTGTATGATTGTTGACTTATTATTGTAAGATACGTATTCCGGTGAAGCTGTGAACGCCCTAAATAAGGCCAATAGCGTAGTCAGTTCGAGTATTGTAAATACATTATAACCTCTACATTTGTTTTAACGTTCTAACGTTCATTAAATATCAAATGAAATTGAGTATTATAACTTATAAATACCCTATATTTTTCGCGATAAAATTTTTAAGAAGACGATAAAAATTCTTTGTTAAAACTAATTAATATACGTGTGAGAGTGGCTAATTACTCACCCTCAGAGGAGGTACATAAAGTGAGCTGTGGATGATACTTGTCGGTGAGTCTCTGAATAAGATCTATTTGTTCAAAAGTTAGTTGCACGGCGTCTCGATGTTGAGCGTCACAAGGCACGTACGCCGCCCAGAACTGATACGGAACATGATATTATTATACGTCTACTTGATTGAAATGATTCAGGCAACTGATTTGGTTCTCTTCAAATATGTAATCTGCTTTAATACTTGACGTTCTTATATATATTCAAAAGCATATAAGTCAGTATGTATATAGATATTATAATGAGATGCACAGATAAATACATTTAATATGCGTACATGATAATATAAAGTTCTTCAAGACCCACATGAAACTATCTTTTTACCTTATTACAGAACTGTATTAAAAATTTAGATGTATTGAAATTATTTCAGAGATGCGTATACATTAAAAACAATCAGAAATGGTGAAAGATTTTTTTTTACTTTTATTTCATGGCACAAACTATTTATAATATACATTTTCAAAGGCCAGCGTGTATTGTACTATAGAATAGGCGTTTTTTAACAACTTTTAAATAATATATCTGAAGTTTTATTTATTTTATAGCTGATTAACATTACTGTGAACAATTATAAAGTTCGAGATAAAAAGATACTTGCATAACAAGACAAAAAAAAACGTCTTCACTTGTATAATTAGAACCCGTTCCATCTCTAATTTACGTTTCTAGGTTTTTGAGCAAGAGGTTCAAATGAAATTTGTCATAGAAGGCTATTGTTGTAAAATTGAACTTAGAATAGATAAGTGTTCTTTTTATCGTTCCAACATCAATCAAAACGTATGTGTTCCTATTATATATGTGTACATATGTATAGTGTATATAACTTTTGGGATGGTACCTGTGCTGCGACTCTGCCTTGTTTTAATCTTGGTAAATCTGTGTGACTCCACGAACTTGTGGCCCACGGTGATATTGTTCTTAGATCTTCATCGAAGCTGTATAATTTTCAAATGTATGTGAAATAATGTAAAATTTTAAAACGAACAACACAAAATATACAACAAAAAAAGCTTAGAAAAACTCATAACTAAATCAAATTTTGTATCAAACAAGGTCTGCAAACGACCTGGCGTAGTGCCAATGTATCTGTCGACATTAACCTGCGAACGAAAATATAATGTTCTGAGACTAAAGTTACGAATAAAAAATATGTTAATATTGCATCAGTAGCCTCTGCTCGCGACTTCGTTCGCGTGGAATGTATACTTTGAGCTAACGCTAACACGCAGCGGAAGTAGGGATGTGAGTTTAATGAAAAAAATCGATTAATTAGGAATCGATTTTTCTTTTTTTAAATAATAATCGATTTGTTAAAAATCGATTTTTTGAAAATAAATAATCGATTTTTTCAAAAATCGATTTTTATAATATTTAAAAATAGACATGCTTTCCATAGTACTATAATAAACCTAAAGATTTAAAATAACAATTTATCAGATTAAGAATCACATAAAATTATACGTATCAAAAATAACCAGTTCAAAACAAGATAAAAGTGAATGTTCCTTTAAACTTTCAAGGTAAAGAATATAGAAACTAAATACCATAGAAATTTTCAGTACTATTAAACATTATATCGTAATAAAAATTAAATGATAAACATCCTAAGAAAATGACAACATTATTAATTCTAACTGTAAAATTCAAAACAATGAAGTTCTCTTTTAAATTTTCATATTAATCATACTGAGAAAATTAAAATTGAAGAATTTTTTTTATTGAATAATTTCAATAATAATTTATAGTTTTGTAAACTTATCGATGTCGAGTTTACCATAAGACATTTTTAGTAAACATGTTGTACTCGCATGACAGACCTTTTTAGTTTTATTGAAAGTTTTAATTTTACAGAGAACGGTATTTGGCTGCCATAAGAACCACAACAATTATTATAAGATATAGTAACTCATGTTACTTGTAAGGCAGTGGGATGTTTTTTTTTTTTCATTCTATGTTCTTTTTAAATTTGTCGTTTCACTACAAAATTTTTCATTCTATCGAACAGGACATGCATATTACTGTGGTATTATTCTTTTTCGTTATAAAATACTTTCGCCAGCCGCTTTTAGCTGTTTTGTGGCTAGAAAACATTTTAAAATTTTACAAACATATTATCTCACTATGCTCACTCTTCAATTGTAAATAATAATGAACTTATTTTGAGTTTTTTCATCCGTCGCATAGATGTTTATAAAAATCGATTAAAATGCGTAATTTATATAATCGATTTTCAAAAAATCGATTTATATGAAAATAAACATCGACAATAAAAAATCGATTATAATAAAATAAAAATCGATTTAATTAAAAATCGATTATTTTTTAACATCCCTAAGCGGAAGCTCTCAAGAGGAAAAAACCCCGATTTTTAAACATACTTCGTTGGTGCTCCGCATATTAATTTTTGACTTCATTACACTACCTAAATTAATAACCGCTATCTTGATCTGTTGATGATCGATTAACTTATTTTTGGATTCACCATACGAAAGGTTCCGATGTAAAAATTGAAAAATGTTACGATAGACTTGAATATTCTAGTTTTCAATGGAGTACTAAATTGTCCAGGGTTCTTTGTAATCGCTATTTTTTACATTTGTAAACTCATAGCCAAACACACATTCTATTACGTTGGCACTTTGGTAGTCCTGTGAAGCTGTTAAGACCTTGCTAGATCAATAGCGTAATCAGTTCGAGAAAAAAAAAACGTTGGTACATTATAAGTGGTTCCGCGGTAGTCGCATTGTAAATAAAGTCATATTCTAACGCCCCTAACATATGTTTCACCCCTCAACCTCATTGAAAATATTTCATTGTGACACTTTTCATTGTTCACATTTTTTGAAGAGTAAATATAACACGGAAAGCTATATCAAAATATTCTTTTTTATCAACGAATATATACTTTGTTTTTTTTGGTATCTTTGAAAACGTTGTTTACGGTGTACCTGCTATTAATAAAATATAGCATTGTTAACATATATATTGAAATAATATTCTTGGATTTCTGTAATAGCAATTGGGATTTCCCGGCAGATTAGGTAACAAACTACATGTTTCTGAATTACGAGTACCACGCTCTCTTGGCCTGTAGCAGTACACGATGAAATTGTCTTTGTAATGTGATATTTCTGCTTTGATTTTTGCAATTAGTTTAAATGACAAAGTAATTATCCTGTCATTTTTGATAAAAACCCGTGAATAAAAAGAAATAAGCTGTCACGGAACGCCTGGCAAATGTGAAACAACGAAATTGTTCGAATCAAACGAACCTCAAATTATCGAATTCTCAAATTACATTATAAATATGCGAGTTCAGTGCGGCAAGAGAGATTGCGCACAGTCGCTTGCGCATGGCATCGCGCCGCCACGTCTCACACACTCGCCACGCCAACAATCAGGCTTACCCGCGCCTATAGATGTTTCGCATCAAACTATTATAATTAAAAAGAACATAACCCTAATTTGTATCTTTTATATAAGTAAGGTATCTCTATCGTCTCATTTACATGTCATATAAGCAAAATATATTGAAATACAGTGTCGATGCATGGTGATATTTTTGAAAATTCACTTGAGGTGAATTATACTTGAATGTTGGCACGCTTTGCACATTATAATATCCTTTTTTAAAATATGTACTATTACCACTGAAATATGATAGTTTGTTTACCTAAAATCTCTGATTCGGTTGTGTAAAAATTTTCTTATATTCCACGGCAAGTCATTGTGTCCGTCAATCAAGGGTGTATCATGTAGAAGTCTTTCGGCGAGGCGTAGACGCTCGTGAAGAGGTGCACCTGGTGACGCTCTCAGTGCTAGTGGTCCAGCGACACAAGCTGTGCCGGCTACTAGCACCAATATAGCAACACAACACCATCGACGATGCCATATAGAGAAACCTGTACATTATTACTTTAATAAAAACACTATCTCAACGAACGTGACTATGTCAACAAAAATTTGTAATATATATTAAATTAGTTTCTCCCTCGAGATTTTTGTCTAGTACTTGAACTTATTTACAGAAGCAATAGTATCTTATTATTTTCTTACATTGTTTCAGTATAGGTTATATTTTTATTGTAACGAGATAAGTTTATATAAGTTTTGACATCTTTTTTTTGCTTTTGTGAATATAACTATGTATAAATATTATCTCTTTAGAATTGTCCAGCAATCTTCCGCGACTTTGCAAGAGTTACCTATGAAACAATTAAAATAATATAAATGTTGGTCAAAGAAAATGTATCTTTTTAATTCCGACCATTCGTTCCATAGGTATCTTATGATTTAATAACAATATCACAAACATTATCTCATTAGAATAAAAATATAGAATGAAAAACATATTTAACTACGACCAATATGAAAACATATTTGTTTTCATATTGGTCGTAGTCCAAAAGCCGTATTATTTCTAGCAACTTCATATATTTATGATTACAAAATGATAGCACAAAAACTGATATTAGCTAATTTGGAATTACTCAAATGACATTGATATGTATCCGAAAAGTCCTAACAGTGCATACTTTCCTAATTAGAGGTTTAATATGGAAGTCAAATTCTATGATCTACGTGTGTTTTTTTTATATCATAGGAGGCAAACGAACAGGTTGGTCACCTGATGTTAAGTGATCATCACCACCGTCCATAGACACTTGCAACATCAGGGGAGTCGCAAGTGCCTTGCCAACCTGGGTTGAGGGAGGTGGGGAGGAAAGGAAGAGGAGAGGGAGAAGGTGAGAGTAGGTGGGCCTCCAGCGCTCTCACTGACCGAACGAAACGCAACAATTCAAGCACTATTATTTCACATCGGTTTTTTGTGAGAGGGTGGAGCCGACCCATTCATGCTTAAGCCAGTAATAGCTTCAGCATGGCTCTACTACCTTCAAGTGTGTACGTGTCTACTTATCCTTTGCAGAACATTTACGAGATACAATAGTACACTAACGGGAAGAATTTCCTGTAGTGGTAGAGCTGTGGCTAGTAGTAGAAGTTGTTCCCGTGGGCAGCCATTGTGATGACTTACATGCACTGCACACTGGTAATGGTGCACCGCCACCTTGACCACGCTCAGTTACATCCGGAGCAGGAGCTGCACGTTTCTTTCCCTTTTATAAATACATCTACATACAATATCTATATCGTAAATATATGTCACAAAGTATCCAACTCACAGATAATGCAATTAATATCAAGTTATTACGAAATAAATATAGAGTACCAAGCATATATTCATATTCGTGAATGATAATATAGATTGTAGTTGTTCCGTTTTAAACAGCAAAAAAAAAAACTTACTTGTGAGTCATAGAAAATTGAAGGGATTCTCGTATCGTGGTTTGATTCGCATGTGCATCTTGCATGTATATTTCTCGGGTCATTCAACATCATAACATCAGTCTCTAAGAATGTTTGAACTTCATCGTCTATTAAATCACTCCGAGCATTTCTTACTTCCACTGTGTTCTCATTTCGTGACCAGTTTTCAGCCAATTTTTCCCTTTTTCGCTCGCTATGGAAATCATTGTACGACATTTGCCGTCTTATACCTCTGCATTGACTTCGGTTATCTAAAGTCGAGAATTTCATTGATTCTAAAAGTGGAGAGTTTCTATTTAGAAGGTTCTCGCTATTTTCAAAACTTCGCATTTTTATCATCTTTGGTGTCGTACGTCTATTCAAATCTGTACCCACGTTATAATCACTAAGTCTATCGAAACATTGATCCACGTTACTTGAAAAATTTGCATACGTTGACTCTTTATTTTTACTCTCATCTTTTGTTTGAAGCCCCGTTGCAGTAAAAATACTACTCTGGCTATTTATTTTTCTTTGTGATTTATCTGCAATTGACAGCATTGATAGTTTCTTGAGAGAGCTTGAAGATCCCGATGTTATTTCAGATAGTTGCACTGCGTTTTGATACTTCTTGGATATCGCGTCACCACCGATCTTTTTTAAACTTGAAAGTTTCCTTTTTATCTTTTGCACGAGATTAGTTCTGGGATCATATGATATTAACTGTTTGGAAATGTAATTCGAGACACCAGCGGGTTTGTTCTTAGTGTATTTTCTATCAAGACTACGATGGACAGTCCTATTAACAACGTGTCTTCCCGTGTCTCGTTTAATCCTCTCTAGATCGTAAATATTAAGCGTATGATCGGCGATATCGCGTTGATAATTCATGTAATTGTTTTGTTGAATATTACAATTACAAACTAAGTCGAAATCATGTTTTGATATGTGATCGTTCAGACATTGTTGCTGTGCGGCCAGAGCAAGACAAGCCTCGCAATCAACACCGAGTAACAGTTCAAGACTTGTATTTCGTATAAAACCATCGCTGAAAGTTCTCGAACGGAAGTGCGTCGAATGTTGTCCTAAGCGAGAATCAAACTCTTGTGTTGGACCGATTGCAGCAGTATCTCTAGAATCACTAGTTTCACTGTCGACCATTGTAGCCGCATCACGGTTGACTTGGATTAACCGCGGCTGTCGGAAAACCCGACTATCACTGCGGACTGAACTTCTTGAAGGAGACGGCGAAGGCCGTTTGAAACTTTCGACTTGCATCATATTTTTTTTATATGGAACTGAAATAATGAATGCGACCGTAAATGTATGTTAATATTTATTTCAATTTAACATTCGTTGTTAAATCCTATGCATATGTATTAATCCAAGTATATAGAACATAATTTTATTTTTAATTGTAATATTTATCCTATTATTTCCCATGTAACAAAATTCCGCGTATGTGATCATTACAATAATTATATTTTAAAGAAGAATAAAATATTTAAGTTTTTAGATTTATTTGCCTAAACAGACATTTGTACATTATGTATAGGTAATACGCATATTGTGATTGATGATTAACTAGAGGGGTCATTTGCCTCAAAAACTGTACGTCTCAAAATCACGTCGATCAAAGGGAATTCTGAATACACTACCACTGCCATATTAAAGAAATATAAAGCATTATACATTGAATTTGTATTATCACACGTAGGTACATGAATAAAAATCTACACAACTAATCTCGTGATATTATGTTTGTTGTATTTATCAAAAACTCCAATACGAATTTATAACTTTTGTGTGGATATCTTTCAATTATAATAACTTATAGCCGACCGTAACTATGAAACCGCACATATTTCATCCTGGCTAGTGTAAAGATTTTCAATATATTTGGTATTCTAAATTCATATAAATTTTATATCTTTATTTTACTACATAAAACGTAATCGCGCGTTACAGTACCTATTGAATGAAGCTATTTAAATAGGCTACTTTTGTCTAATGCATAAAATTTAGCAAGCAGTATTTACGAGAAAATTACATTATCTCGACTGTTTTATATTGACTACGCGTAAAGAATATTTGAGACAGCTATTAAACATCGAAAAATTATACTAGTTACACACACTTATTAAACTATTTCATTTATGCACTACAATATCATTTTGTATTTAAGTAACAATTTTCCATTAATAAAAAGTACTCTGTGGTAACAATAATATGGATGGAGCTTCTAGCTACAATCAACGAAGCAAACATTCTGTTATGTTTAAAACAAACAAATATTGTATGATATACAGCGTATATATCACAACCCACAGTATGTACTTACTAATGGTGCCTTTATTATTTACAATATAATGCAAAGCCTTGGTTCTTTCAAAACAATTACGGAACAATGTAAATAACGAGAAAGAGAGTTTTACGTTATTTATGAGGTATATAATACAAAAAACAAGAAACATAGTAATAGAGTAGTTACTATATATATATATGCATATAAGTAAGCTTTGTTCGATTTTAATGTAGTAAGTAGGTATCTTATGAATGCAGATTAACCTTTGATCGTTATGTATATAGTACATTTTTGTATTTATTTTCATGACAATTAATTAGATACGATCACAAATACTTAAATTTAGTATTTCAAAGTATTTAATATCATCAAATTTAGATCAGAATAATAATATTTTTAAAGCATTATTGACAATCTTTATACCCCATCACTTGCAATTGTGAAATGATACAGGTCTGCTATGCTAGGCACTGTGCTATGTTTTTATTTGGAAAATATTTTATCAAATATCTCGTGAACTTTTTTTATGATTTACTATAGATAATATTTGTGTGCTTTCTTAACATGGAGACATGCTACGTAGAATGTTCATTTTCCAATGTGCAGTGGTGAACATTTTATTTTGGAATCTCAGTGGCTAAAACTCCACATTATGTATTCACCACATTTTATTTTAGGTACGAGGACTAATCTGTCATATGATACGCTTCATCAGGTCGCCAACTGCGGTACGAATAAAAAAAAAATCTTTGACCAATGAGAGGCGTGTATGGAACATGTGGGTGCATGTCTCGTTTCGGGAATATACACTCGCTGCAAGGGCAACAAACTTGCCCGCGTCTATCACCCGCAGGCTGGAGGTCATCATTGACCCTCCACCGCCCGGTTCGTCAACCTCAGGAGAGGTGTTCGGTGGTTTACTCTCTTACTACCCGACACCTCTTTTGCATCACATGCATGTAGTGCCTGATAACGGAATTCCACCCGGTCTTTCATCTATTCACTTAACGATGGTCGGGAGTAAGACTTTGGGTCAAACTGCCACGATGAGGTTACGAGTTTACGTATAATGCCATACGGGACAGTGGTCAAAAGTGTGCTGCGTATTATCTACCACGCAGTCATAATGGTAGTTCCCTCACACATTCTACAGAATATCCATATCCTGAAAGACTGAGTCAGTCGAAAGATGAGTCTGTTGTGCTATTTTCGTTACCAGGTGGTCAAGTAAGGCCTAATGGTTTCGATGGCTACTATGAGGGACAGACCGCAGGTAATTATCACACCGAAACGTTGAGCTGCTAAAATACGTGCAAACGCGTTCTGGGTTCACATAATCATACATTTATAATAGAGCTCTAGAAATATATGCCAAGAGTGTCATACGCTTTCGAGTGAGTCTAATGTGTTGTTAAATTTAAGTATATAACTATAAACAGATGAGTAATATACTATACTAGAATAATATTTAATTGATGAGTAATCTATAACTAGATAATTTCACCGTATCTATAAATTTTATCAGGTTAAAACTTAAATATATTCATAGTAATTGGTATGTTTAAATTACATGGTATAATAATACTTATTTTGATTCCTACAAGTTATCGACATAGCACTGCAAGTGTCATATATTTGTGTCCGCTGCTACGTAGAACGCTAGAACCTTTATGCGTTTATTATTAGGAGATACGATAGCATTTATGTATATAAGTTTAGGTATGAAAAGTCAACCACAATTAATTCAAGTATGTTCTAGATCTTAATTCGAGTATAGTGATGGTCCTGGACAAAGGGCTAGATGTATTCGACATTGGTTGAATAAGTTGATAATGATGATGCACGCTATTGGTTTGTATATTTCTGTTCAGATTTATTATTTTGTGTACAAAATTCGTATCTAACCCTGATTTGTACTTCTGTAACCATAAAAATTCGTCAATAGCTACTAAACAAAAAAAAGAAAAACTGTCCGACAAGTAGAGGAGAAAAATGTATTGAACTGGCTTTAGATTTGCTTCAATACATCTTTTACTATCATTAGAGTAAAATATTACAATAATTACATAGGATAATATACATAAAATTAATTGTAATTTTCGTAGGAGAAAAAAACCTAATATGATTATTTAGCTGCCACAATAAGATCAGTCTATAGAAACATTTGACACGTCGTCGAGGGAAATATTAATTTAGCATAGGTCCTATATCAGATGTATTAAGTTCAAATATACCATACCAAGACAGCATTTCAAATAAACCTAACCTCTGTGTTTTTGAATTTCTTTTTATTTCACATAAAGTCTTAGATAATATCTAGAGATATAATATGATGAAATCCTAAATATTTAATTCACATGAAATAAATGAGCTGTCTGTATACGTTGTTAAGTTATCCCCGAACACCGTTCCATTAAAAGAATAATGGAAATATCTACAAGAGAAAAATAAAACGTGGGAAAAGCTATTCCAGTTACCTAGGCGGTCATTTGTAAGCGGCCGAGAAAAATGCTCACTCGTCCAGAAAAAATAATAGAGAGAGCGACGTACCCATCTATCTGCCCTCGATGGCTCTAGCATCCGAGTCTCTAAACGAACTTTCTTACTTCAAAAATTACAACAATACACTTCATAATAAATATTGTTTAAATTTATGGTAAGTATAAAAAACTGATAACTTAATTTTATATTTATAGAATTATATTCTCTATAAACAAAACTTGTCTAATATTTTTTTCCTACTATAATCATGCTAAATATAATAGGGAAAGACAATTCCACTTAACGCACATTATTTAATTTAAAAATGCAGTTTCAGAATCCTTATATTTAAATTCCAATTAAAAAAATAATGGTAAAATGTTATAACTCTATTTATATGTTTTTTATTTCTTAAAGCATGTTGATCACTAATTATAACATACCTCTATAAGAAGATTTACATAACTAATATACATGCAGAAATATTTCCAAAGCCCAAGCTATTATTATACATTGAAATATATTTCATTGTTAGCGCCTTCAATAAATTTAATTCTATGGTAAAAAGTAAACATTATCTGCTAGCACGAAAATGTAAACGTATTTAGCTTACCTAAATTGTATTTAAACTTATGTTTATCATTACTATCAACGCACTAATTAATAGTTTAATACTTACAAAACAGGTAAACAATTGAGAAAATCACAAAGTTATAAAGAAACTAATTGTTCGACATGTGCTCTCCATGACATTTTAATGTCATATAAATCTCATCTCGTGAACACAATAAGGACCATGTTAATGGCATGCTTTTAATAGCGTAGCTAGAGCAGAGCTCGCCGCTACAGCTGAAAGGTTACATTAACGTGCAAGCTCGCGAGCCTCGTCCCGGGAACAGACACGCTACGTATACACGTAAAGCTACGAGGCGAGGGCGCTACGATTGCGAAACGGCAGTGAGGCGAGCGACGTCGGGAAGCGCATGGGTCGCACTGACTTCGCTCACCGTTCGTAGCGAATAATCCATACCCGAGAGACGGAGAGGCTGTATTTACCGGACCGAAGGGTGGTCGGGCGACTCAGCTCCGGCAGCCCTCGACACCGGCGCGGTGCTCTCAACGGCTCCGTTGCATGATACGCGGCCTGCGTTCCTTTAAATTTTAACACGATATACACATGTATGATTTATGTATAAAAAAGATTAATTATATTTTAAATAATTATGTTTATTATACATTTAATTAAGGAAAGTCCTATAATAAGTATTGTATGTTTTTGAATAATATATATGTATGTAAACAAGAGATTTACAGAACGTTTAAAATTACATATAGGGTAAAAGCCGGATAGTTGCCTCGGGCGGATACATGCCCCGCTTTTTAATACACTATGTTAGGAATACATGTTGTGCTGGTGCTTTACTACAATAAGTAGTGACACCTCGTAGGCCTCAGTGCTGTGTAAGCCATTTGAATAAGCGCATGTGTTTTGTCTATGTAGGCAAAAATCTTCCACGGTGAAACTTTTACGGGCATTATAATTATATTGGTAAGTAATTTCTATTGAATTTTTTTATTACTGATCGTAGTTTCAGTCAACTTTTTGTTTCTTTGCACGCATTAAAGTTTAAATTAGATTGTTTAGTTTATTTTATTGCTGAATAATATTTATTTATTTCGTAAATAAAAAGGGCAAGTATCCGCATCAGAAAGGATAGTGGCCTTACTAACTTTCGCGGATAGTTGCCCCTAGAGTGACTACATTTTTTTTAACAAAACAAAGACGGTTTTTTTTATTTTTTATAGTTTTTTTTCGAATTTACTGCGACTCTAACATGTTGTAAAATAAATATATACTTAACTGATTCATATATTTATTCTAGATAAGCAAAATACCTCGCAAATATAAGCGAAAACCAGGCATGGTGCCACGCAATATCAACTGGACAGAATATAGCTTAGCACTTGCTTTGGAAGAATTGAGACAAAACAAAACCAATTAAATTAATCGAACATACAGAATATTGAACCTTAAAAAGATGCTACGAAAAGAGTAATCAGCAACTGCTAACTCAAGGTATATCCTTGATTTAAAAGTGTATAACTAGCAGCATAAATACAAAATTCTTCTTCTTCTTATTTGACGTAATTGTATTTTTGTCACTTCTAAAAAAATGTTCTTGGCTTCGAGATTGAAAAAAAAAAACTGGTAGCTCATATATTGAAGCTCGGAGACACCGGTTTTTCTCCTGACAGTTATGTGATTCGCTAATTAGCTTATCAATTTGCCGAAAAGTTGGGATTAAAGCACAACTTTAACAATGAGAGTGAAATGGTTGAAACGCAATGGCTAAAAAGCTTTCTTGAAAGAACTCCTGAAATAGCTTTGAAACAAGCTGAGGGTTAATGAATTGAAAGAGCGAAGGGTCTCAACAGAACAGAAGTTGCAATTTTTTTCAAACTCTTAACAACTATTTTAACTCAGAATAATTTGCTAAATAAGCCAGATAGAATATTATAAAGCAGTTATATCAGTTACTTCTGGAGAAAAAGGAGAAACACTGAAAATTATAAAGACTGTTAAATAAACAATAAAGATTACTTTAATTGATATAAATTTCTTTCAATCCAAAATAAAAATCATACCGAGGCTACTATCCCCGCACGAGGCAAGTATCCCCCGAAGCATTTTCCACGCTAGGCTACTATCCGCCATAGTAGGCAACTATCCGTTTTCTGAGAGGTGAGATAAAACAGTATTAATTTATTGGTTGAATACTTTGTTCTTCCAACTCGAATTGTAATTTCAGCGATTATTACGAAATGCTGTTTATGCTGTAGCAATGATTGGTTATTATATTTTGTTTAACGGCTAAAATAATAACTCGCATTTATTCAGTACAATGCATTTCTTACTTCGTTATAATTATATCAACATTTGTCGCGAGCGAAATCAAATTAATATTTCGCACTCAACATGCTAACCAAAAATAGCAATAATTTTTATCTTTAGTTCCTATATATATAAGTAGGGTAATTAACTTAAGAAAATATTAAAAATTGCCTGACAAATAACATTGACTGTGTAGATTAAGTTTTTTCTATTTTGTTTTCTCTACTGTACAATAACAATAAATAACGTTGACGTGACCGGTTTATTAGTAGCTGCATTACGAGAGGTGGTTCAGCTTTACACATAATGAAAATATAGATTTAGGACACACATTTGTTTTTAGGGGTTTTGAAACATAACACTATAAAAGCTGTACAAAATAGAATGAAATATAAATTTCGCGCTCAGTTACTTCGTTCCGATCGGAGCTATCAGTGCCGAGTCCTGTTTGTTTATTGACCATATCCTTTGTGCCCAAATGGCTTTTGAGAATGATTTAATGCTTGCGTACTCGAATCTCGGTCCGATTTGAAGCATTTTTATTCATAGCCGCGCACAATAATACCTTCTGGCAAAGTTTTAGTGTATTATGATTTACAATACTTTGTGTACCTATAAGCGGATTGTTTTTATTTCTTTCAACCACAGAATACTTTCAACGGCTTTCAGTGGTTGCAATGTATAAATGTGGTTTGATAAGTATTTAAATGTTAAGACCTATTCCTTGGAGTATTAATATTTATAACTATTTAGGGTTTTGTACAACCACTATTAATTAAGTCAACCTGCAATCAAATTTTAGGCTTCCATAAGACAGGCTTTGCCTAGTTTGGAGCCATAGTTAAGGCAAAAAATTCGTAAAGGATTTTAGAAAATAATATATTTTTATATTTGTATTTGTGTATGCTACTGTAATGTATTGTCACTCATAAGGTTAAATAGTTATTTCATTTATTACCTATAGATCTAATAATCGGTCGGACTCGCAAGGTATATTTTAGTTACGCAAAAATCTTCATACAAATAACTTGTTTTTTGTTACGTTGTAATTTGAAATCTGTGATATCTTTCCAAATTTTATTGAAATGCTGTAAAAGACCTTTTCATCTACATTAAATTTCCAGCAAACCGATTAGCATTTAATTGGAGAAGGTTCAAAGATAAAAAGATTTACTGTAGCCCACATTAACGCATGTAGGTATTTTAAAGATGTACAATTCAGTAATAATATTTCTGTATGTATATATCTCATAAGGTTTAGTCAGCGCTTTCAGTCTAAGTGCCTGAAACCTTTTCTTAATAATTCACTAGAATACATCCACATTTGCCTACCTTTTACAAATCTAATGTACGTATATGTAATTAGCGGATATTCTTTAAACGACAATCAAAACCATATCAAAGTCCATTGCTTAGTTTAGAAGAACTAACTAACAGCACGAACACGAGAAGCAACTCTGTTTTATACGTTTATAGATTATTCAGTTATGTTTATTCATATTTATAAATCATATTCTATATATACCTCAATGAAATCTGTTTTTTAAATTATTTGGAGAATAAAAGCATTAACTCTGCCTGCCTGTCTTGTACGCGGAAAATTTGTTATTGCTTTTGACGTGAACATATTAGATCTGCATTTACCAGAAGAAAGTGTTCATTATTCCCCTTTGTTTTTCTTTTTACATGGGTTAATCGATGCTCTTCCGAGTTGAATTTACCTGTTGACTTTTTTAAGATTCCTCATTGTCACCTAATGTATTCACACATAAAATATTTACACATTTGGTAAAAGCATTTTGGCACGACGTACAAAATAATATATTTAAGGTGTTTCAAGGACTATCACGTTTTGGGTAAAGAAGGAAAATACTTAGTAAAAATAAATTATATCTTTCCTATTGGAGACACGCTGAAGGTATTATTGGTTTTAGCATGAATGGCTCGTCCGGGATAGTACCACCCTTTCACAGAAGTGAGAGTGCTGGAGACCCATCTCCTTCCCTCCCCTCTCCTTTCTCTTCACCTCTCCTTTAACCCCTCTCCCTTTCTCCGTTCCCCCAAACACAGATTGGCAACGCACTTGCGACTCCTCTGGGGTTGCTAGTGTCTATGGACGGCGGTGATCGCTTAACAACAGGTGACCCGCCTGTTCGTTTGCCTCCTATATGATATAAAAAAAAACAGGTAAAGATGTTTTTAATTTTTTTTTTTGACAATCAATCTCAAATTACTGGCAATATCAAGTAGGTAATAATAATATTACAAGTGTTTTGTGATAATTTCCATATTTTAGCAAGATTGTGGTTCCCTTGCTAAAACTTTCCGTGGAGTTTATGTGGCATCACAGAATTCATGCTCCGTAATAATATGTTCCGTATACTTCACTAGTGCACAATAAGCAAACTATATTACATAAAACACTACCAATATAACAGAATATAGAGTCAAATAACACAAGATTATAAATCTACTATATGACAAACTAAGATCCCGCCAAGAGTACTCAGGAAAAGTTATTACTTTTTTTAGTGCATGACAAGTCACGTGATGACAATAAATAATGTATAGACTATGAATAGATGACGGCTATCTTCATCATCAGGCTCTGTCACTATTCTAGACTATATCTATCTATCTAATACCCTTAAACGAGCAATTATTGTATATTTTTATAATGGTATATATTCAAGATCTCGGAAACGGCGTCATCTATTTCCGTGAAAATTAGTATGTAGGAAGTTTCGTGGACGATAAATCGATCTAGATTTTATTCATAGAAAACCCTTTTTTAAAGAACCAAGCTAGGCTCGATCGTCCAGGTACTATCTATTAGTGCGCCGAAACAAAATGATGACGGGGTTATTATGTATCTGTGGGTCGAGAAATGTTTGGCATGAACACCTTGACCTCTTATAGCATAGATATTATAGATATAGATTTTTTTTTCGAACTGATTACGCTATTGACCTAGCAAGGTCTTAACAGCTTCATCGGACTACTATAGATATCATCGTAGAGCATATCTCGTCATTTAAGTACCTTCGTTAGAAAATTCCATGTACCTACTGGTGAGAATTGTTTGAACTTGTCAGATACTACTCGACTTCGTAGTCCGGTGAAGCTGTTAAGACCTTGCTAGGTCAATAGCGTAGTCAGTTCGAGAAAAAAAAAACTACTCGACATCCTTAATTACTGTAAGAGAATATCTAATATCATATGATACATGCATACTCAGGTATCTACTTATCTATACTTACATAGCTGTCTATATATAGGTTATTATTGTACCGTTGAATTATAATCTTAAGGTACTGTAACATAAAGTCTTTAGAATTTAAAGTAATCTCAAAAAAATATATAATACTAGCATACTAGCGGGCCTGGTGGAAGTTGTCGCATGTAAAAAAAAACCTTGACTAATGATATACCTAAACCTTCCTCGTGAATCACTTTATCTACTAGTGAAAATCGCATGCATCCGTTCAGTACTTTTTGTGTTTATTGCGAACAGACAGACAGAGAGACGCGACACAGACTCTATTTTATAATATGTATTAAGTATAATATTTAATAATTAAAAATATATAAGTACTTCACTATAAGACAGTAAAAATATATTCATAACGCTGAAGATCGTAATCCTTTGATTTTATTACGGTAGAGTAAAAAGTATGTAAAAATAAAGTTGTTTATTAGAATTGGACGATTGCTATACCCTTATATATTATAAAAGCAGTCTCTCTATCAATATGTTAGTATGCTTATAACTCGCAAATCATTTAAATATATTGAGATTATAGGTGTATTCTCTTTCCAGTTTTTTTAGAATATGTTTCGATACACTAGTTACAAAATATGAGTTAAAGATAAATGAAGTTGACACAAAATGATTACTAGCATATTTATACAGTATTTTGCCTAAACTATTAAATACTAACCAATTTATATGTAAATAAACGAAGACAAAAGGATTCCTCAGTTTATCAATAGATTCTATTTATACTTTGGTTTAATAGATATTGAAGAGTTTGTGCGTTATCAATAAAAAGTTTTGAACACAGTTCGGTTTATCCTTACCAACAACGAGGCAGAGATTTAATTATAAGTCTGTATTTGTCATAGGTAGATCTGGATCTTTGCGTTTGCTAGTCTATAATATTTATATATTCTATGCCGAAAAAATTCTCAGTTATAGTGATATTTTTTTTTACTTTATTTTTGGCAATCAACCGTTCAGATTATTGCTGCCATTGTCACGTAGTCATTAATATTCTAACAAGATGGCGGCTCCCTTGTTAGAACCTTACATGGAGTTTTTGTGGCATCTCAGAATTGCATGCTCCGTGGTATATTTAATATGGCGGTAGCTACGCCCGATTTCACTTCATATTTATTTAATCTATACTCATATTATAAAGAGGTAAAGTTTGTGAGTTCGTGTCATTGTAGGGAGTAATCTCACAAGAACTACTATTTCGATTTGACATATTCTTTTAGTGTTATATAGCTCATTTGTAAGGTTATAGGGTATGTCATCACGTTAAAGCCAAAAGGAATGGAGCACTAATGAAAAATGTTTCAAAATCGTTTTTTATTGTCTTGAGAGCTTCCGTTGCGAATTATCGTTAGGCCAAAGTAACTATTCCACGCAGACGAAGTCGCGGGCAGAAGCTAGTACTAAATATGTTTCGGATAGTATAAAATATAATATACTAGTTATGTTCGGTTTTAATTTATAACCAGTCTGTCAGTAAACTTTTTTTGTGAATCGAATAATATTATTTTTACTCCTTTTAAAAAACTTAGTCAATTGTATCGTAAAACAAAATTTGCTTTGTACACCCGTTGTGCATAGTTGATCTACAGATGCAGTGTTAAAAACATTATTGGAACAAGTTAAAAGAGTATCGATCATAAGATAATAATCTACGTTATTAACTCTCATTGTTGATGGTAATATAAACTAATAGTTTCATCAGAGATAATAAATTCATAATTGTTCAATGTTTAGAAAACTTTTATTTTATTATCTATAGACTGCAAGTTATTGATATCTATAAGCCAACATTTCCGTTGGTAAAATATCATATGTACATTTCACAATTACAAATATATTAAGTTTATCAATTTTACTGTAATAATCTAATGATACCAAATTTAATTAATTATGTGGGTGATTATATTTGGATAATGTTCATCAAAAACTCTATTTTAATATATCTCTATGTATTAATTCTCATTTTACTGTACTGTGAACTTTATCAAAATATAATTAATTACGATATTATACTTAGGTGTTGGATTATTGTGTAGCTGTATACAATACAACAACACAATCTTCAAGAAACATAAAGAACAGCCAGAGAGGCGCAAGTGTATATATTCAAACTTAATCCACTATAAGCCTGCCTAAAAGTAAGTTTGCTATGACAATATTGTAGACTCTGCTTAAATCTTAAGCTTCTTATATAAGTGCGTATGTGTGTAATATGTATATTGTATAAGACACTTTGCTCATACGGTGTTTTACAATTTGGTTATTTCTTACATACACGAATGAAAGCATATTGTTTTTTTTTATTATTAAAAAGTAGAATATATGTTAGTAACAAGTTCTATATTGTTACGTAACAATAGTCAAATCACTGATACAACTTAACTCTACCTATTATGTACACACATTATACGAATAAGATTTTTATAGTAATAACTAGTATCTCCGACTCCGTTCGCTAGAATTTTAATGTAAATTATTGTAATGTAAACCACAAGTACTCACGTACAATGCTGATTTAGTGGTGCCTGACCTTTTGTGAATGTTTTTTTCTGCCAAGATGCTGTGATATACTCACAATTCATTAATTAATATATCATTTTCAAAAGACGAGATATCTAGTGAATTCCATTGTATATATATTGTTTTTATATCATAAGAGGCAAATGAACAGGTGGGTCACCTGACGTTAAGTGATAACTGCCGTCCGTAGACACTAGCAACATCAGGAGAGTCGCAAGTGCGTTGCCAGGCCGTATTTGGGCGGAGTGGAAAGAGAGGGGAAAGGACGAGAGGGGAAAGGGAGGGAGGGGACGAGGGGAGGTCAATTTCCGGCGCTCTCATTGATCGAATGAAACGCAACAATGCAAGCAGTATTACTTCACGTCTGTGTTTCTGTGGGTCGGGTGGTACAACCCCAGGCGAGCCGAGCCATTCATGCTGAAACCGAGCCATTCATGCTGAAACCATTAATAGCTTCAGCGTGGCTTTACCACCTACACAATTATTATCTAATTACACGCTCCAAACATCGACATCTGTTGAAAAATTTTGTTATTCTTAAATTATTTTCATCAAAATTGCCACAATCCTTATTTTGATTTTCTCTGTTCACATATTTTATATACATACATACTATTTTATTCTGTATGATAACTAGTCGTTACAAATGAATAATGAATGAGAAATCGATCATTGGGAATGTGGACTATACATTGTGATCATGTTGCATCGACTACTGTAAACAAACAATAAGTTTAAAAAAATAATGTGTCTCAAATCTTGTCGAATCGTTGTCGTCAGCCTTCCAGAAATTTCCACTCTCCGTTTTGTGAGGTATCCCTATATGCGCGTCACAGAGCGTCCTAATTATGCCTTTTTTTGATCCGATCGTACATTAAATCAAATTCTAACTCGATAAATCCGAAAACTAGCTAAGCTCGTTAGTGGTATCCGCAGCGAACTATACGCCAATCACGATAATCCGTGGTATAAGAGATGGCTGCGGAAAGTCTCTATCGGGGTTTTCCTATAAAATATCCGCAGCTAACAAGCCGTATACTCTCCTCCAATAAAAAAATAATGCGTACTAGCAGCCCCGACCGTGTTACCATCGATTCCACCGCCTGAGTTGTGCGTTTAATTTCCTCACAATCACTGCAGCGACTCCAAGAAAACTCAACACATCGTAGATACGCAAGTTATGTAAGCGACCTATTTTTAAGTTAGGTAAGATTGCATGTGCGCGTTTGTGCAACACGTTTGAAGGTACGCATGTGCACCCCACCAGCATGTGTATGGTTAACTTAGCTCGCAAGGTTCACCCTAGTCGTAGCCCAAGGGGGAGGGGGGAGAATGGAGAGAGGTCGAGCACCTGGCCACGATGGCCACAATCCTCGTGGTCAGGCGCATAAGGAGGTTGGGCCTCAGGGTGGCTCTCGAGAAGATCGAGGCCATACTTTTCCATGGGCCTCGGTGAGGACCACCACCTGGGGCCCCCATAATGGTGGAGAGCGTCCGGATCAGGGTGGGGGCCCAAATAAAATACTTGGGTCTCACCCTGGACGGACGCTGGCGTTTCGAGCCTCACTTTGCGGGGCTCGGACCGCGAATTGCATGGGCGGCGGAAGCACTCGGCCGGTTGCTCTCCAGTATAGGGCGAAGTGCCGGGTGCCGTCGATTCTATATGGGAGTTGTGCGCGCAATGGCCACCTACGGGGCACCTGTGTAGGCTGACGCCCTCGGTGCCGACAACATGCGCGCACTGCGTAATGCGCAGCGCACGATGGCACTGAGGGCGATCCGGGCGTACCCAAGAGGCGAGAGTACAGAGAGGGGGCAATTGAGAGGTGGATGCAGGACCTAGCGGACTCGCGCTTCGGGACGTACACCGTTGAGGCCGTCCGCCCAGTCCTGCGAGAGTGGATTGGTAGGGAGTGGGGCTCCCTGACATTCAGGCTGGTGAAGGTACTAACCAGACACGGTTATTTCGGGTGGTACCTGCACCGGATCGCTCGCAGGGAGCCGACCACCGCCTGTCATGAGTGCGGCGCTGAAGTAAATACTGTACAGCATACTCTCTTTGAGTATGCAAGAGAGTATGCTGTATTGCGTGGGAGGGAGAGCGCCGCATTCTGGCGGCAATGGTGGGAGGGAATTTGACGCTGCCGGGTGTGGTTTCGGCCATGCTCGGCAGCGAACAGGCGTGGCGAGCAGTGGTCTCCTTTTGCGAGGAGGTCATCTCGCAAAAGGAGGCGGGCGAGAGGGCCCGCAAGGCAGACCCTCTAAGTGGCCCCCTCCGCCAACGGAGGACAGGCGGGAAGAGGTGGCGCTTTGCCCAGCGGTTGGTGAGTACCCAGTTTGCCTCTCTATAGGTAGGAGCCCGGCGGCCATAAGAAATTTCCTCACGTTAAAAAAAAGCTCGCAAAGTTAGTTAGTTCTATACAAATCTGCAGAATTGTAAGCAGGGCGATGGTCCAAGTTGAGCCTTGGGCAATGAGATAACCTTGTGCTAGCTACTATTTGAGCTAAATCTGCAGAATTGTAAGCAGGGCCATGGTCCAAGTTGAGCCTTGGGCAATTAGATAACCTTGTGCTAGCTACTATTTGAGCTAAGTAGTTTCTATGCTCGTTAACAAACTCGGTTAAGCTGTAAATGCTTATAGTCCTTATTTTACATAGGGAAATCTCTAACGGATATCCATCCCGCCAGGCAGCTGAGAGTGAGTTATGCCAGATTCGCACTAGATCAAAACCCCATGATAAATTCTTACATCTTTTGACCGGGGGAGAAGAGACTTATCGGCATCGGTATCGATAGATGTTCGCCCTTCCTAATTCTGACTGCGGTCTGAGGGGTCAAGACGGGAGATTTCTCAAGGGGAAATGGGACAAAGATTCTAAAAAATAGCGTGTAGTCAGTTCAATAAAAAAAAACTTCGAAATGTATACGAAGAGACAGGAAAGGAAGAGATATACAATCGAATATCACAACATGAAAAGCGAAAAATTCGTCCATAGTGTAATATAAAAATAATGAGATTGCTCGTTGTTGTCTTTCCTAGTTGAAATAGATTTATTTTGATTTAAGCTACATATTACATTTATCACAGAAATAATCGTAAATTGGATTCTTATTCTTTTCAAATTCTAGTATTATGCAATAATGGTATAAATATAATGAAAATATCATGTCTTTTATTCTCGTGTTTATCCTTAGATTAAAGTATAATTGACTAACAATGTAGCACGTAAAATAAATCTCACTGAGTTTTATTTTTGTTACAACGACATAAGTACTACGTTTATTTTTATCGTCTTTCCAAACAATGTAAGTTGAGCGTTTTGTTTCCGAGGGTCGCGAAAAGATTCATTTAACACTGAACTTTTTATGGTTCCGTCAGAAAGAAAATAACCTTCACTAATAGAAATTCCTTCGAATACTGTAAATGGAAAGACGTGCTGAGAAAAATCTGCTATCTGACTGGACTCATAATATTTTCTCGGGTTTGGACTCGGCTTTTACCGAAAATCTACCTACTGGGGTTTACGTACAATATTATTATTGAGGAGCTACAAAACACTGCGTGGTTTTGGGTAGGCATAACATAAAATGTATTATAAACAAGATATTTGAAGTGGTCGGCCAAGTTATAAAGTGAGTTAGGCAAAATGCAAATAAGGGAGCTTGCTTTATATTATGAAACATTTAGAAGCTCGGTTTCCTGCATTATGTTGATTAAAATTTATAAAATTATATTATGTGAATAATCATTGGGTAAGCATAAATAATTAATCATAGATTATTAATATATAAAAAAAGTTAAAGTTTATTATCTTGTCGAAAATATATCTTATTATTATTATTATATTTTCTTAGATGTATGCTAAAATAAACCTGAGAATCAGTTCTGTATATTTATCTTCTCTGTTTTGGAACATATTTCCTTTGTTATTTATTTCTTTAGTAGCTATTGACGAACTATTACTATTAAAAAAATATGAAAATCGTTTTTAAGCCATCGACGAGTTGAAACCTTTGTATATGTCTCTATATTTATCTTAGTTCATGTTCCTTATGTATACGATCTAAAATATTTGTACAGTAATCAATATAGATAATTATTATACATCAACACGAGAAAAAGAATGTGTAGCCCTTATTAAGTTTGAATTTCGACCAGCAAATGACAACTAGCAATTTAAAAATTTTAAACATGTAACATTAAACTACACGCTTATACAATGTCTTTGTTTATAATTAAGTAAATAAATACGTATATTAATATGTACAAAAAAGTATTCCTAGCAATTTAATACATTAATATAACAAATAATACATTAAATCAAGTCTGTGTATAGTCAATATTCCCATACGAAACCTATAAGGATTTATCTAATCCTACTTAAAAGTGAATAAAGCATTTCTGTTGAAAAATAATCTTATTTGTTGACATCTAGTATCCTTGGGAGGAAAATAAATTTACTCTTGTGGATATATTGAGAGAACCTACTCACTAGGAACGTCTTATTGAATGCAGATCTCCGACTTCATACTCACATATTTATTTTCCTGTTGGCAGTTTCCTCGCATCCGTCGGACTGTTTTGATAGTATCTGTCGGATTTGAAAAAAGGTGGTATTTCTATTTATAAGATGATACATAAATCTACCGTCGTCAGGAACATCTAGAGTGAGGAAACCTTTTGTGAATTTTGGCGATCCGGTGAGAGTGTATATAAGTCATTTTTTGTATTGATTTATATTTGTCATCTATATTATTTGGAAAAAGAGGATTATATAAAAACTAGCTGCAGACTCTGGCTTCGCACGGATGTGGTAAAGAAGAAAATAAGATCAAATATTCCCTTTACAGTATTGAACAACTGGACGTTAATTTGTCAATAATTTTAAAAATGTCCTTACTGTCTTCTGCCTCACTCGTTTATAGGGAGCTTTTGTTACCGTAATTTTTAACTGTTCTGTATAGTTCTTAAAATATTTTTTTTCATACCAACTTTTCCTAGCAATTACAAACGCAACGAATAGAGAATTAGCCAATTAGGTACAGTCAAACTAAAGTGATGCTCTAATATGTGCTATGTAGAATAATGAAAACTATGATTCTTTATATCATAGGAGGCAAACGAACAGGTGGGTCACCTGATGTTATCACCATCGTCTGTAGACACCTCCAACACCAGGGGAGTGGCAAGTGCGTTATTAGCGTGTGTTGGGGAGAAGAGGGGCGGAGAAAGGGAAGAGGATAGTGGAAAGGTGAGGAAAGGAGGGCCCCGGCGCTCTCACTGACCGAACGAAATGCAACAATGCAAGCACTGTTAATTCATGTCGATTTTCTGCGAGATGGTGGTACTACCCTCTTTCTTTATCCCATACGGTGTGATTTCTTAATATACCTACTTGATAAAATTATGAATACAATAGTAATATCCAGTTTGGTTGTCAGAATGTTTGTGCAAGAATAAAGAAAAATGGCGATACAATTTATCTTTCCCTGTCCCATTACGGTGTGATTGCTGGATACACTTAACTCACATTATATTAAACCCCTGGTTATTTCAGAATACATTAACTTTTGTCGTTAAAGTGTCCCATATATTTTATTATTAATACACTTGATCTCTGCTCATGTTACGTAGTTGTTAATTTAACATAAATCATGGTAATGAATTCAAGTATTTAGGATATGAAAATAAACAAGATATATTAACATGTTATTTGTTATCAAATATAAATAAATTTATTTCTAAAACCCCGTTAAATGGGATTAAACTGTAACTTGAAAGCCTAAAGTATGATTACAATTTGACTTACAATTAATGGTGATGCGGCATTGACTTGAAGAATCAAAATATTTCTAATACTGAAAGAATACAATTAATAATAAAAAGAACGCTATATATGTTAACTTTATTAGAATATTTAATGTGTTAATATTAACAATAAAAATAGGTTGTGGTTTTGGCTGGAAGGATACAACCGTTTTTAAGTTGTTCGCAACTACCAATCACCAGATGTAATATCCGCCATTAAGGCATGTCTCGGTGTGTCACTTTCCAGAATTTAGCGATGTACATTCAGTAATCAATAGTACTGGTTAATATATCTTGACAATGTCGTGACCGACAGGTGCATTGTTGTAAGTTGTCATAGTGACGCTTTTATTAATGTACTAACTGATATTCGCTACTTCTTCTGCGTTGTTAATCTTAATAATATATTTTATAAATAGAGGAAAAAAATATAAAAATCAAATAAAAAAGTATGCCTTACTTACACAATTGCTTTGTAATCAATATTAATTACAATCCTTCTCTACTGCTCATGCGCACCATATCGCTTGCCCCACTTCTCCACGGCAAGAAAACAACATTGCTGAAAGCGTATTGCTTAGAAAAATCGTACTTTTTTTAAACTAAAACTTTATATTAATTTAAGATATCAAGATAAGTTTTGTTTTAGATAATGGCTAAATGTCTAAGAAGTGAAACTAAAGTTTGATCGAAATATATGGAGTATATTTTGTGTGATTCGCGCATAACTGCCGAAGATATATACAGGCTGAAAGTTAAGACAGCAACAATATTTATGGAGAATATTCTGCACTCGATTCTCATTGTAAATCAATAAAAAAGTAAGTGCTTAATACTTGAACTTATTATCTGGAAAATTATACGTAATTATCTAAGCGTCTATGTCAAAGCATGTGTCAATGATCACCGGGTGACTTCACTTTCACTGGAAACACGGCATGAACAAAACAAAAGGGTTTATTGTCCATTTTATTATCGAAGTTTATTATCTCTAGTTCGCTCCTTGTAGCTTTCGACAACGGTCATTGCACCTAAGTTTATTACGTTTGTATTAATACTTTTAATAATCTTAGAACAAGCTTACACTTGGGTTCTCTTTTACACATTAAAAAATATGAACATGAACTATCGTCTCTTATAATCACAGTATTCTATAAGCGTCTAACCTAACACTTGATGTAAGAAGAGGTAATTTTGGGATTAATCGGTGTGAATTCAAACCGAGGATCTTACAATTAGGCATGACATCGACTACTGGTAATAGATAACTTGTCGATTTGTCAGTGATCATCGTTCTATTTGTACTCTACTGTACATACCATAAACTACAGTACTGTCATAATGCTGTGTTGTGTACTACACAAAATATATATTTAAAAGCATCAACATCGTATGATACGGATAATATTTTAAACAAGCATCAAGGCCAATTTTCCTTGTTATATTGTTCGCCTCGTTTTTAATACTTACGTAATCTCAACTCCAAAGAAAATATTTTCATTCAATTACACAATTTGCCCACGATCCATTATTTTCAACAAGAAATTTTGTAATAGAGAAGTGAGCCAGACGGATATACGCCCGCCTGTGTTATTAAACTTCACCTACCTACCTATCTACGTAAGTATCTGTATGTATACGAAAGACTTAAGCATCTAGGTATATTAGAAGATCGTAAATCATCCCGGATGTGTCAAATGGAACTTTCATTACGGTAATAATTTTTGTAACGATAATGAAACAGATTCCAGCAGAGTTGGTCGGTAAATATGTTTTAATTAAATAGAGTGATTTTAATTTTAATAAGTAACACGTATATCCTTCGAGGTTTATTTGTTAATAATGTGGGGAGAACCAACTCTTTAATTACTCAGACGAAGCTGTGGTATGAAAATTTAAATAATATGAATAAAATATTTTTAATATAATTATTTTTCGTTAGTCACTTCACAGCAATTTCTTTATTATCGTAATGTATTAATTTGGTAATCCACTTCCGTAGTTAGTTTTTTTAAACCATAGTAAAAAAAAATTGAGTGCGTCTTAACGCACGATAGTAGTGAAAATTTTGTATTACAGGGAAACATTTTAGTCATCAATTTCGTTTGAATAGCATTGACTGTGTTCAGTGATCGCCACGTCACCTGAATGCTGTACACGCAACCACGGACAACGAGAAAGAAAGTGAGACAGCGTAGGTCTCACTGTCACGAGACACTGCTCACACTCTACCTGACACAGTGTTTACCTCCACCATCATTTGTCACATAAAAAAGTTGCAGATAAGAATTTCAAAAATATATATTTTTTTAATTAGTTAAAATTATATGTGCTTGAATTGCGAAAAGTGACTAGTGGCGTGTTGTCGTCTGCTCATTATAATTACAGACATTCAACATTTTAATTGTAACTACATATAAAAATGCCTTATGTATAATGTTTGGAAACGTTGCCTAGAAAATATGAAGCTTCTTGTAAAATAACCATAAGATATTGGACGTTGATCATTGATTTATTGTAAGATAGAGAGTAGGAAACTTTCGTTTTGCGCATTATTTATCGCAGCATCCTCGTAAATTCGCCAGAAGGAATTACAGGAAAACGGAATCTATGTTTCACGAGGGTAAACTTAGCTGAAAATCTAGATTATATACTATATATACATGACTACATTATATTGTTATTATTACTTTTCTATACTTTTTAAATTTGTTTGACCAATAGGAGCCATTCATATATTACGTAAGCACAAATGGGGGATGGGGGAGTCCTTGATTTGCTTATTTTTAATGGCATAGAGGATGGGGGGTGGTGGCTAGTGATTACGTCATATCTCTATGAAACCGGAACAGATTTAGATAAATGTTTAAGTAAGCATGGGGGAAGAGCATTGTTTACTTTAGCTGACGAGGGGGAGGGGGCGGTCAGAAATTACAAAAATTTTGCTTACGTAATACTTGAACGGCCCCATAGAGTCACACGATGTTAAATGGAAATGTAACCGAAGATATATATTGTAAGGGGATTGACACATAAGTACAGCTACCAGAAATTGCGAATGTGAGTTTGCTTGTTACTCTTATACAACTTAAACATTTAACCTATTATTATGTAATTTTCCGTGCACTTTAGAAGGAAAGGATATAGAATAAAAGAAAATGTTATATATATTTTATCGAAAAGAAATACTGTTTCCAAGGGCTAGGTCAAATCTACATTGACGTGACTGAAGCTATAGGCGAAAACTAGTTATACCATACTTAAAACTTCACAAATAAATAAACACAACGCAGCAACAAAATAATAATTTGATTATGTCCAACTACAATATAATAAAATAAATAGCGCAGTCTCTTATTTTAGTTATTAAAATTGAAAATTTACCACAATTGTGACTTTACCGAAGCTAGGCGTTATAGGCGTTAGTGTGGCGTTGTATCCAGTAATGTTTGGAACAAATGTAGTCGTGTTTACAATTTTGTAAGGAATTTCTCAAACTAGGGAAATTTCACTCAATTGTTAATTTTGTGGGGACTAATTTTTTAAAACTTTAATGTTTACTTATGAAACCCTTCTTTTATAATTTATTAGCGAAATTATGCTCAAAAGCTATAACAATACTTGAAAATATTTCCAGAATAGTTGTTATTTGTTAATGTTGTTATTTCAAAATGTGTCCGTTTTAAAGAAATTTAGTAATTAATAAAAGTAAATTTTCTTGCAACAACATAAGTGTCGGTTTGAAGAATAACGGAATATTTAATTACAGGTGTGATTTCGGTTGAAAATTGTCTTTAGGTGGGATACTGAATACATTTTAATCACTAACTCAGGTGTACAATGGGGTTTGAATTTTTAAAAGAATGCTATGAAATACAATTAAAACCTAAAGTTCGTCGCCCATTCGTCTTCTTGTGAGGTTGAGGTAAGATCGTCCGTTCGGGCCTTGATAACCTATTTTGGCTGCAGCTGCCACACACTTTTCTTCAGTGGTCGGTACAGCATTTATTCTTGCTAAAGCGTAAGCAGTCAGATCCTCACAGCACATCATACCCAGGTATGGTTCAATAATTTTCATTCGAACATCAGCTAACTTTAACAGTGGCTCTCGATGTGGTCGTACTGGAATAAATATTGTAATCTTAAAAGTGTAAAGATCTGTGACCTGTTTATCATATGTTATTAGCCTTGTACTACAATCATTTTTTTAAATTACTGCACTTTTACAAAAATACGTTTATTGTATTCGTGGTATTGTTTATTATAAATACCTACGTAACTTATAACTTGTTACGAAAAAATTGGCGAGCTGCCCTCAACTATACAATAGGATATTTAGGGACAAAATCAAATTATAAGTATGGAAAAACTTTTATTTTTAACATTATGTGAACCCCTTATTACACCGTAAAGATAACTCCATGCAATACGCTAAAACGGTATGTAATATACGCTATAAATATAATTTTGTAATCTAGCAAAAATAAAGTATTATGACGAGAAACACAAGTTTATACAATCTAAGATTCTTGTGAATATATATTTAAAAAGTGTAATTCACATAAATTCGTATTTTTGATGAACATAATTTACAAGATCTTGTAAAAAAAGTTCTAATAACATGTAAGTTGTGAGTTTGTAGACTTTTAATGTTTCATAAACATGGTAATAGTAATTGTAATTCATCTAAATTAAATATTTCTTAACGGTTTTGTAATTATGTGAAATGTATCT
Source organism: Antheraea mylitta (assembly GCA_014332785.1). Lineage (NCBI taxonomy): Eukaryota > Metazoa > Arthropoda > Insecta > Lepidoptera > Saturniidae > Antheraea > Antheraea mylitta. The sequence continues at coordinate 8,752,977 of JACEII010000008.1, forward strand.
ACAAATTAACGATTATTTAATGATATCGTTTGATAACTCATAACTAATCAGCAAATAAATTTGAAAGTTTCAATATCTTTGCGAATCCTTACCAAGTAATTAAATATACGTAGTTAGCTGGTAAATTACTTACCTATGACAAATCAAGATAAATATGGTTTTCTATGATTTTTCTTATCGATGGTAGTCCTTGTTTTTTTGGGAATATATGATTTTTTATATAATTTTAATGAAATAATTTCATCTGGTCGCTATAGAAATGGTAACATGAAGTGCCAAATGTATTCTATTATGACGATTTGAAGCAAATTTTATATTTTTTTAAACATTATGCATTCATCTATATTCTTATACTGTGAAAACAACTTCACGGTAAATGTCATTAGGAAAGAAACGTTATAAATAAGAAAAAAATGGTTTCAAAATGAGACCTGTTTATTATCATTTCGAGTCAAGTCGGTTGGGAAAATTTATGAACGGAAATGGCGGCAGAGGGAGCAAGGCAACGAGGAAAGTGTAATATTGTCAGACCTTTTTTACGTTGTTCTTGTTTGATGACTGCACGGAAAGCACCCGGAGTTCCTGCGTCCAAGAGTAAGACTTCGATTCCTATTCGTGGTTGCATTATAAGTACTGCTTTATGCCACTCAAATTGCAAGTCAGGTTCTATTGATTCCACTACTTCTCTAAATTTCAGTAATTTCTTAAAAAATATGAGAAAGTAATTATTAAATTCAGCAATACAACAGCTTACCACCTGTTTATTTATATTTTACTTAATACCTATTCTAAAACAAGTCTATAGAAACGGAATGAAAATATTAAGGGGTAGTTTTTCAGTACTTTAATGACACGAATATTGTGGATTCATATTTTGTCTTGTAATGTATTACCGAGTATTGATTGTTTACTTTTTATTAATTTATTAGAATTCTCACGACGATGTATTTTCTTGATTTTTTTATGTCATAAGAAGCAAACGAACATGCGGCTCACCTGGTGTCAAGTGATCACCGCCGTCCATAAACACATACAACACCAGAGAAGTTGCAAGTGTGTTGCCAGCCTGTGTTTGGGGCTAGGGAGAAGAGGGAGGAAGGAGGGAGAAGGGAGGGAAGGTGGGCCTCCGGCGCTCTCACTAACCGAACGAAACGCACCAATGCAAGCATTGTTACTTCACGTCGGTATTCAGTAAGAGGGTGGTACTACCCCGAGCGAGCCGACCCATTCATGCTGAAACTAGTAATAGCTTCATCAGTTATGTTATATAAATGACGTTAAAAGACAGTAATAAATGTACGAAATAATTATTACTTACAGTTTTTGCTGGTAAATTGAATATAATAGGATTCAGTTCAGTCGTATTCGCCCAAAAGTAAAATATTTTCCACGTTGTATCAATGATTGCGTAAGGATTAAAACGAGCATTACGTTCGAATTCCTCACAAGTTGTGGTGTTAAACGGTCCGTGGGTCTGAACACCAGACAACGCTACTGCACTGAACGCGTCGAACAAGACAATTTTAACAATCCACGTCGAGGTAAACATTGTGTTTGTGCCGGTCGGTAAGTAATTTCAATGTTTATACACACATATTTATATTGTAAATTTTCGACCAAAGAATTGTTAATTAATCACAGAAAAGTTATATCAAATTTAAAATATATACTTTAAAAAGTCGTGATCTTGTTCGGATTTATGAAAGTACTTCTTCAAATATTCTTCTTGTAAATAAAAGAGGATATTGTATGAATATCTTTTTAGGTCCTAAACATATGGAGACGTATTTAACCTACATTTTTTACTTTATATTATTTTAACGCGGTCAGATTAATACAATTTTCAGGATGAGTATATTAATTTATATCCAATAATATAAACATTGTAATAAAAATATTATGCTTATAAATATATTAATGTCATTCCTAAATTACAAAAGCTTAATAACTATAACAAGCGAATTATATAATAGAATGATATTTTAAAGTACTGACTTGCAATTTTGTTGTAATATTTGTTTGTTTTTTATTAACTACTTGTTTGGTAATGTTCAACATAAAATATTTCTAACGTTAACTGATTTTACGAGATTGCGTCTACTTATCCAAACTGTATAATAGAAAATGATACTTAAAAGTTAAGTAACTACATCATTCGGTAAAAAGTGTGGATTTACTAAATCACAGATAACATTTAATATATAATCACTAGAATCAGCATTTTGCATTTTCATCTTTATTAACTGTAGATAGATTGACCAAACACAATTTGCTTATCATTATTAAATATTATACGAAAAAGGACAACAGGGCGGTTCTGTACTCATATAAAATACCTATTTATTTCCTATGTGTCTTTGCCTTATTATTTATCCGAAAATTGTAATTGAATGAGATTATTATGATTCTTAATATGATAATAAATTTTAAGTGTACTTTTTATGCATTACATTTTTCCAAACTTTTATAAAAAAGGCAGAATACAATATAATAATATCTAGTTGAACGTCAATAATTTGTACGAGTAGTTAAGCCAGAGAATCTATTTTTTCATACAACACGCTCTTTGGTTATCTGATTTATAATAACACTAGCCTCTGCCCACGACTTCGTTCGCGTGTAATAGTTACTTTGGGCTGACGCCAACGTGCGGCGGAAACTCTGAATGGGAAAAAATCCCGATTTCGAAACATTTTATATTCGTGCTCCACTTCTATTGGACTTAGCGTAATTATATACAGCCTATAAACTTCCTCGATAAATGAGCTATGACACTGAAAGAATTTTTCAAATTAAACTAGTAGTTCCTGATATTACCCCCTACAACGTCACAAATTCACAAACGTTACCTCTTTATAATATTAGTACCTATAGATGTGATAACGTCTTTTCTCTTTAGTTTGTAAATATAATTTACACTCACTTGTATCATTAGATGTTTTGATTCCAATTAAATACTCTATGAATCGAAATTAAATAAATATTATATCCACGAAATGTTTGTTTGTGTTAATCGTTTATAAACTTGACATAATTTCTGTTATACGCGTAGGTACGTGTGTGTAGATTACTAAGGACTAACAATGTCACCGTTAAATTTATGGAACCATTCCCCATTACGAAGATTCATGATGTTTGTGTTTGTTACTTATAGGGTATGTATATTATGTTAGATTAATTATTCTGCTTAATATTTCAATCCTATTTATCTATACAAATAAATAAAATTGAAGGTCTGTTTGTAATGTTAGGATAACAGTTTTTTTACGAAATATATATGGAATTATATACGGTTATAACAAAGAGATTCCTTATGGTTTTTTTGGTATAGTGTATAAGGAAGAATTCTTTCTTTCAAATTTTTGATTATCTATCCTGTTAGTTCCGACTAATCACTACACATTTTAAAACAAAGTTCTCTACCATGTATGTTTGTCTGTTCGCGATAAACTCAAAAACTATGAAGTGAATATTCATGCGGTTTTCACTAGTAAATAAAGTGATTCATGAGGAAGATTTAAGTATATAACTTGTAAAAGATTTTTTTTATTATCAGGGCGGGACCGCGAGGCGCGCTATTTAATAATAAAAACTGATCCGATATAAAAATAATTATGACAAGACTTTTACTGACTTTTGCTGACTGAGATAGCTGATATTATAAGGAGTAATTAGGCTCCTGTTACTTTAGACTCGCGACTTAGTCAGAGTGAAATTTCTTAAAAAAAATATTTAGTCAGTGCGCGAGAGCCGCGAGCGTTCCTAGACATTGCTTTTAATAAACACATCAATAAAATTGTAATATCTGTAAGTAATGACAAAACACTAGATTTTTAAAAAGGATATTAAAGTATATATGATACTTATAACAAAAAGATTTTTTTTTTTTACGAAAAGCCTTCGGTATTGACCCAGCAAGGTCTTAACAGCTTCACCTGCTACTGCAGCTACTGCAAAAACAATTTTTTGTCTGTCTGTTCGATAAGTCCAAAGTGGTTGGACACATTTTGACAAGATTGTCACTAGCATACAGCTGATTTTACAAGGAGTGCCTAACATAGACTTCTTCGATTTTAGAAAAAATAGAGTTTCGCACAAATATAATAAACTAAAGAAGCACACTGAACATAAAATGTTTTACTGAATTCCACACTATCGGAAGTCGAAGTGTTTTAGTAGTGGTAGAGGCACGCTGAAGCTATTACTGGTGAACATGGCATGAACGGGTCGGCTCACCCGGGATAGTACCACCCTCTCACAGAAAACCGACGTGAAGTAGCAGTGCTTGCATTGTTGCGTTTCGTTCGGTCAGTGAGAGGCCCCCTCTCTTCCCATCCTCTCCCCTCTCTACGTTTCCTTCCCCCCACAACGCAGGCTGGCAACGCACTTGCGACTCCCTTGGTGTTCCTAGTGTCTGTGGACGGCGGTGGTCGCTTGGCATCGGGTGAGCCACCTGTTCGTTAGCCTCCTATGATATATAAGAAAGTCCCAGCTATGTACGAATATAGGTATATATGATCTGTTTAATTAACTAAGTCAAAATATCTATACCAAGATCGTTAAGCTCCAATACGGTGTTACAAATTGCGATAAAAATTAGCACATCTAAGTGTTTTTTTTATGGAGAAGTTTTTTATAATATCTATTATAGTGTACCTAACTAAGCACTAGGAGGCGCTTCATGATATTAACTTCTTTACCTTTCCACATGAAATTTGGTACATATAGAGAATATTTTTGCGTTATTCATTTAACTGTAACTCAAATACAATGATTACAACAAATGCGAATAAAGCTGCAGGCATAGGTAGTCTTTACAAATATTACAAATCCAATTATGTGTTTGTATGGTACGTTTTCATAACTAAATTATTCAACCGGTCATTATGAAATTTTGTTACACGTTTGCAGGTGTACAAGAAATGGCGTAGGGTACCAACATCTTAAAAAAAAACATTTTTCGCAAATAATACATCAAATCTACACTTACCCGAGCGACGCCGCGAGCAAAAGTTGGTTTCATTATAAAACTGTAATGTCTTTCTATGTCTTTTTGTAATGTGTTCATGACAATAAGCAATCGTAGTCCTAACTAGTTCATTGTTTGTATACTATAATGCTGTTTGTTCAGTCAACAAATTGATAATTATTTTATCGGTACCCAGTTTACCAAATTTTCATTAACAACAACAAATGTTATTAGTTCAGTTAATTAGTTATCTGTTTAAATTCTAAATTTAAAATATCTTATTTAATACGTTGTCAAGATATACCATTGTGGTAAGGTATTACAAAAAATAATAATCCTGCAATACCTATATAGCTGCAGCCAAACCAGTATCTGCAACAAGCGCAGCGCTTTGGGAATAACTAGATACGTACACTCCAATCATCATAGCAAATAATATATTCGTTCGACTCTACGTTGAAGGTAGAGCCTATACATTCTGTACGTGAGTTTTACCGAACTTTCTCAATATTTAATTCCATTGTGCAAACAAAGAGATTGGATAAAATACGATCGGAAATATTTGCTTGTTATTTAAATGTTATTAAGTGATGGTTTGATCAATTATGATTCAAAGTATTTGGTATTTAAATACTAGTAGTAGCCGCAGCTCCGTACGCGTTTTTTTTTAATTGAATTAAAGACATATAAAATTGTGAGACCGTGTACAATTATAGAAATGCTCTTTAAAAACAATTGTAAGTACACCACTTACACTAAAATGTAGCGTATACATTAGATATATAAATACTAAGAGTGTATCAAATGAGGTTCATCATCAGCAACATATTTGTAACCTTAACCCACCAAATAACTACCTCAGTGCTCACTTACACTGTATAAGGAACTAATGAAACAATGACTTCCCATCATCGTCACTTGTGCACAATAGCCAAACTATATTCGGTAAAACACCATCCATATAAAAATATAGAGTCAAATAACATAAGACAGGTCATCATCGTCTTACCCTTATCCCACCTAAGTAAGGTCGGCACAACATGTTTTCCTTCTCCACTCTCGCCCATCAGATGTCATCTCAGAATTCACACCTTTACACACATCATTTTTTACACAATTCATCCATACCTTTTCCGGTATTCCTCTACTCCTCCACCCACCATCATGCTCAAATAACATAAGATTATGAATAAAATATAAAATCCACTACATAAGATCCCACCAAAAACTCCTAACATTATGTACCTATAAGTTCTTAATTTTCGTATTAAAATAACATTTGTGATTCTATAATCCACACCTAAAAAGACGGGAAATAAAATGTGTACAATAACGTGACGCCTAATTCGACAACTTAAAAATCCGTCTGCTGTCCATTTAGTATTTCCCGACAGTATAAACGTATAAAATATAATTAAGTTTTCTAATGATATAATCTTCATTCTCGATTTTGGTCGAACCGTGCAGATGTTGTACCCACTCGTACCAAATTCATATTATATCAGAGACTTTAGATAACTAGGCGGAAGACAGGCGTAATTGACTTGTACGAGACAGCTTTTGTGATTTAGTAAGAGACAGAAGAAGCGTTTGTATAAACATGATTTTTATAACTGTTTATGAAAAATATTTTTATGCTGAACACCTTTGAATAATTTAGCCAGATTCCCGTAAACAACGCATTGAATATATAATTTTGGGGGACACAAACTTGATATTATTGAAAAAACTTGTATACGTTAATCTAAGCAAGTTCCTTTCTCGGCATTTGAAATTGTCTATTCATCGAGAGCTGGCATTATACATTTCATATAATATCATTGTATGCTTCATTTACATACCATTTCAAAGTAATACGAACTATCCGTTTGGCTTCGCACAAATCAATCGTGCCTAAACGATTTAGAGACATACAATTCGATAAGTTTTTCGGCATTTCGTCATTGACTGTTCATCAAAGTTAAAGAAGCTTCGTAAGTCTCGTCTCACAAACGATTTGAGTTTTTATTGAGTTTAATTTCAAGTCTGAGACATCTTTTAAGATATTCATTGCAATTATACTGTAAAGAGCATTCTTTATATACTAAAATCTTAAATTATACTGCTCAGAATAGTTTCACAAATAATCCAGTACCTTTAAATACGTAAAATATATAAATGATTATTCTGAGTTACCCTTAGGAGTGAGACTAGTGTCATAGCTATTCTTAGGAGGGACCCTGTATTACAATTTTTTGAAAGTGATGTCTGTATTTATTTTCCGTTGAATATTCTGCATATTCCACCGTATGTAAGTCCAGTATTATTAGGACTTTCAAACTCAATCTCTTCATATTATCATTATTTATTCAGTGTATTTTTTTGAAACTGTGGTTAACGTTTAAGAATTTTTATACACCTCGGGGTCCTTGTATTCTGATGTTACGGCGATAGACCCTGAGATAGACATAATTATTGAGAACTGCTCTGTATGCACTTTTAAATTGTATAATTCTGTACTACATTAGTTTCATGTATTTCATAAGGTTTCGCAAATGTAAGCAATATAAGCGCCCGAAACATACTTTTTAATACTTGATTTACGAAAGATCTTCTTTACTTTGTTTCTTTAGATAGTGAAAGCCATTTTGTTTCACTCTGTTTATTAATTTTATTTCGTGAGACTTATGCCTTTTCAGTACAGTTTTGTTATAATGAAATTCATATGATAAAAGTCGTCCTACCTACATCTTTATTCACTTCCATACGAATATATCATGTATATGTGAATCTTTGTATCAAGTTAAATGTGGCTTATCCCACGTTAATTTTAATTTAATTACTGGTCTTAGTTAGTCTTAGTGTACAAAAATACTTTCTTAACTTTGCCATCGAAAATAAACAAAATCGCTAAAATGTGTTTTTTTTTTGTAAGTGATCTAATTATTTACATAAACTGACATATACAAAGAACGCAGTCACAACAATGATTATAATATTGCTTATTTCAAAATTTTTATTTACCACTTTATATTTTGATGATCGAGAAAATGTAAATATGGTTTATAATATACTAGATACGTATAACATAGCAGTTATTCTTACAGTATAGGTTCATTTACATGTATAATATTGCAAAGAAGTCTTTATGTGCTATGGAGCGCTGACAGCTTGCCAAGGATGTCGTGAACATAGATATATAGATCAACATATTATTGAAGCGGGTAAACAGCCTACACATTGTATCATTTTTTAAATGTGTAGCTATTTGTCGATGCCGTTGCCCGGTGAATGACCGATAACACGTAAACATCGACAGCAGACAGTAGACCGCTATGTAGGTGTAGATATATTTATCTTCAGCTCATTACTTATGTACGGTATTAGATTTTTTTTATTATTTCTATTTATACTAACAGTATTTTTCAGCAAGTGTTATAAAAGTTATATCGTAAATTATCAAGAACGCCCGTTTGTTTTATTTATATTGTCTGATTGATCGTATTTAAGAATATTTTTATTTCATAATATTCCATATTTATTTGATACATAGGATGCAGTTTCAGAGGATTTTCATTACCGTACATAGTTAGGTTACAACAACGACTTATTTATTGGCTTTCTGTACATATCACGTTGAATGAAAAAGAAGAACCATTATCTATATTAATATTATAAAGAGGTAAAGTTTGTGAGTTTGAGACGTTGTAGGGGGTAATCTCTGGAACTACTGGTCCAATTTGAAAAATTATTTCAATGTTGTATAGCTCTTTTATGAGAATGATTATAGGCTATATATCATCACGCTTAGACCAATAGAAGCGGAGCACTAATGAAGAATGTTTAAAAATCGGGGTTATTTTTTCCCTCTTGAGAATTTCCGCTGCGTGTTAGCGTTAACCCAAAGCAACTATTCCATGCGGACGAAGTCGCGGGCAGAAGCTAGATTTAAATAAATAATGATGGTTTTTTAACAAGTAATTTCAACTCACATGATAATAATAACAATGTATTATTATATATTGTAAATTCGACCTTAAACAAAATGATATCGTTTGTATAAACAATTTCTATCTAGGGTCATGAGTCACGTACAGTAAGTATTACTTTCACGATCTTATGTACTTCTTGCAATAATTATTCATTGGATGCAGCTGTTAAGTACTTCGTAATATAATAGTAACAATAATAATAGTTGATTTTTTCTTTATATTATACGCTTGCCCTCGATTTCATCTGATGGTACGTGAAGATTAGGCCGACGATGAATCACGCTCACCCGCCATATACCTATTCACTCCCAAATTACAGGATAATGGGAAAACAAACTATAGGTGTGTGTGTATTCCAGTGGTTGCGTGCATATAATAAATAACAAACTAAATCACATCCCACGAATCAGAGAAATATCAGCCAAATAAGCGTGGAAACCCTCAAGGCGTCTGATCGTCCTTTCGTGGAACGGAATTCGGGGATTTATACCATATAATTCCAGTGCACTCTAAGTGTAAAGATAAAGCCACTTTTCGTTCATGATTTAGATTGCAGATCCTTGTTTTCCACAACGCTTCATCAACGAGAAGCTTAAGAGCATAGCTTTCAACGGGTTAAAAGCGGCCCGATTGGCTGATCCGTTCAATAGGTGTTAGTAGTATTTTACACACGAGCGTACCTAGGCTTGGTACATGCTGTGAAGTCGTTCTGATGTGAAATTTACTCAAATGTCAGATTTAATTTGTTATAATGTTAGGACTGCCATCATAAACACCAGATGTAGGGGAGAGTGGGGGAATTGGGAACACTTAACTTCAAATGCTAAAAAATAATAGAGAAAAGTTATAAACTAAATCAAATTTTATTGCTACATGAACTTTAGTTATTTATGTACTTAGTAGTATAAAACGTTATTTTAAATTTATGTTTTAATAAAAATATAAACTAAAACAAAAAACATTGCCGTTCCTGTTTACCCGATACCCTATGGGGTAATTGAGATCATCCCGTGGGGGAAATGGAAATGGTATGAGGTAATTAAGAAAGACGTTTTATAAAGTATAAATTGGTTTTCACAATCAACCAGCAGTACTATTGGTAATTAGGAGGGTAAGGGGTAATTGGGAACGTTCCAAATTACTCACCTTATGCCGTTCCCAATTACCCGAATCAGTCAATATACATAAAAATTACCATCACGCTCAAAAGCATTTTTTTATTACCTTCAATCTATGTTGCATTTGAAAACAGATACTGTGTGTATGATATGAGCAAAAACACAATACCTTTGAACTCAAAAATATGATACTTACATGTGTGATAACTGATGACAAAAATTATATCAAAAATACAAAAATAATTGTTCGACTTACAGTGACAAAACTAGTGCACCCTTTCAATCCTAATTTCGCATACATAATGAATGGCTCTGCATTCAGCCGTAGAATAGGTTCGCGACAGTGTAGTACGGGGAGATGTACTATTTATCTAACTGTTCCCAATGACGTGCCGTTCTCAATTACCCTACTCTCCCCTATATGATACACGTCATAGTGGTAGGTTCAGGTATATCGCATTTCAGTTTCCGCCGTTTTGTGTCCAGCAATGTTGCGTATTGTTATGGTATTGTACCAGATTAGATTATTGTGTGATGCTCTTATTACAGTGATTATCTTTTGGTTTGTAATTTAGTCCAGTAAAGCTGTGAATGCCAAATATTCGGTTTGAAAACCTAGAAGCGATATTAATTGTTATCAAGCTAGTAACTATAGTTACTAGAATTTATTTTTGTTATAAGTACTTGATGACAGAATTTCTCCATAAAGTTGGTGTAAATCAAAGTGAACAATAAAATAAGATATAATAGAGATATATTTCGATGTTTTTATTCATTTATTATGAGATCCAAACACACGATTTCGGTTCCGAGTGCTTTACCTTGATGTTGTCATCGCTTTAAATTTGATATAGAAATCGATTAAAATTACGATATCGGTATTAAGGAAAAACTATTTTAGCACCTAATTTGCTACTACTACTAGTTACTGTGTCATATAAAGTGACTCATTATTTAGGTTCTACTTTACCGCCGTTTGCTTCTTTTTTAACCTTTGATACATTTGTTTGTGTACACTTTTAGTATTAAAAATAAATTGATAAAAAATATACATTAATCTGTATTTCTAATTTCATAAAGAAAAAATATAAGAAATAAGCCTGAAGAATTAAAATTATTTCTTAATATTTTTTTGTTCCTATGAAGTGTCTGTATTTTATCGGGATAAGTTGTGGGCTGTTTTTTATATGTTTAAGTGTAATTTTACCATTAGTACTTAGCTTTTTCACTAATTTTGTAATTCTCGGATAAATTTTATCATTATTGCTTAACCCCTAAAAAAGAGCGTTATCATATTTGAAACAGAGAATATTCTGAAAAGTATGTGTTGGTAGAATCGGTTCAACTGTTTCAGAAATTATGTCGGACAGTTCAAAGTAATATTTGTGAACATTTATATTCGTTGTTAAATTATTAAGTACCAATAGAATATACGTTGAAAGTCTGTCGTCAAGTACTTGTTGGTGTATTCCGGTAGCTGCGGTTGAGAGCCTGTCCTCTCTAGATTTAATATGTTCACCAACTTAGACTACATCGTCATTTCAGATCAGCTCATCTAATGATTGTGGTCAAATGCTTATAACGGCAAAACCTATACGGTGTTATTACAAAAAAAAAAACATATTGAATACTTGCTTTAAAAAGGTTACGTTTTAAATGCACCGTGTTCGCTAAATATTCGCCGTCTTGCTCTTTAGTCTCTCTTTGGTTAGGTTAAGTTAGACTTGCGAGAAAAGGATAACGTGAAGGGCTCCATACTCGCGCCCACGCACCTTAATCTGTTCATCAGTGACCTACCTCGGTCTCGGTGGGTCGAGGTAGGTATATTTTGGAGTACCCCCGTATCTGCGGCGGCTGGTGAAGGCGTACCTGGAAGGCAGGGAAGTCGCCTACGTGGACGGCGATGGGCGAATGATCCGGCGGGCGACAGAAAGAGGAATTCCACAGGGGTCGGTCCTGGGACCGCTCTTGTGGAACATGGGCTACGACTGGGTGCTCCGCGGCGTGCTCCCATATGGAGCGCGCCTAATCTGTTACGCGGATGACACCCTAGTCGTAGCCCAGGGGGGTGAATGGAGGGAGGTGGAGCGCCTGGCTACGATGGCCACAACTCTCGTGGTCAGGCGCATAAGGAGGTTGGGCCTCAGGGTGGCCCTTGAGAAGACCGAGGCCATACTTTTTCATGGGCCTTGGCGGGGGCCACCACCTGGGGCCCACATAATGGTGGAGGGCGTCCGAATCAGGGTGGGGGCCCAAATGAAATACTTGGGCCTCACCCTGGACGGGCGCTGGCGTTTCGAGCCTCATTTTGCGGGGCTCGGACCGCGAATTGCTGCAGCGGCGGCGGCACACGGCCGGTTGCTCCCCAATGTAGGGGGTCGGGTGCCGGGTGCCGTCGACTCTATATGGGAGTCGTGCGGGCGATGGCAGCCTACGGGGCACCGGTGTGGGCAGACGCCCTCGGTGTCGATAATGTGCGCTCGTTGCGTAATGCGCAGCGCATAGTGGCACTGAGGGCGATCCGGGCGTACCGCACGGTGTCCTCGGCGGCGGCCCTTACGCTTGCCGGCTCCCTTCCTTGGGAGCTGGAGGCAGGGGTTCTCGCCGCCGTGTACAAATTCACGGCGGCGAGGAAACGTAGTGGGGAGCCCCCGGCTCCCAGGGAGATAGAAGTCAGGAGGCATGAGTTGCGGGAGGGGGCAATTAGGAGGTGGATGCAGGACCTGGCGGACGCGCGCTTTGGAACGTACACCGTTGACGCCGTCCGCCCGGTCCTACGGGAGTGGATTAATAGGGAGTGGGGCTCCCTGACGTTTAGGCTGGTGCAGGTACTGACCGGACACGGATGTTTCGGGTGGTACCTGCACCGGATCGCTCGCAGGGAGCCGACCGCCGCTTGTCACGAGTGCGGTGCTGAGGAAGATACCGCGCAGCACACGCTTTCCGAGTGTGTTGCGTGGGAGCGACAGCGCCGCACTCTAACGGCGGCGGTAGGAAGGAATTTGTCGCTGCCGAGTGTGGTCTCCGCCATGCTCGGCAGCGAACAGGCGTGGCGAGCAATGGCCTCCTTCTGCGAGGAGGTCATCTTGCAGAAGGAGGCGGCGGAGAGGGCCCGCGAGGTGGATCCTCTGAGTGGCCGTCTCCGCCAACGGAGGACCGGCAGGAGGAGGCGGCGCTTTGCCCAACTCCTCCTGCCACTGTAGCCGGACCTGAGGGGATGGGCGGGGGGGCTCATCTTCTCATTGCACAGGTCCGGCGGACGAGGGGAGGCAGCTGGTGTGTACCCAGTCTGCCTCTCTATAGGTAGGAGCTCGGCGGCCACCTTCCGCCGGGCGGACCGTTGGGGCGGCTTTACAAGGTTGAGTAGCAAGTACGATCCCTTGCCGCCCCAACAATTACGGTCTGACGGTACACCGTGGGGTTTTAGTCCGTGCGAGCCGGACATAACCCACCTTCTCCCCCGAGAGGGTGGGTATCCATAAGGGATTTCCCCACGTTAAAAAAAAAAAAAAAAAAAAAGGTTGTTACGCTGACGATACCGTTATTTACACTTCCGGCTGGCGGTCGGACTTCCTTAGGAAGCGCATCGAAAAAGCCGTTCATACTCTCGGTGAATGGTTTCGTCGATGGCGCATAGAAGTTAATCCCGATAAGAGTGCCGCAATACTCTTCGATCCCACGAAACGCGCTAATAAATTTGAGCCCATCAGGCTATACGGAATCGATATCCCTTGGGTCGAAGAGGTCAAATATCTCGGTGTTACATTAGATAGACATTTAAAGTTCAATTCACATATAGACAGAGTGCGAAACAAAGCCGCTATGGTCTTGGGGCGTCTCCATCCGTTGCTTTGTCATAAGAGTAAGATGTCCCTCAGACACAAGCTCACTTTGTATAAGTCGTGTATCCGTCCCGTGATGACATATAGCTGCCCCGTTTTTGCGCATATGTCCAAAGATAACTTTGATAAGCTACAGGTTCTCCAAAATCGTGTTTTACGTAAAATGACCGGTGCCCCCTGGTATATCCGGAGAGTCGATCTCCATAGAGACCTAGAGATCCCTTCTATCTGGTCGTACATAAAATCACTTACGATTAGTTATTTTGAAAAAGCCGCGAATCATCCCAGTCCATTAGTGGTATCCGCCGCAAACTACGAACCCGTACCTAACGCTGCGCGTTATAAAAGGCGTCCGCGACACATTTTTACCGACCCTCCTGATTCAATCACGTCAGCGAACGATCAGTAAGTACCAGCTTGTCCCTCGAAACAGAGCGTGTTCACGCCCACGCCCGCGTAACCACAGATTACACCGCCGTGGTCTGGGGGTTAATTTCGCTCCCGCACACCCGATTAGGTCTCCCACGGCAGCGGCTCAAGCCTAGGTTCGATCCCTCGGTAGGGAGCCCTTGAGTGCGTTGCTTGCGCGATACGGTGACACACAAATATACATCACCGCTACAACACTACACGATCATCCCCACACACGTGCACGCCTACACACTTACACATGAAAGTGGAAGGGTTTACTTTTTTTTCCTTATCGAACTGAATAACTCAATTTTCCGATAATAAATATATGGAGGAGTTGTTGGGGCGTGTATGCTTGGTACACATATAGGTTTCAATAACTCATACATATATGAATAGTTAGCTAGGTTAGCTAAGATAGGTCGCGATTTTGCATGCAAGAGGCAACAGCCAAGTCGAGGTGTGCCGTGCACCCTTGAACTGGTTGCCAAAATTAAATCGGCGGAGTGCCTTAAGCGCTCGCCTTAGTAGTCCGGTGAAGCTGTTAAGACCTTGCTGGGTCAATAGCGTAGTCATATCGAAAAAGAAAAGATAACGTGAACTTGCCTCGAGCGAGCAGGGTGCATTTAGTACGAAACTTTTTTAAAGCAAGTACTTAATACATATTTAACTTTTTTGTAATAACACCAATGAAGTGTAAAGAATCATATAATTTCATACTTTCAATGTCAACTCGTGTTGTTAATAATATTATTTATCGACGCTCACTTGAATTCCAATTTTAATGACATAAAATTTATAACAATTCCACAATCTATACGTTTCGTATTTTTATTTTAATAAGAGTTGGCTCTCACTACTAGTAAGTACATTGCTCCATGCTGATAACTCTATTAATATCTATCTGGTGTCTCGAAATCTGTCCCGCGAGCCAATCAGCATTCGGCGATGTGCCCACTGAGCTTTTTCCATTTCGTTTTATAATAAAATTAAAATTGAAAGAACTAACGGTGACTTAAACGACTTCAACTTTTTATATTAATGGGGACAAATAAACGTGCTGTTAAATAAAGTTGTTTACTAAAATTTTGCATGCACAATAAAATCAATTTACCTATTTTATGTTTTTTAGAAATCCAACCAATATTTTTACTAGCAAATAACAGGGGAATTTACAAAATGTAGGAAGGAAAGAAAATGATACCAACAACGACCATGTATAAGTGGTAAAATTAAAGTTTGTACGTATATATGATATAGTATACACTAAACATTACACTTTAGAAAATCAATTGCATTTATTACTTATATAATCCTTTGATCTTAAACATATCTAATTTGTTTTGACTAGACATTATTTTACTGTAGTAATTTTATCGCATCAAATTACAAACTCTATGATGGAGTAAGTATTATAAACTATTATTTAGAGTAAATACATTGGAAAGTTTGATATTTATCTTAATAATTATATATTTAATTATCTAAATAAATATTAGTACTTCCCGGTACAAACACAAGCTTATCGTGCTTAAGAAATGACCTTTACACCGTATAATTCTAGATTCATAGAGAATTCAATAATATTAAATTATTAACAAACATTTACTCAAGATAATTTGACTTTGGGATTCAATATTCATTTATGATAATGAATTTTCTTATAGTAGTCAGTGACAGAGTTTAATATTCAGTCTTCATGAAGTCATTCAACCGCGTATTTCAACGGTTGCAGTCTTCATCAAATCATTCAACCGTCTGTCGCATATGTTGTTTTAGTGATTTCTTTTTGTCCGTTAGGTTAGCATGTAATGTACCACTGTGCAAGTCACAGTAGATACAGATGATACGCGTGTGTTTTCGATAGTACTTGTTTGTGCGTCGTCTGATTATAATGTTTTTGTAATTATAGTATTTGTATTTTTCTCAATGTTTTGATTTGAGTATTGACTTTGCTATCATACAGTATACAGTTATACTACTTTTAAATTTCCAAGGTAAGTCAAATACGTTTATAGTAAATGTTAAATTGAATAATATGATAGTAATAATAACGTTAGGTAATAATCCAATTGAATGATCAATATTCGGTTAAATTTTCAATGAACCTATATTGTAATTATTTATAACATGTTTAAGTATATCATAGAGTATTAAATTTGTGTGGAATATGATTTTTAAAGATAATAATTTATTCCAAATAATAAAACTGTTTCTTCATTGTTTAACTGATTTGCATTATTTTTCATTGATGCCCACACAATAGTACGTTAATACGAGGTCTGTGTCGTTTTTAGGTTACCTAAATTCTTACACATATTTGCTCAACAACTAATTATTAAATTCCAAAGTATTTCATTAAAAAATTGGATAATTTCAACCATACATTTTCTGAAATGCGCTAGACATATTACTTATTTCTAAGGAGAATACAGTCAAAAATAATCATTGTAGTATGGAGTGTGTAGCAAATTTCTTATGATTTTTCTGTGGACAAGAAATTTAATTATATAAAATAATTAATCAAAATTAAAACAACTTTTCATCAAGTATATTGTCTAACTGTTCTTATTAAATTGATAATGATAATTGATATTAGATGATAATATTACATACTTTAGCAGTTTCTGTAAGTGTTAAATGGCACAAGTGTATAATTAGTCAACGTGGTGGTCGATGCTAGACAACTGTTGGGCTACCGAGCATTAAAAGCAATTTGCTCGATAGTAAGGTACCCAAAGTGTATCAAGATCGAACGGTAAAACCACAAATACTGAAATATATTCTTTAGTAATAAAATAAAACATAACGTAAAAATAACATAATCCGAGGTGCTAACTGCCAGCCACCAATGCGTAGCTGTAAAAGCACTACAGTGCAAATTGTCGACAAATATAGAAAGACGCTTTCGACGATAGTAGTCGTGTCATACTTTTCAAAATTACATCAGAGAAAGTCACTGAGGGATTGCGTACGTATTGTAAAATTAAAGACATTATTATTACACAAATATCGCTTTGGGATTTCCAGGGATGGAGATAATATATTTGCATTTGCTGTTATTTTCTTTCAGCATATATAGAAGTGTTACTTTTCCTCAAATTCTAACTATACAAGAAAGGTAATAATATTGTTAGGACGTAAATTATATAAAAAAAAATGGTAATTTATAGGTATCATGCATAAAAAAAAAAATAATAAATGATTTAGATATATCTATTATACATATTTCTATAGGTATATATTTCTATTATGTCCCATATTAAGTGATTTAACTATATATATCTATTCTACATACTTCTGTATGTATATATTTCCATTATGTCCTTTATAAATACTTATAATTAAATTCCTTTTATATCTATATCCACCTGTTCCATTCACTTATTATTTCTCAGTTTTACTTCAGAAATACTTTGGTATTGGTAACTAGAATAAGCATTTCTGGTATTGTTCTGTTTATTTTCATATTGCTTTCCTTCCGAGTACTTCAGATATTATAATGCAATATAGTAATATGTAGTATAAACAATAAAGGATACAAAACAACACTAATAAGTAAAGATAATGTTGTAGGTTAATAAAACATCATCCAGACGAACGTTTCTCGATAATAATAAAAAAGATAACACAGTTAAGTTATCTTTATTTAATAGCTTTAAAAGAACACAATTTACTATTAGTATAATAAAAATTAAACATAAAAATATATATTCAAAACATACTTAATATCGTAGTTTCTCGGCATTACTATTTATCATGCTGTCTACAACTAATTTGCAGGAATGCTTCTTGAGATGGCTTTTCGAAGCGACGTCATTAATGTTATCTATACTAATATATAAAGCTGAAGAGTTTGTTTGTTTGTTTGTTTGTTTGTTTGTTTGTTTGTTTGTTTGTT
>JACEII010000008.1:8774594-8805201 GCA_014332785.1 Antheraea mylitta
ACACAGTGATAACTAATATTAGAAGACTACATCCAGGATACTCTTTGGCCCATAAAACGCAAGGAGTTCTCCAGAATAACGGACGAAAGTAAAAAATTTGTAGTTCATGAGATTCTTAATGGATTTTGGTAATTTTCCTTTGTGCTAATTACAGCAGACAGATTAGTTAAAAATTCAAGCTATATAGGCTACATAAAAAAAAAAAACAAATAACCAAAAAAAATGACGGGGTTCGAACCGTCTACCCGTCGGTCATGAGAATAGTATAGAGTCGCCAACTTTTCCTCTAGGCTACGCTTACATAAAAATTTTGTTCAAAAATTTCAACTGCTTCGAAAACGTCCACAAAATTGTTAATAACTAATCTATACTATTAAAATTGTAACAAGTCGAAATCTGTACATTAAATATTATTTGGAAATTTTAATCAAGGTAGACTATGTTATCCATATAGAAGCAAAAATTAACACAGTGACAACTGATATTACAAGGCTACATCCAGGATACTTTTTGTCCCATAAAACGCAAGGGTTTCAAATTTAGAATAGCTGGTTAATACTGTGAAAATTGGTCGATGATAACTGAAGTATGTTATAAAAGTATTAGATATAGCATTATCAAGATATATGTCATAGTGTGATTTTACTTTCTTTGTAGAAGGGTGACTTTCAGTTCCGAAATTATCGCTGTCCGACATATTTTCAATTAAAACACTGGTTACATTCACAACTGCGAATGGTGTTTCATAATTTATAATAGCGTTAAAAATGCGTAGTTTAATTCGTGACAGTCAATTGTCTAATTAAATAGTAACAAAGAAATCAGTGAAAGGTGCAAGCGCGGTGTGTTTGGCGGTATGTCAAAGGGCGCCCTTTGTGCATGCCGTGTAATACTGGTACGACGAGTGTTCGACAAAGCAATTTGAATGTTATGTTTATACAGATAGAGTTGCAGATGTTTTTGAGTACTTCGTCAATAGTGCAAAGTTCGTATTATAACCTGTAGCTTCGGAAATGTAACGTCACAAAAAACCATAATCTTCATCATCATCATCAATGGCAGCTCTTCTCGACCTAATGCAGAAAATAAGCCTCCTCTCTTTTAAAAATAAAAACATGTAATTGAAATCTATCTAGGTCAGACTTTGGCCAGTGTATATGTATATTAGTAAGATTAAAAAAAACAATTCCGTAATATTATAAAAATATTATATTACACCTAATTTAAAAATATAAAAAATACATATACCTATACTATTAAAAAAATTACTGAAGATTAATTTGACTCGTAAAAAGCTAACATCACGCAATATCTCCAGGCGGTCACCCATCCAAGCACTGACCACGCCCGACATTGCTTAACTTTGGTGAGATCGGACATGAACCGGTCGGCGTTGACGACAAAACATTTCTATCCACGCGTCTCTCTGCCATTATTGTGACGTTACATAATATTAAATAGAAACAATTTGAATCTTACAACTATACAAGTAGGGTTGTAAAGGTTTTTGAGTAGGTATTTCGTTAATAGTGCAAAGATTGCGTTTTGTGTGCCCGCGTATTTCGTTTAGATTGACATTTTAAAACTCGCAATATCTTTTGAATGTAATGGCCGATTTTAATAATTCAAAAAGTTATCTACAAGTACTGAAACAGTCTTAGTTTAAAAATAATTTATTTGGATATGGATTAATATATAGACATGAATAACATAGTCTTTTACGCATGGTATAGTTTTTATTAAGATTTATTTCAAAAATGTAGTTATAGTGACATAATCACAATAGGTAGACATATGTATGCTGCCGCGAGGTTTTTTTATAGATAATAATATGTTCTTTAATATTGTAGAACATATTTTTGTTCTATCATTCATAGTTATCGGGGCGCATGCGATGAAATACATTTTATGCCAAATTTTTTTCATACCTTTGATTACATTATTGAAATTTTAGTAGAAATGCCAATTTTTTTCTAAAAAATAAATATAGCCTATGTTACTAAGGGTTTTTTCGAAATGTCTACGCTACTGACCCAGCAAGGTCTTAACAGCTTCACCGGACTACTAAGGCGAGCGCTTAAGGCGCTCATCCGATTTTATTTTGGCAACCAGCTCAAGGGTGCACGGCACATCTCGGCTTGGCTGTTGCCTGTTGCATACAAAATCGCGACCTATCTTAGCTAACCTAGCTAACTATTTATATATGTATGAGTTGTTGAAACGTATATATGTACCAAGCATACACGCCGCAACAACTCCTCCATATATATATTATTGGAAAATTGAGAGTTTTTCAGTTCGATAAGGGGAATAAGTAAACCTTTCCACTTTCATGTGTAAGCGTGTAGCGTGCACGTGTGTGGGGGTGATCGTGTAGTGTTGTAGCAGTGATGTATATTTGTGTGTCACCGTATCGCGCAAGCAACGCACTCAAGGGCTCCCTACCGAGGGATCGAACCTAGGCTTCAGCCACTGCCGTGGGAGGCCTAATCCGGTATGTTACTAAGGGATAATGTAGCATTCTAATGGTAAACGAATTATCGAAATCCGTCCAGTAGGTTGAGTTTATTCGTAATTAACATACAAAAATACTACGATTCCTCTTTATTATAATAGTTTAGAAAAATAATTTGAATCTTATGCTTTACTGATAGGGTCGTTAATAGCGCGAAGCTTGTGTGTAATCACCACGAACGTCGCCATGGCCGATTTAAGTTTAGGGTGCGCCTATAGATGTTTTACATAAAAAATCACATATAATCTGGGTATATGTTTGAGTGAGACCGGGGATAGTTAGGATTCACAATTGGAAACGGTCGTTGTGGCTGCAATCGGGTGTCAGTTTTATTCAATTTTATCGCTTTTAAAAATACAATTGAAACCAGTGATAACCAATTTGGTGCAGACGAAGTTGCACGGGTCAGCTAGTTTATAATATTTTTCGGATTCAATCCTATGTATATGTAAATAAGTATAAATGTATAAATATGCATAAATATAATTGAGACAGTTTTGAAATTAATTACATTTTCATACTGAAGTTTTATACTATAAAATAAATTATTAACATTTCATATAATCAGTTCGAGTAAATATAATTATGTAAAGATGCTAGTATTTCAACTAATTAAGGTACTTTTTAGAATTCATTGTGAACACTCGCATGGATAGTTTGTTACAACGACAGCAAACAACATAATTAATTGGAAAAACGTCTAACTAAGTACTATAAACTACTATTTATTACAAGTAGATCCGTTTAAGACTGCGACAGCGTAAACTACATGCTTGTTCTATCTCAAAGTAAAGACGATATAACATAGTAGGCACAAAAGACAGCTCTATAATAATCATTACACAGTGTAAAACAAAGTCCTCGGCCGCGTCTGTCTCTCTGTCTGTTCATGATAAACTCAGAAACTACTGAACAAATGTTCATGCGGCTTTCATCAGTAGTTACAATGATTCTTGAGGAAGGTTTATAATCAGGATGGGACAACATCTGCCGGGCCTATATTAAATTATATTTTAAAGTTTTTGGATAGGCACTTAATAGACTTCGCAATTATTTTGCCATGTTGTAAATTTTCATACATAGATTTCTAACGCAATATTTTTCATTTTATAAATTAGCAAGAAAACAACCTGTAACTGCATTAAACACCAGTAAAAATATGATCAGTTAAAAGTTACTAGATTTATGATATTCATGGCGTCAAACTTACTATTTTGAAAGTATGTTATCAGCTCTTATCTTCGCTATATTGAGTGAGTGCAACTTGTAATAGCATCATATTACATTTTTTTTCCAGATTACTCTAGACAGTCAGTGAGGTATATC
Organism: Antheraea mylitta; assembly: GCA_014332785.1. Lineage (NCBI taxonomy): Eukaryota > Metazoa > Arthropoda > Insecta > Lepidoptera > Saturniidae > Antheraea > Antheraea mylitta. Next base: position 8,778,436 of record JACEII010000008.1, read on the forward strand.
GAGCTATGACACCTACTAACGGAGAAATGGTGGAATGTCCAACAATTGTGGTTTTGGACGGTGGCTTCTCCAGTCAGCTGTCTTGTCACGTGGGACATGTGATTGATGGTGATCCGCTATGGAGCGCGCGCTTTCTTCACACACACCCTGATGATGTTGTCAATACCCACCTTGATTTTCTAAGAGGTAAATTATTAGATATCACGTTAATTAAGTGTTATTTTAATAATATTTTCTTTCAAATTTCTAAACAAAAAAACTAACAATATTCAGAGAAAATAATTTAATATATGGGTTATTTAAAGTTTTATAAACATTATGTAAATACTCACAAAAGTAAAATGTGTAACTATATCACAAATGTTCTGTGTATTACACGTCAGGTTCCCTTTTAGCGCATCATTTTCATGCTTCTGACAGTGAGAGTGTGACCTCGTCCCGTGTCATCGTCCTCTGAAAGCGCTTTTCTTTGCCACAAAACGGAACGTTTCTTTTCATAAGGAAAAGCTGAAAAGTGTCTACAAGCAAATAACTCCCTGGAGGGAAAAGCCAACCGCCTGGCATTACTGCTTCTAGTATTATGTAAAGTATGAAAAAAATATAAAACATATCCGGTACTGTGAAAAGATATTACAGAATACTTCGCAATATTTTATTTAAAACCTTTAACATGTACTTTGGACATTTTTTCCCGATATCTATCTAGTAACTTTGAACGAGCAATTCTTGTATATATTCAGGATCTCGGAAACGGCGTCATCTATTTCCGTGAAACTTAGTATGTTTTGGGGACGATAAATCGATCTAGCTAGATATTAATTATAGAAAACTTTCTTAAGAGAGTTTTCAGGCAAAGGAAAAGTTTAGCTAGAATATAAAGGTACATTTCGCCGATTATTTGGGTAACCAGCTTAAGGGTGCACGGCACCCCTCGGCATGGGCTGTTGTCTAATACATGCAATTCGCGACCTATTTGAGCTAATCTAAGCTAAGCTACATGTTACATATATTTTGTGTCGGATAATTTTTCTAAACTATGTATTTAAGTTCGATAAGGGAAAAAGGAAAATAGAACCTGTCCACTTTCATGTGTAAGCATGTACGCGTGCACGTGTGTGGAAGTGATATGTGTACTGTTGTTGCAGTGTTGTAAGATTTTGGGCGCGAAATTATTTGCGATTCATACTCGTACTATTTTTGTTCCAAAAAACTTTATTCTTAAAAACTATACAACAGTAACCATTTTCAGAACCTAATATCGTAACGATGCGGTACAGAAACTAGAGCTTCAAATATACCTACAATGTTGTTGCCATTAATCACCTTGTCTGTCTAATACCCTTCCATTCGCAAGCCTTGTGCCGCCGTCTATTTATTACATAATTATTTTCTTCGACAGCGAATGGTTCCTTCTCGCGACCCCGCTTCCTCAGTGTTGACCCAGTACTAGTTGAACTCGTGTTACATTACTAAGTTTTAATAACATTAAATTGTTTATGCCTCTTAGCCGCACCCTGTTCACCGTAAACAATAGTAACAAACTACAAGTTTGTTAATATTTATGCAGTTAGTTTCATGATGTGAACTCTATCGCGTATAGAGAAGTAGATGAGGTACCTGTAATAAAATATACAGTAGTTAAAACTATTCGAAGATGAACTTTTCGATTGAATTCGATTCGATTATATTCATTTCATGATGTGAACTCTATCGCGTATAGAGAAGTAGAGGAGGTACCTGTAATAAAATATACAGTAGGTAAAACTATTCGAAGATGAACTTTTCGATTGAATTCGATTCGATTATATTCATTAGAAAATTAATGTCCTCAGGCGAATCTAGTTAACGTATTATACCAATAAAAATATTATCCGTAATGTAAGTAACAGGTTTTATTAAAAAAAAGGAGCAAATTTTGAAGTACAGTACCCGATTTGGTTTGACACGTCGGGAAGAAGAAAGAGATCGCTGGGCTAAGGTTGGCTTTATATAGCGTTATCTTTGTCTAACGCGGTCATTGCGCTGTGCGATAAGAGAATGCTTTATTACGAAATCGAAGAAAAAAAAACTTATACAGACGTCTGTCTCTGATCCCCGAGGTGTTAAATAAAATGTTGGCTATTGTACAAGTACTATACTACCTGTGCTTGCGGGCCCGCTTGTTATTTTTTTCATTACTATTTATCTTGATTACTATGCATTGTAAGTATCTAATAAATAATTATGTTATAGAGATGATATATGAATATTATATTAATAATATTTACGCTTACAAATTTTTATGAAGTTCGGTTAAACGGTATAAGATTCAGCGTCACCTAGTGGCGAGTAGTAGCATAAACATTTTCATTGTAAAGAAACATAGGAGTGTGAACTGTTACGGTGATTGGTCAAACTCATCGATCTTAGATATATATGCATATTAGCTGGCCGGGCGGATATTGTCCTGCCTTGATAATAAAAAGAATCCTAGACTAGACGCAGCGCTACATACCGGGCCCAATTGTGAATCGAAGCTATCCTCGGATTCACTGAAACACGCACACAAAATTTCATCGAAATCGGTCCAGTCATTTAGGAGTTCAGTGATATACACACGAACAGCAGAAATGTATATATAAAGAACATATTAGCAAGAACTATTTTGATATATAGATGTAGATTATAACACTATTACGTAACTGTAATTTACAAGCATTTGTTCTTATTAAGAGTAACAAAACATTGACAATTTCTTAGCGAATACGTATTTATTTATTAATATTTTTTGCAGCGGGAGCGGATTTAGTAATAACAAATACTTATCAAGCTTCCGTCGAAGGATTTGTCGAACATCTTGGTGTTACTCGAGAGGAAAGCTACGAGCTCATAATACGTGCTGTTGAACTAGCTAAACGAGCACGCTCCCTCTATTTAGAAGAATATCAGGAATATGTGCAAAACGGTAATTAAATTATATTATTTTTTCCAATAGTATTTTAGATAAAAATCAATTTGAACAAAATAAATAAGTATGGATAATCGGTAATGAGGATCGATAATGAGAACTATGATTTTCATTATCTAGCACAAATTTTGAAAAAATAAATAATAAAGAACCCTACATATTTTTTTTCTCGTATTCACTACGCTATTGACCTAGCAAGGTCTGAACAGCTTCACCGAACTACTATTAAAAATATAATTAAAACTATGTACGAGTGTTTTATGCAACCTATAATCGTCTTGGCCTTGTCTTAAGTGTGTCTTGTCATAAGAACAAATATAATTGATAACCATTTATAAAATTAGGTGAGATCATACATGTATCCACATTTTAGTAAATTTTTCTCTAAAACATTTGTATACATTATAGAAACAATTAATTATACTAATTTCCAAATATCCGAACGGAATGTCTTCTTCAGACTTTAATAACATATAATACATAAATTATTTTAAAATGGCCTGATGCATTCTCATATAATTATATTAAATATAGAACTGTACAAGTAATATATGCAATTAATAATAAAGTAACTGTAAAATATCAATATTCCTTGTAAAAATTAAGATTGATTTAATTTTTTTTGGGTTATAAACAATTTAATACAATTTATCAAGAATTATTAGATGTAGTCTAATAATTACTTGTAATAAATTATTTATCTCTTTAATTATCTGTATTAAATTCAAATAACAATCTATACTAATATTATAAAGCTGAAGAGTTTGTTTGTTTGTTTGGTTGAACGCGCTAATCTCAAGAACTACCGGTCCGATTTGAAAGTTTATTTTAGTGTTAGGTAGCTCATTTATCGAGGATGGCTACATATCATCAGGTTAAAACCAATAGGAACGGAGCACTAATGAAGAATGTCTCAAAATCGGGCCATTTTTAGAGCATCCGCTGCGTGTCAGTGTTATATGCGTTGCCATGGTAACATGATAACATTCTATCGGAAATATTATTAGGGTTTATTTTGTGTTCCTGTTCAAAAATTTATTCTACGTTATTTTTAATTCCAATTTTTATTATAAGTAGTACGTTGCTATCGCAAACATTTTAAAAGTCTATTTTGTGCTGCTATTCTAAAAGGTTAGTAGTAATAATATTTGTCCATCAATACAGGCCAAGGTATTAATCCATACTGCCAATTCTGAAGTTGTCAATATAGGTAGTTCTTATGTATTCTCTACCCAGTTTTCTTCTATGTCTAAGTTAATGTAAAGATATAAACGCCAAATCTTCTATGTAATATTTCGTAAATTTTTTTGTTCCGAATTTTTGGTTGTTTGATATATTATGTATTACAAGAATAAAGTGTGTGTATATAATATTGAAATAAATACTTTTTGATGAATACGTATATCTGCGGTGCTACAAATATTAACATCTTTTTTTAAATTCTGTCGATATGTCTTTTTGTTTGTATGTGTTCCGGGTAATCTCCGAAATGGCTGGACCTATTTGAACGGTTTTTGTTTTTTAGAAATGACTACGCTATGGACCTAGCAAGGTGTTAACAGCTTCAACGGACTACAAGTAATATTTGAACGGGAATTTTACAGGCAATTAACTAACTAATTAGCTGTTTTATTTTAAGTGAGATTGATACATAGATAGTAGTTTAAAGTTCCATCTATGTGGCTTATGATAAATTCCATCCCATTCGATACACTATTAGTATTCACATATATAATGTACATGTTACCTGTTACAGTAGATGATGTGCGTGTCATACTTACAAATATTTTTGAAAGAGTATTATTGTTATTTACACATCTAATAACAATTTTAAATCTATTTAATACATTCAAAAAACGCGTGCGGAGTCGCGGGTAACAGCTAGTTTCAGATAAAACGAATATTTATCTATTGCAATAATATTCGAGGAATGTTTTATTATTTTACTGAAAACAAAGATTCTTGGGCTTTCTCTCCAGCAAGGGTAGGGTGCAGGCACGCATTAATTACTCTGCGAGGGCTGAAGGGTATTATGTCGTGATAACACCGAAACATAGGTAGTTTCCGTAGAATGAATTACGTGTATTGTCATAATTAATGCTGTTACTTATATCTCGTATATATCTTACATATCCCATTTAGTATTTGTTGTAATATAATCAAACTTAATGTTACCTCTACCATTGATTTAGATCGCGTCCCATTAGTTGTTGGGTCAGTTGGTCCTTATGGGGCTCATCTACATGACGGTTCAGAGTATGATGGCAGTTATGCAGATACTGTATCAGTGCAGGTAAGTCTTATACTTATTTTGCTGTAATCAGTACTGAATATTAACTAACTAACATATATAAAACTAAAGTCTTATACTTATTTTGCTGTAATCAATACTGAATATTAACTAACCAACATATGTAAAACTGAAGTCTTATACTTATTTTGCTGTAATCAATACTGAATATTAACTAACTAACATATATAAAACTAAAGTCTTATACTTATCTGCTGTAATCAGTACTGAATATTAACTAACTAGCATATATAAAACTATAATATGTCTCTACGATCATATAATAGTTTTTTATTTGACTGATATTTGGAGGTGCTTTTGAACTGCATTCAGTAGGTAGCTATTTCAATGTAATTGATTAAAGTACAGAAGGAATACAATTGAATTTTATTATCGATGAATCAAGTGTATGTGCTTTCAAAGAAAATTACTAATTACAGACTTATACTAACAAATATATTTATGATATTATTTTTGTATAAGTACGCAGACGCATTACTTTTAAGTATTTTCGTTGATTTTAAAATTTAAATAAATAGTCATTCAACATGGTTTTGTTATTTTGGTTCATATTTATTAAATATCTTTGAATTTTTAAAAGAAATAATATATAACACGTATTCTTTCTATAGATTTCATTGTTTATCTATTTACCCGTTTATGAGAAAAATCAGCAGGTGTCAGTTATATTTCCCGTACATATACAAAGCTCTAGAAGTAAAGAATGATTTATGTAGTCAAGGAAGTGTCCTTACACATAATTTAAGTTTGAGAATTGAATTTCTTGATTGTCCTTTTAAGCAGTAATTGTGGAAGCGTCGTCATGAAATTTTGCATACACTTTGGTACTTTGTACTAATAGGGGTAAGCTTTCATCTAAACAAAAGAGGTACTGAAATATAGATACCCTAAAGTGAGTGAAGGCGAAAAACAAAAGCTTATAATCTATATTACATTTGAGACAACACATAATAAAAAGTAAATATTAACCCAATCAGTAATTACAACAATCGAGCTATGTCATAGGGTCTCTGTTTCAGGCTCGTCGAGCTCGTGTAATTAACACTACGTTTAAATGTAACATACGCCGCCGATATGAATACATAACAACGTCGTTATTAAGTATACTAACAATAAAATTTTATCGGTAGGTTTATGAATGCGATATTACAGAAAGCTAAACGCGCGCAGATAAATAAAAGCCATTGAAAACAACGTATAGAACATAAAGAAGTCCGTAAATTTGCCTACAAATTAAAATTTACATCGTCAATATGAACAGCTCCTGTTCATTTCTCTTGTTTGTTTTTTTTACAACGACAGCACTCGACTGGGATGGGCAGTTAATTAACGAAACATAGAGTAAATGGTTCATTCAAAAGGTTTATGGAACATTCATGAGGTGACACTTCTGGAATGCTTTGAGATGAATTCAGTCAAATAGTTAACGGAGATAAAAATAATTAACATAAGCTTGAATTATTTAAAAAATGAAACATTATGAGAACATATATAAGCGTCTTTGTATAAAATAAAAAAAAGAGTTTACTTCCACATATTCATTTGTTAAAATTTAGTTTTACCATTTACCAAATATTCTCCAGTAGCTATCCAAATGGTAAAATAATAAAAGCTAGCATTAATGTTTAATGTAAAATTGTTAATCACTTTATAGACAATGCGCGAGTGGCATCGACCACGTATCCAAGCTTTAGTAGAAGCGGGTGTGGATATGCTAGCTCTGGAAACAATACCGTGCCAAGAAGAAGCAGAGATGCTCTGCGATCTACTACGAGAGTTCCCAGGGATGAAGGCATGGCTCGCATTTAGTTGCAAGGTAAGAAAATTCTTACTTAATCTCAGACAAATATATCTAAGTTCACAAACATGATTGTAATGTTTTTAGTATATAATGTTTTCACAATATATGATGTTGAAACTCTTAATATAGGTACGTAATGAAAATCTTAAACGAAGATTAGATTGTATTGAAATACAATCCGTGTTATTACATAAAAGTCAAATACGTATTAAATGCTTACTTTAAAAAAGTTTGGGTACTTGCGTATTAAATGCACCGCGTTCGCCGATCATCCGACATCTTACTCTTTTATCTCCGATTGGTTAGGTTAGGCTAAACGTGCGAAAAAGGATAACGCGAGCTTGCCGCGGCAACGGTCGGTGAATGCGATGCATTTTTAATACGTATGTACTCAAACTTTAAAAAAATAACGTTAAATAAAATATTCAATACTTATTTAACTTTTTTGTAATAGCGCCGAGTATGTCTACAGTATTGGTGTATTGAATACGGATGTCTATCTATTTCTAATAAAACCGAATACTTACAATGATACCTACTGTAAAATAACTTATAACTACTTAAAGGAATAAATAACAGTGAACTATTATATTAAATTACCTAAAGCTCATTTTAAAGATTGTTATAAGTCCGTAAAATAGTTATGATTATAATTGTCGGGGCAGAATTGTAACGATAGATTTCAACCGTGGTAAGTTATATGAAGAAATAATCATAATATTCTTAATGTTCTTACAGGACAATCAAAGTATAGCCCACGGGGAAAGTTTCCAAAAAGTAGCAAAGAAGTGTTGGGAGTCGAATCCGGAGCAATTGGTCGCGGTCGGAGTAAATTGTTGCGCTCCGTCTTTTATTTCCCATTTACTGGAAAACATCAACGAAGACAGGCCTCAAGACCCTATACCGTTAATTGTCTATCCAAATTCTGGAGAAAAATATAATCCTCAAATAGGGTGAGATGTTTTAAATTTTCTTTTTATCTGTTTGTTGCCTTTCCAACGCATGTTCAATTGAAACAAAAACATACAATCATAACTTTTTGATATATTTCAATTATCAAGAATTTTTTTTAATTGTATCAGGGTATAAACACGTTATAAACCGTTTTTATACCCGAACTCTTGAATTCAAAATCTGTCTGCAAATTGTGAGTTCTGTCAGCAACATTTCAAAGCCAGTCTTCAAGTTAGTCCCTTATAATTTTACTCCATATCATTTGTGAGATTGCTAAATACGTCGTTATGTTTCAAAATACACTAAATCCAAAGCCGTTCCTAATATTTTACGTTATTTTTCAACATCTTTAAATTTTGTACGTCAAGTATGAAGATCATAAAAAAGTGTGTGTGTACTTATGTACACGCGTTAGAAGTTATACTTCTTTGGCTTAACAAATAAAAATCTTTTCAAAAATTTTAACTTTTGCCTTATTCTACGTTTGAAAAACGACATTAACAATATAAAAAAGGTATTCAATACATTGAAAGTTTTCATACAAAGAAACAAAATGTTGACTATAGCTAACTTCAGGGGGTCGGTTTTTCGTGACAGTGTGGTCATCATAAAAATTTACTCTCATCATTTTTCCCTAACGCGCCAAAAGAAACTGAAAACCTTATAAACCTCAAAATCTAAACTTCGTTGAATAAAAACTGAAAATGTGAGAAACAAACATGCTATATAAACGTTTAAAATTGAATATAGCTCATTTTGAAATATTAACCACTTAGATGTTACTTTAAATATGAAACTATTGTATTGTTTTTTTTACTGTCATGGTTATTGTAAATCAAGATTTATTTTAGTTTTTTATTTTATGATTTTTAACAGGTGGATAGACCGCGATAAGTGCGAGCCTGTGGAAGTATTCATACAAGACTGGCTGGATCTAGGCGTGCGGTATGTTGGCGGCTGCTGTCGTACGTACGCAGCTGATGTAACGCGTATCCGCAATCAAGTGCACTGTTGGCGAGATAAATTTAGATTTCGAGCTCAGAACAATATTTTACAGTGACCACTTGTACATAAAGGGCCATCGAATCTTATATAAGACTCTGTAAAACAAACAAATCTTTATGATTTCTTTATTTCTGTATGTAATCAGTAACATATGTATACGATATATTTAGTTAGGTAGGTACTTCATAACAAGCGTGCCATTTTTTATATTATTATTTTTAAACTTATAGAATTACAACGTCGCTCGTATGATTTTCTCGCCAAAGACATAATTAAGTTCTATGATTATATTTTAATTTTCCAAAGAATAAAACTATTAAAACTGGTTACAAGTATATCTTATCATAATGTAAGAAACTAGTTAAGTTATTAAAAGCATTAACATATTTTAATAAGTTGCAAATCGGTTATTTTTGGACAGCCTATACTATTAATATTTTTATTGTATGTGTTGAGTGTTTTACATAAATACTAACGTTTTTTTTTTTTAATTTCAATTATTTTAATATATGAAGTACTATAAATTAAATCACCAATGAAAATCTTTGTATTTGGTATTGAATAAGACTGCTATTATAATTTAAATGTTTTTGAAAATAACATATTCTAAACATACGAGAAACATTATTATAACAAACATTATTGTAAAAAAGTAATATTATTATCATCTGTGAAATGAAATACTATAATCAATAAAACTAAAACGTTCCTGTATTTTATTATTATTAGAATTATGATGATAAACTCAGCTAATGAAAGCAAACCAACATGTATATTATTCTAAGTAAATAGATAAACTGTTGCTGATTAATGGTTTTATTTGGAGGTATTCGAAAACCAGGTCAACACAGAGGGTGTTCTAATTACCGCTTAAATGTATAAGCGGGAAATGTGTTATTTTGAAAGTCGACCTTTTTACATAAAATTATTTAAAACACTGAAAACCAACAGACTATAAAATCGACAGTCTTTACGTACATTAAAGATTTTATAACTCGCTTCCAATGGACTAATTATCATCATAATGCATTTTTCTCGGGTTCAAAGTAAAACGTTAATTTTTAACATTCGACGTAAAAAAGGATAACATTAAAATAGTTCCAATCAAAATCAACCTGAGCAGTTCATTTTCAAACTCAGACAATAAGCTCTCACCGTTTAAAAAGTATTTCGAAGATTCCAGTAAGTTGTATGATTTGTTTTTCAAATCCCAAGCGTTTATTTTTTTCTATTCTGCAGACTCTTGGTCCGCAACTTTTTTTTGCTTTCGTTTTTTTTTAAATTGTATACGTCAAAAATCGTATATGTGATCAACTATTGGATTTTTTTTCAATTTATTTATAACCATTTTATATATTTATTTTTGGGATTTCATTTAATTATTTACTATTTTAGGACGGATTTTTTAATGATATTAATTCCTTTATGGCTGTACATTTTGGTCGTTTATGGCTATATATGGGTTATAAAAGCGATTTTGGTTACGTATTTGAAAAAATCTATTTACTCGGAGAAACCGGCTTATTTCAAAAGTTGATTAAGTCTTAACTTGAAAATAGTGTTTAGCAATAAAGCACCATAATTAAACGTAGCGTATGAATCAATATAGACGAACCCGAGGTCAAGTACTGTGTCATTAATCTAGTTCTTTTAGACAAACTACTTTTGACCAGAAAATAGTATTTCAGGCTATGTTAGAATAGATGGGAATAAGTTATAAATTTTTTTTTTTTTTTCTTTCGAAATGTCTACGCTATTGACCCAGCAAGGTCTTAACAGCTTCACCGGACTACTAAGGCGAGCGCTTAAGGCACTCAGCCGATTTTATTGTGGCAACCAGCTCAAGGGCGCACGGCACACCTCGGCTTGGCTGATGCCTGTTGCATGCATGCAAACCTATCTTAGCTAACCTAGCTAACTATTCATATATGTATGAGTTGTTGAAACGTATATGTGTACCAAGCATACACGTCTCAACAACTCCTCCATATATTTAATATCGGAAAATTGAGAGTTTTTCAGTTCGATGAGGGAAAAAAGTAAACCCTTCCACTTTCATGTGTTAGCGCGTAGGCGTGCACGTGTGTGGCGGTGATCGTGTAGTGTTGTAGCAGTGATGTACATTTGTGTGTCACCGTATCGCGCAAGCAACGCACTCAAGGGCTCTCTACCGAGGGATCGTACCTAGGCTTGAGCCGCTGCCGTGGGAGGCCTAATCGGGTGTGCGGGAGCGAAATTAACCCCCAGACCACGGCGGCGTGATCTGTGGTTACGCGGGCGTGGGCGTGAGCACGCTCTGTTTCGAGGGACAGGCTGGTACTGATCGTTCGCTGACGTGATTAAATCAGGAGGGTCGGTAAAAATGCATCGCGGACGTCTTTTATAACGCGCAGCGTTAGGTACGGGTTCATAGTTTGCGGCGGATACCACTAACGGATTGGAATGATTCGCGGCTTTTTCAAAATAACTAATCGTAAGTAATTTTACGTACGCCCAGATAGAAGGGATCTCTAGGTCTCTATGGAGATCGACTCTCCGAATGTACCACGGAGCACCGGTCACTTTACGTAAAACACGATTTTGGAGAACCTGCAGCTTATGAAAATTATCTTTGGACATATGCGCAAAAACGGGGCAGCTATATGTCATCACGGGACGGATACACGTCTTATACAAAGTGAGCTTGTGTCTGAGGGACATCTTACTCTTATGACAAAGCAACGGATGGAGGCGACCCAAGACCATAGCGGCTTTGTTTCGCACTCTGTCTACATGTGAATTGAACTTTAAATGTTTATCCAATGTGACACCGCGATATTTGACCTCTTCGGCCCAAGGGATATCGATTCCGTATAGCCTGATGGGCTCAAATTTATTAACGCGTTTCGTGGGATCGAAGAGTATTGCGGCATTCTTATCGGGATTAACTTCTATGCGCCATCGACGAAACCATTCACCGAGAGTATGAACGGCTTTTTCGATGCGCTTCCTAAGAAAGTCCGACCGCCAGCCGGAAGTGTAAATAACGGTATCGTCAGCGTAACAACCTACCTCGACTCCCCGAGACCGAGGTAGGTCACTGATGAACAGATTGAAGAGCGTGGGTGCGAGTATGGAGTCCTGTGGCACACCTGAGCGTATCGGGTGGGGCAGCGATAGTTCACCATCCACTCTAAAGCGGAATGTCCTATCAGTGAGATAATCGCGGATAATATGAATTAACCTATCGGGTACGCGAGATTTACATAATTTATGGATGAGCCCTCCGTGCCAGACCTTATCGAAGGCCTTGACGATATCGAAGAAGACTGCAATTGTGCGTTTCGGTTTACGTTTCGGATCGGCGTTAAATTTAGAGAAAATGTACTCCGTGAGGCGGTGTACTTGATTCGTGCAAGAGTGTTCGGCGCGAAATCCGAACTGCTCAGGTGGTATTAATTTTAAATCTGTAATCGAGAACTGAAGACGGTTCAGAAGGAGCCGCTCGTAAAGTTTTCCTAAGGTATCTAACAGACTAATGGGGCGATAGCTAACGGGAAGCGTGGCTTTCTTGCCGGGCTTGTGAATACCTATCACTACGGCCTTTTTCCAGATGGCTGGAAAGTGACCCTGGGACATGGCCGCATTGAAGACGCAGACAAATAAAGCTATGATGCGATCAGGAAGGAGTTTCAGAACCTCGTTCCTGATCCCATCGGGACCTGGGGACTTCCTAGGCTTGAGACGCTTGATGGCGGCCGAAACTTCGTCAAACGTTATCGGGATTAGGGTATCCGCCGGAGGAGACGCGAGTACATGCTCTACGGCTGTTTCGACAGACTCTATGATGGAAGGGTCAGTGTTATCAGTGTTTGGCGAACACTGTTTCTCTAAGCTTGCGGCAAGGCATTCCGCTTTATCTATGCTATCGAACGCGGGAGGCAACCCGGGGCCTCTGTCGAGAGGAGGCATTGGAGTGACCATATCTGATTTGAGAATTCGCGCTAGAGTCCAGTACGACAGGTGAGACGGCTGGAGACCCTTCAGGAGTCTGTCCCACCTGTCGCCCCGGATCTCAGAAATACGAGACTTGACTGTTTTTCATAACAAACGTAAACGATCGCGATTCTCTACAGACGGGTAAGCGTCGTAAGCTCGAGTCGCGGCGTTCTTTTCCGTTATCAATGCTCTCACGTCGTCAGGGAGTATAAAACGGCGATCGTTCGCCGCTTGTACCTCTTTCGAGGTCACCCTGACGGCGGTCTGGAGATAATCAACAAGGGAATCGATGGCCGAATCCGCGTCGGCTTTAGACACTAACACGTCCGGAATCCTGTCTAAACTACTAGACGACGGATTTTCTTTAAAATATTGAACGAGTTTCGCGTAATCAGCCACCCTAACCGACGGCGGGGTGAAGTCTGAATTGTGACCTAACTGTAAAACAACCGGGCGATGATCTGAATCAAGTTCGTGTACGACTTGTATGAGTCGTACAGGAAGCGTGATATTTTTTAAGAGCGCTATATCTAATACTGTGGGTCGGCAATGATCTTGATAGTGCGTGGGTTCCAGAGGGGGCTATGACGTCAAAAGCGAGAACTCTACCTAGTTCGTCGAGTATTCTCCCGTTACGAGAGGTACACGGACTATTCCAGATAACATTCCCGCTATTGAGGTTCCCCGCTATAATAACTGAATCTCCTAAATTAAGTAGCGCCTGCAAATCCGATCTTAGCAATTCTTTATTCGGTGACAAATACGCGGAAACTAAAATAATATTCGAGTGACCGGTCATACCTATTTTACACACTGACACTTCCATATTGGATAGCGCGGGCGGATCTAACGGCATGCAATATAACGAACGCCTAAAATAGATTAAGGTGCCGCCCCCGCGGGTGGCACGGTCGTTTCTTACTATGCAATAATTCGCGATTCTGGGATAACGCATTTTCGGTTTTAAAAGCGTTTCCTGTACGAGGAGAACGTCTATCTGTCTATCGCGTAAAAAGTCAGCTACTAGATCGCGCTGTGTCCTGAGGTTTCTAGCGTTAAAAAACGAAAGAGATAGACCGCGTGGTTTAACCCTACTCATTGCCGCGAACATTGTTAAACCGATTTGTAATAGTGAGCACGGGCGAGCTCGTTCATTGTCCTAGCAAGAGCCGGGAAACGCGCGAACGCTCTGAGCATATCCTGACTTCTCTTTGTCACGAGAAGCTCTGCAAAAGGTAAGACGTCTACTACATCGTGCACGACCATTAACTGGCTAATCCAGTCAACGCCGTCGAAAGAAAAGGTGCTGAGGCGGTCGTATTGAATAGGCTTCGCCTGCGGAGGCTGAGCCTGAGGTTTCGGAGCCTGGGGCTGAGGTTTGGGAGCCCAGGGGGCTAGAGGTGCCCGCACCGATTGCGGCGCACGCGGCACTGAGGGTGGCGCGGGCGCTGCCGAAGTGCGGGAGGCACCCGGCAGGCCGGGGAACGCTTCCACGGACGTGAGTGGCGGGGGCGGAGGGCGGACGGCGGTCGAAGGCGCCCTAGGCACCTGTCTCGCCTGTCGGGGACGTTGTGTGCATGGCGCGCGGGGACAGCCGCGATAGTTCGCGGGGTGACCCGCGTTACCGCACAGCACGCAACTGGGAGGTTCGGGAGTGCCAGGAGTGCGTGTGCACTCCTTCGTGGGGTGGTCATCCAGGCACTTGACGCACCTGGGGCGGAGGTGACAATTCCTCGCCGAGTGACCATAACACTGACAGTTATGGCACTGCGACGGGGTATGGGTCTTACGTGGGGGCTCGACGGTGATACCGTTAAGATCACACACAGAGGTGAGGTTAAAAATGGCCTTGCCCTCCTGAGTGCGGTCGAGGAGGACTAAGACCATGTTGTACGGGGCGCGGGTGCGTGGGTGGTACATCCGATGTACCTCACGCACGGGGAAGTTTTTCTCCTTAAGGGAGAGGGTGACGTCATCAACCGAGATTTCGGCCGGGACGCGACGGAGTACTACCCGGAGGAGGCGTTCCTCCTCGAGTGCGAATGTGAAGTAAGCTAACTTCGATTCCCTTAGGAATTTTGTTAGCGCACGATGATCGGTAGAGGTGGGGCATTTTATTTGGATGCCCGTCGGAGTATTAAGGGCGGACGTGTAATTAATTTTAAGGGATTTCAATCTATTCGAAATCGAAGTCCACTGGGACTTGTTTTGGATAGTGACTGGCGGTGGGGGGCGCGGTTTCCTGACTGCGGAACCCGTAGATTGGGAAGCTGCGACAGAGATGGAGCTAGGTCCACCTACGCGTGGTTTCGACACTGCTGGTATGGCCGGCGCTGGCACCCGGGCGCCATCTATGTTGACTAGCTTTTCGGGGCGTGCGGAACCCGAGTCAGAGTCCGACGAACGCGAGTTTCGACGTTTAATATACGTGACGGTTTTAAAACCGTCACTATCTGTGTT
This sequence comes from Antheraea mylitta, assembly GCA_014332785.1. NCBI lineage: Eukaryota > Metazoa > Arthropoda > Insecta > Lepidoptera > Saturniidae > Antheraea > Antheraea mylitta. The sequence goes on from JACEII010000008.1 coordinate 8,793,892, forward strand.
TTGTTGTGTTATAAAACGTATCATACATCACTGCTATTTATCATATGATATCGTTAATCACTTGTCATCAAGAAGAAAAGGCCTGCTACATATGACACGTGTACGATTACATAGATTTAATATCTATGTCTAATACATATATTATAAGCTTATTATTTCAGTTCATGTTACTTTATTCCGTGTCGTATCTGTTGAGTGAAGTGAATAACTATTTGACATTTATTCTTAGCAGTGTTATGCTAGTTTTCTTGGCTTTTTTATGTCTAAAACAAAAAAGGTTTATTTATATCCATTGCTTATGAAATAATACTGATATAAATAATTTCACAGTGACGTAATTATATGCATTATATGCGTTGCATTATATGCATTATGCGTAATAATTTGCATTACATAATAGATACCAGCTGTACTTCAAAGTGTTCTCCGATATCTTTAAAGGGATAATTCGAAGTAATCCATGAGAAAAAGTAGATAGATATTCATCGTAACATGAAATTATGAATAGATAATTTAAGTACTTGGTAAGATGATGAAGATGCATATTACTCTACTTCGGTTTGTTATATTAAAAATTACTTCTGCGTACGTTACGTGGTTTATATAGTTGTGAAATTTAACGTAGAGGGAATAATTGAGACAAGAAGACAGGACCTAACTAACAATATTAAGAACATTTAAAAAATGGAAGATCAGGTTAAACATGCATCTGTTGCAGTCGCACTTTGCCTGATCTATAAAATCATAGAATTAAGAAACGGCTTACATTTCACGATTTCCACTTCGTTCAGCTCTGTATCGAATAGACCCAGAGAGACAAATGCAAGTCAGACTAGTTATAGGTACCATATACCAGATAGACTACATAACATTCGAAATCATGATTCGTCTTCTGTCATCCTTCAAAACTGAACCAATTTTAATTCTATCATCAAAATTATTATATGAGTTTGGTAATTTGTCTGTTTCTGTAAGTTTTTTATTTTATTTATTGAATATATTCGTGTTTACTGGATATTTGAAAACGTTGATGTAACTGGGCAATATACGTATTCTAGAAGACTTTCATGTATTATAAATATTTATTTATAGAATTATCAAAACATAGGGGCATGACAAATGGTATAAAATAACATACTCTGATTGTATTATTCATGGATAAAACAGAGGGTAAAGCCAGCATATGCAGTGTTGACACTCTTTACGAAGGGTTTGATATTTACTCTTCCGAAGGTACTAGGTGAGTGAGCATTGCGGTGTTGGTAAAAAATTGAGAACTTTCAGTAGCAGGGAAACGTGCCACAAGGGAATCCATGTTAGTTTAGAGTTTGGTATAGTTGTGCCGTATACTTTTTAGACATATAATACAGTTTTATGATAACGTTTTCAGATACCCATCTGATATCAACTGCTAACAGAAATTAAGAAACGGTTTACTAATTATGATATTAGGTATTTATGCAACTGATTCGGCCAAAAGTTAAAAAAATATGTATACAAGAAGTCTTCGGACATATGTATTGTTACGATTTCAGTTCCACGAGGATTTTTAACCGCATTTATCTATACTAATATTATAAAGAGGTAAAGTTTGTGACGTTGTGATGTTGTGACGTTGTAGGGGGTAATCTCAGGAACTACAGGTCCGATTTGAATAATTCTTTCAGTGTTATATAGCTCATTCATCGAGAATGGTTATAGGCCATATATCATCACGCTAAGACCAATAGGACAGGAGCACAGATGAAAAATGTTTCAAAATCGCGATGCTTTTTTCCTTTTGAGAACGCGAACGAAGTCGTGGGCAGAGGCTAGTTATATATAAATATGCCTTATTACTCATAGCAACATCTAAATATACAAATAATTGTAGAAAAAGCTAGTCATTTCGGAAAAAAGAACGTTCAAATAGGTCCAGTCGTTTCGGAGTTTACTCGGAACAAATAAAAAAACAGACATATCGACAGAGTTAAAAAAAAATGTTAATATTTGTAGCATCACAGATATATGTATTCACCAAAAATTATTTATTTTAGTAGCATGAATTCTGTGGTCTTGAAGATTAAGAAGATAAAAATTAACGTTATATTACATAAAGGATTTGGCACTTATACCTTTACATTAACTTGGACATAGAAGAAAACTAACTATATTGACAACTTCAGAATTGGCAGTATGGATTAATTCCTTCGACTGTCTTATTGGACGAATATTATTACTACTAAACTTGTTGAATAGCAACACAAAATAAACTTTAGAAATGTTTGCGATGTAAACGTAATAAACGATAATCAAACATTGGAAACAAAACTAACGTAGAATAAACTTTTTGAATAGGAACACAAAATAAACCATGAAAATATTTGCAATAGAATGTTATCGCGTTACCATGGCAACGCATATAATACTGACATTAATACGCAGCGGGAGCTTGCAAAATAGCCCGATTTTTAGACATTCTTCATTAGTGCTCAGCTTCTATTGGTTTTAACGTGATTATATGTAGCCTATAGCCATCCTCGATACATTAGCTATCTAACACTAAAAGAAACTTTTAAATCGGATCTGTAGTTATTGAGATTATCACGTTCAACCAAACAAACAAACTTTTCAACTTTATATATTAGTGTAGATAATAATTCATATATATACTGTTAGCGCTTTCTATACTATTACATCGGGGGTATTATTAATGACCTGACACATCATTTGTCGAAGTTATCGGCCGTTTGTGCATTGGCTGAATGCTATAAAAGGCGAGTCGGTCGAGGTGTTGAAAAAGACGGCTCCGTCGTCACCGCGTTCGAGGTCGTCCGAGAGTGCCGCCGCTCCGACCTACGCGACGATGCGCAAGTCATGCGCCGCCTCTTGCGTCGAGCCGACGATCCAAAAAAGGTCCTTCTCAGGACCAGCCAGACCGCCACCCGACAACACCAGCTACGCCCAAGGAATCTGCCGCCTCGAGAACTCAGACCGCCGCTTCGCTCACCGGACCCAGCACCTCCGTGCCTGCTCCGAGCCCGTCAACTTCAGGCGTCGCGCGGCAGCCGCTGCCCGCCGGGACCCCCCCCCCAACTCCAACGGTTGGCGGACAGGTTGGGACGCAGCCCCAACGTTCGGGCGTACGGCAACGGACTCCGGATCTTCCCGCAAGACGCTGAAGAATACCGGGTCACACAAGACTTCTTAGAAAAACAGGAGGGGGCGAGTTGGTTCACTTACTCGCCCCACACCCAACAAGGCCTGAAGGTCGCGATTCGCGGCCTTCCCAATGGGACAGACCCGAAGTCAATCATTGAAGCCCTACACAAGAAGGGCTTCGAAGTAGAATACGCCAGACAAATCAACGGACGCCAGGGTAGAAAAGGGTGTATCTAGCATGCGGTACTGAAGAGAACGCCCGGGCTAACGCCCGCAATTTATGAGACAGACCACCTTCTATTCCTGCCTATCACCATTGAAGCCTGGAGAGGGGAACGCCGGCTGGCACAATGTTTCAGGTGCCAGCAGTTCAGGCACTCATCCCACCAGTGCCACAGACCGATTGCCTGCGTGAGGTGCGGCGGACCGCACCACGCAAGAAATTGTGACCGCCCTAAGGAGGAGCCGGCGTCCTGCGCTAACTGCGGGGGCACCCACCCCGCCAATAGCAAAGTTAGATGCCCGATATTCCGCAGAGAATTGAGAAATCGCCGCGCAGGAACCGTCGCACGCCTGAGTGGTCCCAGACGCAAGCCGGACACTGGGTGGCCCAGCACACCATCGAAGCGCCCGCAGAAGCCGTGAATCTCATGGCCCCCGCAAACGACCCGCCCACACAAAAGAGAGCACCTAGAAAACAGACAAGACAACACTCGCCGCCCCCGTTGCAAGAAGCCCAGCTTGAAGAGCTGTTAAAGAGAACTGAGGACGAATTCGGCGCCCAATTAAGGAGCGCCATAGGCATCGAGCAACTCAGACAAATTGAAGAAGAATACCAAGCAAAGCTCGATGCCTTACGCCACAGAACGGCCGGACCACGCGTGGCTGACTGCCACCGCCCATAAACGCCCACACCGCAAGAGCACGGATCTGCAAATGAGACGACCACAGGGAGCAACGCGAGGCGCCACCGAAAACAAAAGACACCTCCGCTGTTGCGGGGGGAGAGCGAAGCTACGGCCAGAGGGGTCACTCTGATGCCGTTTCCCCGCGTGCCCCGCAAGGGGTAGGCGAGAAGAACCCGCCGACGCGTTGAAAACGGTAGTCCGTTGAAGTTGTTAGGGCCTTGCTAAGCCAATAGCATTGTCAGTTCGATAAAGTATAAAAAAGGCATTGAAAACATTCTCGCTTAGACAATTGGCTAGCAACATCTACGGTACGAAGAATAATTCGTGGTAGCTATACCAATGTTATATTTCTGTATCGGCTAACGTTGTATTGAATTGTTCTTGGTGGACTCGACCCGGTATGTCCCGACGTGTCAAAAGAGCAGGACTATAGTGGTACATGCGATTTGCTATCCGGATACCGTGATTACACTATCTTTTTTTATCGTGAGGAAATGCCTCATGGATACCCACCCTCCCAGGGAAAGGGTGGGTTATGTCCGACTCTCACGGACTAAAACCCCATGGTGTATGTCCGACCGCTCTCTACCCTGGGAGCTGGAGGCGGAAACTCTTGCCGCCGTGTACAATTACGCGGCGGCAGGAAAATCCCAAGGTAGACCTCCGGCGCCCAGGGAGATCGCTGCGCTGCGGGCTACAGCCTGCAGCGAGCAAATAGAGAGGTGGGGCCGACACCTGGCGGACGAGCGTTACGGAAGATTTACCATAGACGCCGTCCGCCCGGTCCTGTCGGCCTGGGTGAATAGGGGCTGGGGCTCCCTGACGTACCGTCTGGTGCAGGTGCTGACCGGGCACGGATGCTTCGGTTGGTACTTGCACCGGAAAGCGCGCAGGGAGTCCACCGCCGCATGCCACGAGTGCGGCGCTGAGACGGACACCGCGCAGCACACTCTCTCGGAGTGCGCCGCGTGGGGCGATCAGCGCCGCGCCCTGATTGCGGCGGTGGGGGACGATCTCTCGCTGCCGGGCGTGGTTTCGGCCATGCTCGGCAGAGAGGACGTCTGGGCTGCTGTGGCCTCCTTCTGCGAGACCGTCATCTCACAGAAGGAGGCGGCGGCGAGGGCCCGGGAGGTCGATCCCAGAAGTGGTCCTCTCCGCCAAAGAAGAGCAGCGGGAGGGGCGAGGCGTAATGCCCGTCCTTCCCAAAACCGTCGCCAAATCTGAGGGGATGGGGCGGGGCCCCCATCTCCTCGTTGCACGGGTGAGGCTGACGAGGGGAGGCTGCTGGTCGTGTATCCAGTAGCCTCTCTATAGTAGGGCGAAGCCTGGCGTTCACTCGCCAGGCTGCCGCAGGGGCAGCTTCAGGTCAGTGAGCATGCTCGATCCCTGGCTGCCCCTTCCATGCGGCGGACGGTACACCGTGGGGTTTTAGTCCGTGCGAATCGGACATAACCTACCCTCTCCCCCGGGAGGGTAGCGTATCCGTTAGGGATATCCCCACGTTAATAAAAAAAAAAATGATGTATATCCGACCGTATTGTTGAGGCGGCAAGGGTTCGAACTAAGCTAGCCCCCTTATATATCCGCTCCTACCTATAGAGGGGCACACTGTGTACACACCAGATGCCCCCGTCGACCGCCGGAGCTGTGCAGTGAGAAGAGTATAGCTGTGTTCACTAGTGTGCTACTGAATCTGTTGATTGAGGTTAAACGTTTTTTTTTTAATTCGGTTTAATTGATAAGCTACAAATAGATGTATTCATTTCGTGTCATATAATAAGGCAATTATTTTTTTCGACGACGACTCGAATTCTTTAAAAGTTTAAATAATTAATTTAAATTTAAATAATACTTCACGATCCGTACGTCTACCAACTTACAATACTTGTACACTTTTTGGCAAAAAACTGGTCATATTGATGGATCAGAATTTCTTGATGGATGATGATTTAACTGATCATATTGAAACTTAGAACATTATTGTATTATGGTGAAATGTCAACCAGTGGGCGTAAACTAGTTTTATAAAATACTCTTTTATTGAATTACTACACAAATATCTTTAGTAGTTATTGAGTTAATATTTTTAATTTGGCTATTATTTCACAATGCGAATAATAAAAAACGTAAATATCATTCAAGTTTAGTCAGCCGATCGATCGCAGGACAGGTAAATTGGTCAGCGATGTAAACTGAAAAAGTCACGTTTATCTACGGAATGGTGTCAAAACGTTGCCCGACTTAACTTAAAACGAATTACTTGGAGATTGCCCGTAAAACATGGAATGTAATATACCTTCAACAAGCAAGTACCAGTAATTTATTGTAATGTCTATGAAGAGAATAAAAGCTTTTCTAAAGGAAACCTTTGCGAATGTATGTATCTAGTTTTTATTTTTTCATTTTTTTATATATATCATAGGAGGCAAACGAACATGTGGTTCACCTGATGTTAAGTGATCACCACCGTCCATAGACACTTGCAACACCAGGGGAGTCGCAAGTGCGTTGCCACCCTGTGTTGGTGGAGAGTGGGAGTGGGGAAGGAAAAGGAGAGGGGGAAGGTGAGGAAAGGTGAGCCTCCGGCGCTTTCATTGACCGAACGAAGTGCAACAATGCAAGCAAGTCATTTCATGTCGGTTTTCTGAGAGATGGTGGTACTACCCCGGTCGAGCCGACCCATTCATGCTGAAACCAGTAATAGCTTCAGCGTGGCTCTACCAAAGGCTGATAGTTAAAATATTTACAACGGACGCTTAACATGTTTATGAAGATTAATTTAGCAGAAATCTGAATACTCGAAGGGAACTGTATTAGTATCTCGGACACGTTTTTCTTTTACAATGTGATGTAATGACTACAACCCTTCCTACTCGAATATTATTACTAGTGACCGGTAAACTAAAATACATTTCGTAAAGGTATTTCTATCACATCAATAATGGTTCGCGGACCTTTACTCACACCTACGTATAAAGTAATGGCGATTCAAGTGGATGGGTACCCACTGAACCGAACTCACTGTCACAACTATGCAAAGCTGGAAATAGTTAACTGTACAGGGGTTTCGTTTATTCTATAATATAATTAAGTATTAAATAGATCTTTTATTTTTATTTAATACTAACTAATACACGCAATTTCGTCTATTTATTATTTTCGCAATATATTTATGTAGAATAAAAGACATAAGAAAATTAAAAGGAAAATATAGTATAGTAGTGGTAGAGCCAAGCTGAAGCTATTATTGTTTTCAGCACTAATGGGTCGGCTCGTCCGGGGAAGCACCACCCTCTCACAGAAAATCAACGTGAAGTAACAGTGCTTGCATTGTTGTGTTTCGTTCGGTCAGTGAGAGAGCCGAAGACCCACTTACCTTCCCCTTCCTCCTTCCCAACCAGCACCCCCCCACCCTCCTCCCAAACACAGGCTGGCAACGCACTTGTGACTCCCCTGGTGTTGCAAGTGTCTATGGACGGTGGTGATCACTTAACATCAGGTGAACCATCTGTTCGTTTGCCTCCTATGACATAAAAAAAATACTTGGTGTTATTACAAAAAAGTTAAACACATATTGAATACTTACTTTAAAAAACGTACGTTTTAAATGCACAGCGCTCTTCTTGCTTCTTGCGCCATCTTGCTCTTTTGTCTCGCTTTAGTTAGGTTAGGTTAAACTTTTGAAAAAAGGATAACGCGAACTTGCGTAAGAGCGCGGTGCATTTAGTATGAAACCTTTTTAAAACACGTATTAAATACGTATTTACACCCCGTAAAGTAATAAAAAAATTCGAAATCTATCAGTGATTCGTCCAAAACTTCATTCAACGTAAACTTCTGGTTTAATAAAAGTATTGACAGTACATAAGATGATATTTAATATAATAGTTTCAATTAACATTTACTCTCCTTAGAATCAATGAATATGGTTTTGGTTTGCAAGGCAGCAATGGCAAGGGTCCGGTCATGCTTTTCTTCATTCAACTGTAGCTGTAAATGTTTTACGTCTAACTTCAGCGCCTTTAACTCATTTTGTAGTCTCATTACTATGGTCCAAAGACTCGGCGATCCGTTGCCAGAAGTGGAGTGTATGGGCAATGATGGAGATCTTACTAGTGCTTCTAGCGAAGGATTTTCGTCGTCACACTCTGAAAAAATTCGTTGATTAATCACTAAATACTACACACATCATAATTTTTTAATCTACTTTGTACCCACCTTAAAGAATTTTCAGTCGAAAATATCGGTAGGTTTTTATCAATTACAGGTAATATGTGCTAAAGAAAAATATTAGAGAAGAGAATACTATATATGTTTATTTTATACAACTTATTTAACAAGAACAATATGAGAAATTAGACATGAGAATAATATTATTAATATTTAACTAAGAGTGTAAAATGCATTTGTAAATTATTAGAAGATAAACAGTATTAAAGTACCATGCTTGATCTACATATCGGCTAATTAACAGTTAATAAAACTCTAACTTAATACTGGTTATTTAAACTAAATACCGAAATAATTCCATATTACATATATAACCAGAACCTAAGGTTAGAATAATGTGTACAATAATTCTAATACTCGAATGGTAAATCAGAGTAAAAACAGTAAATAAATAAGAAAAATTATTCATATAAAATTTCACAATTATTTTCCTCATACTATTATTTATAATTACATGCAACATATGATTCATATATTCATAAACTTCTCAATATTAAAATATATACAACATGGAGTGAACCGCAAATAATTGATACCATTTCACTGGATAAATAAGTTATGTACTTCAATTAAATATTTGCGGCAAACAGTAGTTACCAATTACATTATAACTTGCTCTTATTTATATTTCATTGAAATTGAACATCACATAGCTTTGGCAAATTCAGTATAAATGGAAAATATTTGGTAATTACTAAGATACAATGACTAACAACCTATAGATCATCATAAATGTAAATAAGGTAGCTGACCCCTTAAGTATCATATCTTCTGAAGTTAATGTTAAAATATCTTTGAAATACAGCAAATTTTAGAAAGAACAACATAAATGAATACGAATCTCAATAAAACTACAAAAGAAAACCGCACGGCTAGTGTGATAGTGTGAGATGTTATGTTTTACCAAAATACTAATCTCTGGATACAACTCATAAATATTTACGACAGGGTTTAATGCGTACAGTGAAAAATTAAAGCGATATGACATCAAAATTAAATCGTATTAAATTGCCTATTGAGATCATCGCCAGATAGGTTTCATTGACAAGTTAGGTGAAGATAGTTTGACCAGGAGGATAATTATTTCGACAAAACTGGTATACAAATCATTTCTGAATGAATATATCTGTAGATATTGCCCTATACTAACATAAGCTGAAGATAATATATAGCAAAACTAACCAGAGAAATTGTTTATTCGCAAGCATCTTAAAAAGGAGTATACCTCCAATTAGATTATGACGTCACAGTAAAAAGTATTATGAACTATGTATATTGGGTATTTGATGAAATTAAGAGTTTTTCCAAATTAAAATGAAACTTCAAAAGTAAATATTTATATTACACCTTATAATTTCTGGGTCTTATATAGGTCAGGTACCTTAGTAGTACTGAAATATTTGAAACTGTTTTAACCTTTACAATAATTATTTCACTTTAGTGAATTATTTAAAAATTCTAGTTACAATATATTGTAATACATGTAAATACATAATATTGTGTCATTGAAATATACGTTTACAATAACAGTGTAAATAAATATCTATTTATAATTAAACATAAATAAATATCTATATAATACATATACTAATTTAAATGGTTAATAATAAATGTGCATTTATTATTCGACACAAACCAATTTGTAATACACAAAAGGAAAGAAAACAAAGATATCCTGGCATTTCAGTAAATAAAAATTACTATATAATTATTTCCCAGTGTAATTTAAAGATAACATTTTTTTTTTTAAATAAGAAAATGTGCTCGAATAATTCATATAACGCTTTCATAAAATTAAGACTTTAACGTATGATATTATTTAGAAATTAAGAATAATGTCAATAAAATAAAATCAAAGTTTCATCAAAATGTTTACTAGATTACTACAAGAACATATTTAACAGACTGCTCATATTCTCCATGTTACACGCTACCAACAACAAATCAATACTTGCATGTCAATGATCTCTGAGCGTTATAAGTACCTACATTGCGTAAATCTCGTCGTTGTATGTTTTTCATGTAAAACAGACATTTTAGAAAAAACATTGTTTTTTTTTTTGTTTCTGTATATGCAAGATCATTTCACTGAAGCAATGTCAAATTAAAATCAGCATAGAATGAACAACCAAAGGCCCAATGGAGTCCATACAAAATCATTCGATAGCAAATCTGTGAAAAGCTATACTACATGCCTCGTGACATAGAAAGGATATACATGTAAATATGTAGATCTGTTTGCATAATTATTTTTTAAATTATGTGATACATGTATTTATTAGTCTGTATTTAAATGAAAAGGAATTAAACTGATTTCAATGAAGTAATGAGTAAGCGAGATGTTTAAATCGTTACTAATGATAGGGGTACTAGAATTGTCAAAAATATTTTTATAAATCGTATATCTTTATTTTCATCGGATCGGGATTCATGTGGTACACGTGACGGCCATATCTAAAATTATACGGTACTTATAAACATTAGTAATATTACCCTTAAACTCTGTAAAAAATGACTAAAACCCAAATATTTATTTTATTTTCAAACAATTCCAATATAATTCATTTTGATGACAATAAAAGTGAGCAGTAAAACCTAATCTATTTGCAAAAGATCACAATAAAATGTTGTATTGGTCTACGTCATACTGAAATTGAGTGTAAAAGTTATCCATAATAGTTTTAAGATCTTTAATAAAATAATTAATAAAACAGTTCAACCAATTTTCAGGCATATATTATTTTACACGAATTGGTAGCCAATAGGATTGTTTATTACACTTTAAAAACATTCTTATTATCAACAATTGCGACAGACATTGTACCTTGAAAATATAAAAATAAATCCTGAAATCAGACGGCAAAACCATCTATGACGTGCAATTATGAAACTAAACTATACTTGAATCCAGCTGGAACACACACGAATATTTATCTATATCGATCTAGCCGTTTAGGAGTTGATTGATTTACGTACAGAAGTTTTATATATATATATATATATATATATATATATATATATATATATATAT
>JACEII010000008.1:8811216-8849158 GCA_014332785.1 Antheraea mylitta
GTTTTTATTGCCCAATAGAAATAATGATACGATGGTGCGGAGTATTATATGGTCTTTGATAAAATGGGTTTTGTGAATGCATAGACAATTTAGAAGTATATATAAAATTGGGTTTTTGTTTATTTGTTAAACACGTTTTCATTGCCCAATAGAAATAATGATACGATGGTGCGGAGTAGTAATCACTATTAGTTAGAAATATTAATACAAGTTAATTAAAATAAAAACTCGAAGATTGAATGTTAATTTTATGTTTTTAGAATGAAATAGTATTATTTACATACGCCTTATTGAAAAAAGTTTTTAAGACTTTTTGTTTAAAATGGGACTTCTTATGGAGGGCTTTGAAATTCTGATCCGAAACATTTATGTATGACGAAACGTGGTGGGGGTTAAACAATGTGTCTGGTAGCGGAGATGAAAACAAAAATTAAGCAACGTCGGACGCGGTCAGAACTTTGATGGATGACCGCCTGGGAGCACCGCGTGACGTTAGCTCTTTTTTGTTTTTATTAAATTAAAATGTTTCACTTCTATCTTGTGTATTTACGAAACACTGTGTCATTTTTGTTTCTTTTGAGTTTCTTTTGTTCCAAGAATTTTGATAGTATGGCAATTTAAAGTTTACATCAGTGCTGGAATAATGATGGTTTACTATATTATGAGTGTTGAAACTGCGTATTATACATATAATGTAGAAACTCACCAGAGCTTACAGCATTTCTGCACCGCGCCGATGTACAGTATGCTTCAATCACTTTAAGGATGAGAGCATCTTCCTCGTACGAGTTCGATTTTCGTTGATGCGGTGCATATGGATGTGTCGGTCCTATATTCTCATCAGAGCCGACGGTAAAAGATTGCGGTCTGAGAGGCGGTGCGGGTCGTAAACATGTTATACTCCATGCTACAACAAAATGCCAATACATCCGTCCATTTCCTTTACATGATTTGCTTGATAAGTAGGACATATCTTAACAAATGGAATTATTAATAAAAAAGGACAAAAACCAAACGTCATAATTTCTTTTTACTCAGACAGCAAATTCAAATATTAGATAACAGGTTTTGGTGAGCTCTTTGCCTATATATATCTTTACTATAATAAAACTTTAACAAGTCGAAATTTATACATTAAATATTTTTTGAAAATTTTAATCAATTTTTGTCTGTCTGTCTGTCTTTCTGACTCTCTGTCTGTCCCTGTGAACACGCATCATTCTGAAAGAACTGAACCGATCTTAACGAAACTTGAAATAGTGATAACTAATATTACGAGATTACATCTGATTCTTTTTGTCCCATAAAACGCAAAGGGTTCTCCAGGATAAAGGAATTAAAGTCTTTTTTTATGTCATATAGGAGGCAAACGAGCATGCGGGTCACCTGTTGTTAAGCGATCACCGCCGTCCATGGACACTAGCAACCCCAGAGGAGTCGCAAGTGCGTTGCCAGCCTGTGTTTGGGGGAATGGAGAGAAGGGGGAGGGGAAGAAAGAGGAGAGGGAAGGGGAAGAAAGAGGAGAGGGAAGGGGAAGAAAGAGGAGAGGGGAGGGGAGGGGAGATGGGTCTCCAGCGCTCTCACTGACCGAACAAAACGCAACAATGTAAGCACTGTTACTTCACGTCGGTTTTCTGTAAGAGGGTGGTGCTACCCCGGACGAGCCGACCCATTCAGGCTGAAACCAATAATAGCTTCAGCGTGGCTCCACCACTACTTCTAGAATCTAAACCCGTATTACTCTGAAAGAACTGAACCAATTTTAACGAAACTTGACACAGTGATAACTAATATTACAAAGCTACATCTAGGATTCTTTTTGTCCCATAAAACGCAAAGGGTTCTCCAGGATAATGAAAACCAAAAATTTGTAGTTAACGTAACTAGACTTTTTTGCGAAACCTTAGTACAAGAGCCAGCAACGTTGGAAGAACTAGAATTTTAGAATAGCTGGGTCTTTAATATGTCAATATATATATATTTTGTATCATAAGAGGCAAACGAACAGGTAGGTCACGTGTTGTTAACTGACCACCACCGTCTATAGACACTAGCAACACCAGGTTTGTCGCAAGTGTGTTGTCAACCTGTATATGGGGGAGGGGGAGGATAAAGGAAGGGAAAGGAGAAAAGGGGAAGAGAGGTGGGCCTCCGGCACTCTCACTGACCAAACGAAACACTACAATGCAAGCACTGTTATTTCAAGTCGGTTTTCTGTGAGAGGGTGGTATTAGCCCGAACGAGCCGACCCATTCATGCTGAAACCAGTAATAGCTTCAGCGTGGCTCTACCACCTACACAAATTATCAATATATCAATAGACAGAATTTAAGACACTTGGTAGCCGGTTACCGTTATATTTTTAATGCGCATTTTGATTTGATTAATTTTGATTTGTGAATAAGTTTAGGAACATTTTTTTTCAATAACTTGTAAAGGCAATCAAAAACATGAATTAATTACAGTCAGACACATTTCTTTTATTAAACAATATTGATATTAAGATTTCACCATATACAATAAACAACGATAAACGTAAACGTATAACTTGGGACCGCCGCGTCGCCATCTTAAATATGATAACATACGCTGCCACAATTATCACTATCTTTATCGTGCAGCCAATCCTGCACTAAACTATAGCTAAGTTATTCTATACACATATTATTTTTATAGCAATTAATTGGTCTAAATATTGAGTAAATAACTGAATTAGTCTGAAAGATGAAATTTGTACTTATTTATTTTTAAATATATGAAATTACTGCTATTCCAACATGGTTTAAGATTACTTCTATTTTTATTTCCAAAAAATAGCATCAAGCACATTATTGCCAATAACAAAAATCTCTTTCAATAGTAATTCCAGCTTAATAACGTTTCAAAGTTATTAAAAAAAAACATCCTAAAATGTATTATTTAAGAATCAATAGTTTTGTCTGTAAAGGTACGATATGCACAAATAAACGCAACGTTTACTGGGAGCCTGGTAGTCCACACGTTGTTTGGATGAATATAATACATAAAATTGGCTTGATTGATTCTGTCCGATATGGCCTCTGCATATGTAGGCAATTTCGCCAATATCAAGTGTGACAAATACACGTTATAAATTTAATGCCAAATATTCAGTGTAACAACGTATAATAATCTAGAATAGAAAAATATCAACATAGATAAATTACCAAAAGGTGATTAGTACTATGTTGTGAGTGGTACAGAGATTATTTATAAAAATATATTGAAAAATATATTTCAAATTCGGTTTCGAAACAGCTTCTAACTCTTAGACAATAGTTACAAGCAAGTGACAGTTGACGCTTTGACGCGATGTTTGACGCTTCGACGCGGTGTTCATATATTTTTCTTCAATACAATGGGGTATAAAAAGGTTTTATTACAAGTTGAAGATAGTTATGATAAAGTAAGTAGTACAGATGTTTATTTAGTTTTATGTAGATTAGTTTTTATTTTAATTAAACCTGGTAGATGATGCTACGAACGGGTTCTAGGCTTAATAAAAAAAAATCACATATAATCTTGGTATATGTATGTTTGAGTGAGTCCGTGGATATTTTGGATTCACAATTGGAAACGGTACAAAAGTACAATTGACCAGTGATAACCAATTTGGTGCAGACGAAGTTGTACGGGTCAGCTAGTCTTATATAAATATCGTCTGTAACTTACAACCAAGTGGATCTCATATTTTATAAATAATCTTGTGTTATTTCATTGTATTTTGTAATATTGGTGGCATTTTACGTGATATAGTTCGGTTAGTGTGCAATATCACGGAACATGAGTTCTGAGATGCCACAAAAAGTCCCTCAAAAGTTCTAACAAGAGGAGCATTTGTTAGAACATTGAAATTATCGCAAGACACTTTTAAAATTATTACCTAAACAACAATGATAGTAATAATCTATAAAATTGGTTGCCAAAAATTAAATAAAAAATATATAGATATATTAGATAAATCACGTCACTTATACAATTAAGACAAATTCGTTGACAACTCGTATTATTGAATCATCAAGCCGTTTATGCGAATTATGCAGTGTGCCAAAAAATAAACATACGCGGTGTTATTGCAAAAACGTTAAATACATATTGAATACTTGCTTTTAAAAGGTTACGTTTTAAATGCACCGCGCTCGCTGAATGTTCGCCGTCTTGCTCTTTGTCTCGCTTTGGTTAGGTTACATTAGACTTGCGAGAAAAGGATAACACGAATTTACCTCAGGCGAGCGCGGTGCACTGAGTACGAAACCTTTTTAAAGCAAGAATTTAATACGTATTTAACTTTTTTGTAATAAAACCGACACAATTTTGAGATAACTATGGTAAAATAAAAGGGGAAATCTTAATTAATTGCCTGCACAAAAAAATAAAACTCATTTTTAAAAATTCGTAGAGTAAGCCTTTTTTAAACCGAATGACTAATGGGGACGAACAATAATTTAACATTTTTAAAATTATTGTACCTACACATTTTTTTTAATGCAAAGCACTATTTCGTCAATGATAAATAATACTTATAATAAATTTAAACTGTTGCCGAGATAACATAATATAAACTGTTGAGAGACTATTACGTACCTTTATTGCTGTAATTTGAAATAGAGCTGTCGATGAAGTCCACTGAGGAGAATTTTTTCCCGATAGGGCTTTTATTTGATTTGATAGGAGATTGATCGAGGGAGTCGCAGGAGTTTAGCAGCCAACGAGCCGATTGATTCTTTTGCTTATTTTTTTGTGTTTGCTGTGTGTGTTGTGTATAGCTTTGATGATTATTGAAAGAATGTGATCTTTTATGGTTCGTTATACCGGTTGCCAAATCAGAATTATTACTGTCGCTCACGGCCATCTGTAAAGAGACATGCTCATTACAAAACTATTTTATATACGGTCCGCAGCAAACTTATTGACCGCTTTGAAGACAGTTAAACAATTTTAGGTACAAATAAGTATTATAGTCTTCGAAACAAAAAAGAATGCGAATCCTATATAATGCTTCAAGTGTTATGGCATCAACGTTTAGACTATATTACGCGCAAGAAGTTACAGTTATATTCAGGGTGGCCAAAAGATTGACGAGGACTGTAAACGTAATTTGAAAACATTCACAAATGTTAATGAAAGTTATTTGGCGAATTCATTTGCCTATAGTTGTATTTATCTGGAATAAAATTCTAGAATTCAAATGAAATATGTCTGAATATTTTGAGCATCCAAATTGGGTTGAAGTTTAGTTCAATTTTCTTTATTTACTTCAGTTTCACAAGTCTTCCTATTATTTTCTACAATTATCAACTTTTAGCTAGTAATTTAACCAAGGACCTACACACATTTCTAGTAGACAATGTTATGCAATTAAAGATTCATTTAAATGTTAAAATCATGTGTAATAAATGGTAAAATACAATTAGATATAATTACCAAGTATTGTGATAATGTCATTTTCATTAATTAAGTTACTTATTTTCCGATAAAAACCTGAACTTCGTAAATTATTTTTCATATATTTCAACTATAAAAGATTTATATGTCATACATATAATATAAATAATACTTATAATCTATATTCATAAAAATATTAATCACCCAGCATTTGATGGTTTTTTAACGATAAACAAACGTCTATACATATATTGTTTCTACAAATTCATGGGAAGAACAAGTGATGAAGCCTCTCCATGCAAAATGTTTCGTTTTCTTAATTTGGTTAGTACAATTATAATAGTATTATGGGTGTCTACTTGCAGTGATTGTTTGACTGTTAGTAAGATGAATAAACACAGGCAAGGATGATCAAGTAAAGCACTGTAACTCTGGGGTAACTCTAATAGCAGCATTAATCTAATGGTTACAAAACTCCAAGGCAGCATTACTTCAAACCAGTGATACAAGACGACAGTCTTTCTTTACAAAATAATTATCCTTGCCTGAGTCGGTGACCACGGTAATGGGTAATTTTGCTTTCATCCACCAGTGCGCGTATAAATCTGAACGATACACCACAAAACCACTATCAGCTTCAGTTAGACCCTTCTGCGCCTTAGACATGTCTTCGCTGCGAGATCTCGTTTTACGTAATTGAGCATAATTGCCCTGATTTTTTGTATCTTTATCGAGTAAATCGCAGTTACGTGGCATATTTGTACGAGATTCTCTTTTCATACTTCCTTGTTCAATGTTCTCCCTGTATATACGCATATGGTAGTGCCTACTTGGTTTAGAACGTTCAGCAATATTTAACGTACTCCACTGACAAGGCATTTGATGACGGACATTCTTAGGGATTTCCAAGTGTGTACTTGGTTTCCTGTATATCCTCGGTGGGGGTTTCGGTTTAATTTTAATTTCTGGAACATAACACTCAATGTTTCTTCGGATAGACGTTCGTTTTATTTGTGCTGTAGATAACGGTGGATTTGCTGCAAACGTGGATTTGAGGTGAGTGTTAGAAGTATCTAGAACATCGAGACTATTCTCTGAGGTTACACTGGTAACGCAAGACGTCCTCGCTGTGGAGCCAAAAGGTGAAGTACATCTGCACTGATCTTCAAAAGTCTCTGCTTCTATTTCTGACAAGGTTAATTTCTTCCGACGATTATCGAATGTTTCGTGGGATAAGTTAATGAGAGAATCTTTCAGGGTCCCAGAAACTTTGTCTTGACTATCGGAGTCGTTGCCAGCGTTACCCGAACTCGAGTATTCTTGCATGTCCGGTGATGCCAAGTTACAACTGCCTACAACACCTGAATCTGAAGATCTTGGGCTTGGGCACAAAGACCGATTACAACATTCGCACTTTCGTTGGGTCCTATTATTATCTGATTGAGAACTCATTCGCTGGATCCTTGAACCATCGTTCTTAGCTAATGTTTCCGTCTCAACCATCGATCTAGACATGGAGCGTCTAATTCTCTTGTCGGAATTAAGAGAATGCTTGCGGAAAGGTATATTTGTATTGAGGTTTACATTAATTACTTTCATATTCTCACTGTCATCGTTTCGGAACATCGGTGGCGGGTCAATAATAATCGAATCAATGCTATTTCGATCATACTTTTTCGGAGATGGAGGATCTAAATCCTGTACTACATTGAAAGGCAATGTTTCGTTTTCCTCTATTTCTTCGCGACAGTAATTTTCTTCGTTCGATTTCCATAATTTTGGTAAAGAGCATTTTCTCGTAGTGTTCGGGAAACTCCTTCTTGTTGGTAAAAAATCTGTGTCGTCGTTACCTAATGTTTCGATTTGTATATTTTGATCGATGTTCACCAAATCTTCGCAGGCCATGTAAGGCCTCACTTCCAGACTAGAGGTTTCAATACTATCGGAATGTGGAAAAAACGATTGGTTGGCTAACCTGCGTGGCGTATTTTGTAATTGTTTTTCATTGTCGTTCATTATATTTGCATTATACGTATCTATATTACAAGGAATACCTTGAAATAAGTCACGCGTACAATCTCCTGCTACAGTATGATGCAATGAAGGTTGTGAAGATTCGTCAAAATGCATATCTGAAGTGTTGTCAAAATACCGAACGTACCCATAATTACTATCCCAACTGTTGCAAGATGATGACATTGTTCTAGAACTATCGACGGCGTCTTGTCTTAAAATTTTAGAATAATTAGCCATCTCAGCGTAAGTGGAACTGGAACTTGTACAAGATTCACTGGAATTTGTATCTTTATCACTTTCATCACTATCGGAATTTTCTGTTTCGGTACCAATCGTACCATCATTTTCAATCCTTAATCTAATATAATTTTTATGCCTTCGCATTACTGGTAGACCTGTTAGTTCAAAAGCTTTCGCCCAAGTTCTTTCGTGAAGCAATTTACGGAGCATTTGTTTGGTTATGACTTTCTTCTTAACGAGTTTCGCAAAGTATTTAGTTAATGAATAGTACGGTGACGCAGAAGGGTAGCTGGCTGGTGGTAGGGTAACATGATAAAGACTTCTTCTGCTAGAGTTGATGCTAGACAATGCCCCTTCGGAAGGAGACCGGGTCAGCTATGTAAAATATTACAAGACATCTTAAATAATAAATAAATTGCAAAACTATAAATAAAATAACATAATATATACCATCAACAAATATAAGTAATTAAATATAACGTATATTTATAATAAACTACATATGCATTACATATAAATCCAAGAGATTAACACTTACATGTGGCAATGATTGTGGCTGTCCTGGTTCATGGGAAGGGCTGCTCGTGTTAGAGTGTTTCTGCAGCAAGCTGACCCAATTATCAGCTTCAGCTCTAGTTTGGCAAACTGCTAGTATAGTGTCTATCATTGGTCCACTGATTTCGAATGCATTCTTACATATATCAGTGTCCTCTAGCTTACAAACTGTAATGCCGGTTAATGGAAGACAACCCTATAAGAAAATATTTTATTGTAAGGAAAAACTATTCTAAACACTATAGTCACATACATATACTATATATTAATATTATTTAATTATTTTGTACAATAAGGAAATTTTGTAGTGATAAGCTTACATACAATATCTTCCTTTATATAGATTGTGTATGAACATATTAACTAAAACAAACTATGTTCATACACAATGTGCAATTGGATAAATAATTATCTCTTGTCGTGATAAAGAAAATCAATTAAAATAAAATAAAAAGAAACAAAGTGTTCAAAAGGTTGTAGCATAATAGATTAGTTTTATTTGCTGTAAAATATAAGTACAGTCAAAACCGTATATAGGGACATCGTTTAGTATAACATACTAGTTACATTTAACCAGAATAAAAGTCCCGGCTGAATGCTGTATCTTGAAAACATCACTGGTTGTTAGACCATATGTTTTTACGACTAAATATGAATAGTCCCTTCGATGTCGTTATAAGATATTTTCACTGTATCATATTAGGGACATGCTAACTTAAGCAAGAAAGCTTTACCCAGAATTGGGAAATTACTTGCTGGTAATAATAATAAATGTGTAATTCTGTACAGACGTTTAATAATTTTTTTGTTTATATAAACTCGCAATCTTAATTTTTATAATGGTATAATATTTGATAAATTTGTTTTTTCTTTAATATGACATATTTTTACAGCCTACGATGATTGGTTGTTCATTTACAACAATGAAATAATTTTGTCTAGATTAGTAAAACGCCTCTTTGGGAACCATAGGCTATATAATATCATATAGTAAAATAATATATAATTCACAAGTTCATGTTACATTAAAAGAAATATCATTACATTATATGGTACAAAAGAAAGTCCTGTGTCACATTTGTCTATCTGTTCGCAACAAACTCAAAACCGGTAGATAGAGTGATTAATGAGGAAGGTTTTGGTATATAATTTATCAAAGTTTTTTTTTTATTATTAGGGCGGGATAACGTCCCACGACCATCTCTTAAATTAGATTTATCACCAGTTTATGTTATTGTTATTTCTAGGAATAGAACCTATGAAAAACATATCCTCTTACCTCATATACAAACGCAGACACTCTCTTGCTTACTGACAATAATAAAAGAGCCGATGGAAATAACACAAGGTAGCGATCTTGGTGTGATGGTCCAACAGCAACACTGCCCATATGCAGAACATCACCGAGTGTCGACAGTTCACCACCGGGCCATCCACGTACTTCACCAGTCACAACTTGAAGTTCTAGTTCTTTCTGACGACGCAAGGCAGCACAACCACTCTACAACATATCACTATATTTTCACATCCTATACTGATATTAAAAAGCTGAAGAGTTTATTTGCTTGTATGCTTTAATCTCAGGAACTATTGGTCCGATTTGAAAAATTCTTTCAGTGTTAAATGGCATTTATCAAGGAAGGCTATTATAAGCCATATATCATCACGCTGAGACCAGTAAGAGCGGAGCACCAATATATCCACTTCTCTATAGCTAAATCATAGAGTGTGTAAAAATCATAGTTTCTAAAAATAAACACTTTATATTAAGTAAATATAATGTGATAATCCTTTTTTTAGATCAGAATATAATGACAAAGAAGTAGCACAAAATAATGATCGAAATCTATGCAGTACTTTTTGAATTATTTGCACACAATGAAAAACTGCTATCATTTTATTATATTGAAGTATGTCAAGTTTGTATTATTCACATTAATGTTAGTAATTATTTTTAGTAAATAAATGATTTTTTAAAATATATTTAGCATATACATATAATGAGTATGATTATGATGATAATATTCAGATCATATCACAAGACATATTTTATTGTAATAATTACAATGATTGTAATGCTTACTGCGATATCCTTGTAGACAACAGAGGCACGATGTGTGTCACCTCTATCAGGGTGGGCTTCATGTACATGTCTTGCTAATTCTTGTAACATAGCTGGATATTTGCCAAGACGACGGAAAGGTTTAGACAATCCTGCAGTTAATACAAGAACTCCTGGGCAAACAGCACCTGCGTTTTCCATCCATGTATTTAACTGTTCTCTGTAAATTTTTTATATAATTAATCAACATAAGAAAATACATTATCGTTATCTACAACTGAATAACACATACTTTTGTGTTTTTAAATGTTCTGAATGATTTCATTATAGTTTTTCAGTATGTTTTAATCAGGGCCTAAATTGAAAAAAGTTTATTTAATTGTTTGAAATTCATAAGCTAGAAAATTTAATTCTTATAATATTATTTTTTCAATCAGTTTAAAATGACTAAAAGCCTTCTTATTATCTTTTCCAAACACTTTATTGTGAAAATTTCAACAATAAACATACAGAGACCTGTCAAAAAGCGGATTTAATCTATGTATTGAAAAAATTTTTGCATATGAATTAATGACTTTTTCTATTAAATATATATGATTTATAAGAAAAAAAAATAATTTGTTTATTTTCAGCATATACTTGTCATTTACCTATATGTACAGTAATCACTTATTTGTAAGAATTTTGTCATGAATTATACAGCAGGTTTACTGTTATGAATTTTCCTAATCCCATACAATTATTAGTGTAACTGCTTACTTGTATTTATCAAGAATGCAGACAGCCTTTGGGTGACCAGAGCAGTAAGCTTGATGGACAGCTTTGATTTTTGGAGCCCATTGTAAAAAAAGCCCTCCCACTCTCTGGTCAGGACCAGTTTTAGTTGCACATTCTTCTAGCAATGTGAGGAATTGTTCATGAGTCTGTAACACCTCATTTATGTTTCCTGTTAATTGTTTAAATTCATCTTTACTTAACCTAGAATATAAAAAAGCACAGTTAAAAAATATATATTTATAAAAGAAGTACACTACAATGTATAATGCAATGTTTTTAACTGAAAAAATACACAAGAACCAACCTAAAGGCTTTATTGTTATAGGATAGGAAATTATCTTTTCTTATAATATTATTTTAGTATTAAAGAACAGTCTCATGTGGTGGTTATTTATTTATTCAATAGGTTTACAATCACTATTGCATCGGCTTATAATAAATTCTAAACAGAAATTATTAATTTAATCTTCGACTACAAAGTATAATTTTTGAAGCAAACACAGCATGTATAGTACATACTAGCCTCTGCCCGTGACTTCGTTTGCACGGAATAGTTACTTTGGGCTAACACTAACACACAGCAGAAGCTCTCAAGAAGAAAAAAAACGATTTTGAAACATTCTTCATTGGTGCTCCGCTACTATTGGTCTTAGCATGATGATATATAGCCTTCCTTGATAAATGAGCTATATAACACAAAGAATTTTTCAAAGCAGACTAGTAGTTCCTGAGTTTACCCCTTACAATGGCACAAACTCACAAACTTTACCTTTTTATAATATTAGTATAGATTAATTAATTGTGAAGACATTTTTATGCTAGATTGTGAACTAAAGAAAATAAGTTGACAATTCTCATACCTGATTAAATATTAAAGATAAGTGACAATGTAAGATATTGGAAAGTTGAACAGGATTTTTTTTTAATATATTATATTTTAGTAATGTTACTGAACAACAAATTATTATTGGAAAATTTAATCTTAACTTTTATAAAAACTTTCAATTATGTGTTGATTATGAAATAACTATTGATTTGGATCTAATTATGGACTAGTAAACAGACATTCAGTTCATCTGATGTTAACCTAATTACAACAATCCTTAAAAAAATAACATCTTCAATGAACCAGGCATCTTTGAATTATTTCTTCTGATAATTGAACTGGGATGCTTCATGTTCAATGTTTGTTGCAAACTAAGCTGTTTTCAGTAGAACATAGCAGGAACAATATTTTGTGAGACAAATAGTGGAATGTAACAACCATTTCCATCACTGTGTAAAGTTTAATAAATAGTAGTGTTTTTTTTTTTCAGATTATTTAACTTACATTTCACTTTTCTCCAAAGGTTGCAAAAAATTGGTGATAAGACCCTGCATCTCGGCTACATGGGCCTTTTCAGAATCAATTATATCTTTGAGTACTACATTTCTAAAAGCCTGAATCTCTGATGGTGCTCTTATTGGAGATGTTGTTAGAGACCCAGATGCATCTATTAAAATAATAAATGTTACAATTTCTGATCAAACCAGGAATTTATATTGTGTACAGTAATCAAAATGATTTTCATGTTTGTTTCTAAAATTTTCTTAAATTTACATAATAAATACTCTCATAAGCTATTAATAATAGTGCTATTTTATAATTACAGAATCACATAAGAAATAAAAAGCCTTAGCCAGTTTAACGGCAATTTAAAAAACTTTTAAAAAAGGTTTTTAGTTCAAAAAGTTTTAAAAGGTCAAATAGTTGACTCATAGACATTACTTCTATCTTACCCTATTTCGAACATTGTGAAGGTTGAATTTAATATATTTAACAATGTGCACATATTGTATGCATTATTCTTAGTGTCACTTTACCTACTTTTTCTGTGAATTATATAGTTCAAAATTTTCAAGATAAATAAAAATAGTGTAAAATAGATTGAAAATATGTTATACTGAAGTAAGAAGAATTATAACTTCTGTATAATATAATGTTTTTCTCTGTGAATTATATACCATAGATAAGTATCACCTTTATATTCAGTTACATAGTTGCTAGGAAACCATCCTGTAGTTTCACCAAGGGTTCCTTCCCACCAACCTCCTTCTTCTTTTTGAGTAACAGTTATAATATCACCTTTTTTGAAGCATAATTCATCATTATTCTTTCCCTTGAAAGAATATATCGCCTTCACCAAACAGTTCTCCATCGACATTTTAAATTATTTTAGTAACATTACATATTCTTACTGAAAAGATATCATTTAGATTACTTGCAATGTAAAAATCGAAATAAATAAAAAAAAGTCAAAATAACAAGTATAATAAATAATCATTGAAACTATTTTTTATGGGGCAGTAAGAAATGTTAACAAAATTTGCGTCTTTTTAAAGATAATTTACTAATTATTTTAGAAATACCTCCAAGATAATCATACAGGATGACGAATGTCGAGATCAATCTACAACTAATTCTGATGTATAACAGTAAAATTATTTGTTCCTATGTTATGATCAGATAGATTATATGTACACAATTATGATTTTTAGCACAAATTTAGAAATACACGCACAAAAATAATAAATAGATACCAATTCCATTGACTTCCAAAAATAAATATTTCACGGACCTAGAGTTGCCAAAATGCGAAAAATCTACTGACTGTTACACTTACCACAGAATACATTATAATTATAAAATGATTTTAATAAATATTGTGCTGTTTTTAAAATGGTCTATCATATGAATGATTGTATTTATTATGTATTCCATACTCTTATACGCAGATTAAAATTAAAAAATAATGGGACTTTCTGGCTTATCTATTTCCACCTAAGTGTAGCAATTTTGTTAGTGATGTTGTTTCTTCTGCACATTTTTTTTTCTGATTTACACAGCTTAGCGTAGGTCTCTCCATTTCCCTTCGAGTAACCTTTAGCTCTCTTATGAGATGTGTAATTAGTGAACATGTGTGGGTGCTGTAGGTCATCACAAGTAAAATGAAATGGCCCAAATATAAATATTTGAAACATGCTGTATTTGGGATGAAATAGTGGTATCTATATTTTGTTTACAAATAAACAATAAATTGACATAATACAAGGAATGTCTATGTTTTTATAACTGCAAATATATTTTCAATGTAAATTGCAAGCGAAAAACATAAAGGGATAGTGTCGAATTGAGGTAATGTAATATAAATATTAAAAATAATATAATTTAAAACCATATACAGTCAACATACTTTTTTTTTCTTAAACTAAGCTATCGACCTAGCAAGGTCGTAACAGCTTCACCTGTCTGCCACAAAGTAATTGAATGTATCTAGTTCATTTTTGAACAACATATTGCAGTGTTTTCAGGTTCAAAATTTTTAGTAAAAACTTATTAATTTATAGATTAATAATAATTTTATGATTCAGTCAGATTTGTAGGATACCACAACTAGGCATACATGGTAATAAAGTTATAAGATATATGTTTCATATGACATAATAAACATGATTATTATCAAATAATTATCAAACAATTATTTTCATTGAAGTATCTTAATAATGAGATTAATGTAAATGTAATATTTTCCATCAACAAGATATAAGTGTGTTTATGTTTTTTTTTTCTGGAAAAAGTATATTTATTCATAAAGAATATAATATACATATAGATAGATACATAACATAAATATACATGCTTACTTTCATATCATTATAAGATTTACTTGCTATATACGTATATTAATTCATGATTAGCAAGAAGTTTAACCAATGTAATTGATGATTAAATATTATTATATAGCAGGGATGGCCAAGCCCCTTGTTTGTCAGAGGCATATTTCATAAATTGAATTTTTTTTTTCTCAAACTGACTACTTTATTGACCTAGTAAGGTTTTAACTGATTCACCGGACTATTAAGGCGAGCCTTTAAGGCACTCGGCCGATTTTATTTTGGCAACTAGCTCAATGGTGCACGGCACATCTCGGCTTGACTGTTGCTTGCAAAATCGCGACCTATCTTAGCTAACCTAGCTAACTATTCATATATGTATGAGTTGTTGAAACGTATATGTGTACCAAGCATACACTCCTCAGCAACTCCATATATTTATTATCGGAAAATTTGGGAGTTTTTTCAGTTCTATAAGTGAAAAAAGTAAACACTTCTACTTTCATGTGTAAGCGTGTAGACGTGCACGTGTGTGGGGGTGAGTGTAGCACTGATGTATATTTTGTGCCACCATATTGTGCAAGCAAGGCACTCAAGGGTTCACTACTGAGGAATCGAACCTAGGCTTGAGCCGCTGCTGAGGGAGGCCTAATTGGGTATTACGTATTTAATAGATAGACAAAATAGGTATTAATATTTTTACAGAAATGATATTTATTGTAAACGTATAAATAAACGTTGTTAGTTGATTAGGTCACTATTTATGTTCATATGCGAAGTTTTCCATAGTCATATCATTCTTAACATGGACTGAAATTAAATTTCTTACAAAGTTGCCCATAGTCTTTCATCTTTGTTATCAGTAATTAAGCCATTTTGAAAGTCATAGGAAAGGATAATAGATTTTTTAAAACAAATAGCTCAGAAATGAAAAGGGAACTCAGATATACTCATCCAGAGCTACAAATAATCCTTCAAAGAGCTCCATGTGGCTCCCAAGCCTCTAGCTGGCCTTCCCTGTTATACAGCAATGCTATTATAAATTAATAAAAATACAACATTGTTTGTAGGAGCCAATCCAAATAAAACAACTAGTCATGGAAAAACTTGTTTAGGTGAAGCTGCAATCTTAGGAAATGTAGAAACATTAAAATTGCTTATAACTGCAACTAAATCACCAGTTATCCAAAACAAAACGTCTAACAACAAACATACTCGAAGATCTCAGAAATGCCATAAACGGAAGCTTAAACATGATGAACCGAATGGAGATATTGTTGCCAAATGTAAAAATCCCAATGAGAAGAAATTTAAAGAAGACACGAGCAGAGGAGAATATGAAAATTTTGGAAAAAGAGAAGATTGTTCTAAACCAGACAAAAATCAGGGTCATTTTATATTTATACATAGTGATGGTTCAAGTAGTGATGAGAGTAGAATTACGAGCTTGAAGTCTCCCGTAAGCCCATCGTCACTGACATCTTCACCTCAGGCAGAGTTGGAATGGGATGAGGAAATAGGAAATGTGGCGCCTAGTACAAGTGAAGATGAAACATGGACTGCTCTTTATAAGTATGTATTGATTTAATTTTAATTATAAAAAGTACATTCTTCTATGTACATAGGTAGGTATATTAAAACATTACGAAGTAGATATAGAAGTGATATATAATATATCTTGATACTACTAATACATACTAGTATAACCCCAATAAAATTTATATCTATGTACAATACTGAGCAAGTTCCGTGATTGTATATCTAATTTGAATAAATGGTAAATTACATATAAGCAAATATTTCTTTAACAGGTGGTATGCAGCAATATTGGAAAGCACAGGAGCAGCTATCGCATCTGCATCAGCAGTTACCCAAGGTATAGACCAACAGGATACATTTATGAGAACTGCACTACATTATGCTGCAGAACAGGGACATTATGGAATTGTGAAACTTTTGCTTGATTCTGGTAGTTTATTCATTTTTTATATTAACCTATAAGAAATATTGAGGCCGTACTTATGATTTTTTATTTTAGGTTGTAAATTGGATATTAATTCTGGTGATGGTATGACTGCCCTGCATATAGCAGTTGCTAAAAACCATATAGAAATAGTTAGATTACTACTTGCAGCTGGCAGTAATGTAAACTATAAAACTCATGAGAAGATGACACCACTTCATTTTGCTGCATCAAGGGGTTTCTTAGATTTGGTTAGTAACTAGTTATGTGACTTTCAGAGACTCAACCGTTTCTAATTTTATAGTTTCTGTTGTATAATAATTAAAATAAAGCAAAGGGACCTCAGTTATTGTATTTTTATGATGTCTCTGTATTTATATTATATTAATTCATAAAACCCTTTATATATCAATAGAGGGTATTTAAGTATTTCATAAGTAAATAGGAAGGAAAGAATAGTGAGTAAATCATTTAAAATAAGAGTACAATTTATTTGCTATTTCTTAATGACATAAAAACATGGTTGTTATCTTGATGGGCAATAGACAATGATTAATTACTTAAACTTCTTGTTATTATTTAATTTATTTAAATATACAACAAAAATGTTTTATTACTTAGTAATTATTTTAAATTAATTATTATGTTTTAATTTGTTACATTAGTGAGTTTAAAATCACTGTAAGAGGATTTATTGAATTCTTTAAATTGGAAAAATATAATTCACCATTATCATACAAATGTTTATCACCTTACAGAGTGCTTCACTGTATACAGAAATAAGTATTTTCCTTTAAGCTGATAAAAAAATATATTGAAATTGTAGGTAAGAATTTTAGTTAAAAATGGTGCCTACTTAGAAGCGAGAGACACTAATGAAAGAACTGCTTTATATTTGGCTGCAGGAAGAGGGCATACTGATGTAGTTAAATACCTTATTTCTAGCGGCATAAATGTTAATGGAGAAGAAATACATGGTACAAGTATTAGTAACATATGTGTTAATATAATAAAACTAATTATTTTTATATACAGATTATTTTGTATTACAGGATATACGCCGTTATGTGAAGCTGTTTGGCAAAAATATGCATCTGTTGTAGAAATATTATTAGCTTCTGGTGGCCGCATAACACATTCCCATAGACTGTTACATAGTGCGATAAGACAACATCAGGTATGTTATCCAGTGTGCAGATAAAAATAGTATCATTCAAATAACTAATATAGTGCAATTTACTTTTAGGTAGAAATTGTTAAAATGCTCTCCAACTTTGGTGGAGGTATAAATTTACATGACGATAACGGTGACACACCATTGTTATTAGCGGTTCGATTATCTGAACCTAGTGTTGCTAGGATGTTACTACAAAAAGGTAAATGATTTTTTTTAGTGTTTAAATTTTATTTTATACTAGTAACCGCCTGCGACTACGTACGTGGTAATAACAATATAAATAATAATAATAATATATCACTTGGAGAAAATTGAGGTTTCAATTAGTAAAAGATTTTATAGAAGTGAATTAGTAGTTTCGCAGATTAACTTCTTGAAATATTCAAATTTTACTTCTTTATAAATAGTATAGAAAGCTATGATTTCCAAAATTGGTGTTATATACCAGGTGACTGTATAGACAGTAGCAATATTTCTGGAGGACACTCTGCGCTCGATTCTCGTTCTATATCATTAAAAATAGGTGCTTCTATATCTGATCTAATTATCAAAATATATATATATCTTTACCTATGAAATTGCCGTTCTACAGTACTGACCATTTCAAATCAAAATAATTTTTGAGACATAAGAATTCTAATTTCAAATTAATTTTATTTTAAAAACATGGAATTCTTTTTCCAAAAGTAGTCATTTGTTTATTGATGAGTGTTACATTTTTATCGCATTTCAATCTTTTTTGTCATCCTGGATATGTTAAAAATTTGAGTAATTATGGAATATGAGTACCGTTGTGGCAGCAACGCGGCACAAGCAGCACGCAAGATCAACGACGTTTATGGAGCTAACACTGCAAATCAATGCACCACCTGTTATTGATTTGCTC
The DNA here is from genome assembly GCA_014332785.1 of Antheraea mylitta. NCBI lineage: Eukaryota > Metazoa > Arthropoda > Insecta > Lepidoptera > Saturniidae > Antheraea > Antheraea mylitta. The sequence goes on from JACEII010000008.1 coordinate 8,829,950, forward strand.
GCTTCTGTTCTGGAAATTTCAACCTGAAAAATTAACCTCGCGGTCGTCCGAAGAGTTTGGTCGACAATGACGAATTAAAGGCGATTGTGGAAGCTGATGATACACACTACGGCTGAATTAGCAGTAGCTTTCGACGTTAGCGTCGTAACAATATTGGTCCAAATTAGTCAAATTGGCAAGGTAAAAAAGCTTGAAACGAACAAAACATAAGGGTTAATTGCCCTTTTTTCTATCGAAAGGTATTAACTCCGGGTCGCCCATTGTAGCTTTTGGCATCGGTGAATGCACTTAGGTTATTATTTTATTTATATGTTTGTAGCTATACTTTTGAAAATCTTGGAACAAACTTTTACAACGTTTTCTTGGTTGTTTATCATTATTGTTTTAATGTTCTCATTTTATATATTTAATGTGACCACGAAGTGTCATATTCTGGAATACTGCGAGTGTCTAACTCTTAACCTTATATTCGCGCATTAATTTTCAGGTGCAAATGTTAATGCATATAACACGATTACGGGTGCAAATGCACTTCATATTGCTATAGAAAGTGCTGACACACCACAGAACTTAGAGAAATTGCTTCAGTGTTTACTAGATTACAAGATTGATATGAATGCTACTGCACTTACAGGTGACACCGCATTAAATAGAGCACTGCTGTTACAGAGGTAATTTTTTATACTTACGAGACTTGTTGTTTAAAATCTACGATTACAAAATCATGTTTATTGCAATATCTCAAGTTTGTTAACTCACAGTAAACTGCCAATCCTTAATGATAAATTTGAAAATAATGTTGTTTGTTATTAGAATCGTGTATACTCTCATACCCAATCAGTCATTTTTTATTTTTTTATATTACACACAGACACCTCATTTTTATTATATGTATAGAATAGATGATAACTTTGGTATTATTAAGAAAAGAAATACACATCAAATATTGCCAATATCTAGTTCTGTGTAATAAAAAAATCTATATCTTAGAAGTAGACAGGTGTAACGTAAATAAATGGGGTTTAGGAAGATGGAAAAAAAATATCTTAAAGAGAAAATGTTTAGAAAAAAAACTTTAATCATAAATGAAACGAAAATCTGTCAGTGTACTGCATCCTGCAACATTTTTAGGGACACCTGAACCAGTATAACTGACAAGTTATGCTTCTATATAATAATCATTACTTATTGCTCGTTTTTTTTTTTCAGAGATGATGCGGCTGTTTTATTAATACGATATGGGGCTGATGTAAACGCTTGTGATTTATGTGGTTTAGACAATTTATCAATTGCGTGTAGGCGAGGTAGCAATGTTCTCCCATGGATGCTTATAAAAGCAGGACATTATGTAACAGTTCCAGACACTAGTACACCTATTGCTAGAATGAGTACTACAGAGAATTGGTTAAATTATGTATCTAAGCAACCTTTACGTTTATTAGACCTTTGTAGAATTAAAATTCGCCTTCAGAACAAAAATAAGGTACTTTATTCCTATATATCATCTTTACCTTTACCAAATAGTCTTAGGCAATTTATTATGATGGAAGATGAAGGGTACTAGAAAATTATTTAACATAGCATTGCCATTACACGACAAACCATACAAGTGTAATATATACAGAATTTTAAATTAGATAACATGAATAATGCCCGGTTTCTGAATCACATTTATCTGTTCAATAGCATTATAAGTTAGTTCGATAACTTGTCAAATGCGTTTATCTATTAAGTTTTGACATTTTAAATAGTTTTTAATATGTTGACAATGACATGTCACTGACGAACAACTAACAGATTGAAAAGTTTTGTACCTAAAATAAGTTTATTAATAAATAATTATATGATAAAATTTAACCATCTACTAATCTCCAAAGTATTTTTTAATCATAATATTACTACTATACGTTAAGAATTATAATTAATTTTCAAGCCTCTCCTAAAAAGAGCCATCTAGTGAACATCACAGAACTAATGAGTTTCATAGTTATTTAACAACTCGTTGAGAAACGCCTTGACAGTTTATCTTATGGATAACTTTATTGAGTCAATAACTAATGATAGTTTAACCGAGTACCCCAGAAACCGGACATTAGTCTTCTTGTTATATGAAAATAAATAAACAAGTTTTATTAATTATCATATATTTATTAAATCACATATAAGTTGTACAAAGATGTATGTTACGTGAAAATATAGTTAATTTTTTGTATAGGTACATCTATATAACATTTATTAATTTTAATAAATAAAACAAAGTGAATTTTATTGGTTTTAACATTCAATATAAGTTTTATAATACACAGTTCACCTTAAAGAACTAGCTTATATACTGAATATTATTTTTTATTAAATAAAGAGAACAGTCTCAAAGTAATACTAAGACACCTAGCACTTTGTTAAAGTATAGAAAATATTACAATATGATATGATAGAAAAGTGATGTTGAGCTCCATGTATTTAATTGTACAAGAATACTTATTGACCAAAGTGATCTCTATATGTTTTACAAATTGTGCTAACGAGAATTGAAAACATTTTGTTATATTTATATAAGTGAATAAAACTATGTTTATATAATCATCCCAATATATATTTCGGGGCAGCGATAAAATTCTGTCCATGTAGGAAAAAGTATGACGTTATTCATAGAAAGTCGTGGTTATGGTTTAATCGATCAAACCACCAACAACAATCGAACAACACTGACTATAATTAATTATCTGTAGGTGTGACTAGCTCAACTGCCTGAGCGCGTATGCCCAGCATCTAATCATGGGTCGCCCTTTAAGGCATCAAGATACATAAACAGCCGATAACTTCAATCAATAGCATTTGAGATCATTAGTAATACCTCCGTTATAGTCAAAAGTGCCGTATCACAGGTCAATAGTAGCTCCCCGATATATATAATGGATTGCAAACAGTATATACTAGAAAATAGATATAGATAAAACATAATAGAAATTCTTATAACTTCTTCACCTGGCTTGAATATTTTTATATGTCGACATATCATTTTTTTCTATTGTCTTTAAAGCCCTTATGGCATGAGAATTTAAATTACAAGAAATAAATATCTTAACATATTAAATTCTCACAGCACAAAGAACTTTTACACAGAAAAAAGAAGACATTTTGGATATGTCTGCATGTCAACATTTTCACGTCAGGTGGGGACTTGTTTAAAATTGTATTCAAAATTAATGTAGATAAAGACAAATATTGATAATTATTACATATAAAGATATTTTTTTTTTTTTTGGTAATAAATATTTATCAAGTTTATAAACTGTTTTTCTGTAAGACATACTATCAAAATAAATGCTTCCTTTTCTGAACAGAGCAAAAAGTATCTTTAGGGATTCAGTGAGCCGGTGACAAATTTTCAGTACACATGCTATGCACAGAATTGTGAAATAATATAGTTCTTTAAAATAATTTGAGTAGGGAATTTACAACATAGGGAAATTAGTATAGTATTACTAGCTATTGTTCACATTAAGGTAAACAAACACAGTGAATTTATAGTGGTCACATATGCATTACTGCTTCATAATTTTAATAGAATACTGTTATATTTATTGGAAAGTTTTAAGTCCAGTATAGCAGAGGAATATTCATGAATCTATCGCTTTGGTGGTGGCTGTTGTAGAAGTGCATCTTAATAAACATTATATGTTGAAGCAGCTACTTTGCTGACCTAAGCAAATTGTCTAGTCTTACTGTATTTTAAAACTGCTCAAGATATCTTTATTATGTGATATTTGACAAAATAAATATTAAAATAAGTAAATATCCCACTTTACACTCTTTTTGGGGATTCTTTTGTCGAATGCTAAATTTCTAAGACCACACTATTATTTTATAAGCACTACTAAACATTTTATGAGTGTATATGTTACTAGATTTACTAGTCTATGAGGATAAAAATATCTAATATATACTAAAATATGTAGATGTATTTAAAAAAGTGCACACAAGGGAATGTAAACATCCAATAATTAAACAAAAAAAAAAGAAATAATAGAACACAAAATACAAGAATAATCAGGTCAATTTATTTATAGCAACATAAATATACAAATAATATCATTGGCCTGGGTAACCTAATAAACCTATTACATTAGTTCTTCAAATTGAACAAAATGTTTTTTATATTAACATGTAACAACCTTTGTAACAGTTTTTCAGAAGGAAAATAAAATCTAAAATTCTATTATAGGAAACGTGAAATGTGTTTGATGCGGTTTATACAGGATTTCAGTGTTATTCACAATATTATTATAAAATTTATTTTACTATTGTTAACCACAATCAACTGGTTCACAAAATTGTTAGTATAAAATCTATTTTATCCCATAATTGAATTTAACCTATATAAAAACTGAGATATTAGGAGCATCGGCTGATATATCTGTTAATCCTATGATAAGTGAAAGTTACATATTCATTTCCCGAAACTTTAACATGGTATTTAACCCTAGGGTTGAATCTAAAGTGTCAACTACAATATCAAGTTTTTATCCAAGACTACATTTTAACAACCATTTCCAGTATAAAGAGAGATATATGTATAGGATACATAGGGAAACCCTTTTTGATTGGTCAATTTCGACCTTTCAAATTTGATACTTTTACAGTTAGCTGTTAAGATAATAAACTTTCTGAAGTATATTCTTTTTTCCTTCTTCTCCAACTGACTACGCTATTGGTCTTGCAAAATCTGAACAGCTTCACCAGTCTACATATATGTTAAGTTATCCAAACCAATGATAATAAAAAACCAGTGATTAAACAACATTTACAAATCATCTATAGTACTTAAAAGTGTCATCCGATAAAACTATGATATGACTAAGAATATATTAGAAAACATAGATTCACAATCTATTAACAGAAATAAACATTTATTATAAAGGATTGAACACTTACTCATTTGCCTTTATTATCTTTTATAGTTTGTAAGTTTGGGTAAGCATCCATCAATACATTTACTAGATCTGAATGCTTATTTTCGACAGCCTTATGGAAAACAGTTTGACCATCAATATCTTGTTTGTCAACTGTCGCTCCAGATTGTATTAAAAACATTGTTGTTGATATTTTACCTGTAAATTTTTTAAACTTATTAATCATTAAGAAAAAAAATGTATATATTATTTCTTACATCATAGGAGGCAAACGAACAGGTAAGTCACCTGATGTTAAGTAATCACCACCGTCCATAGAGACTTGCAACACCAGGGGAGTCGAAGGTGCGTTGCCAGCCTTTGTTGGGGGAGGGGTGAGTAATGGAAGAGAGGGGAAGGTGAGAAGTGGCCTCCGGCGCTCTCACTGGCCTAACGAAAAGCAACAATGCAAGCACTGTTACTTCACGTCGATTTTCTTTGAGAGGGTGGTACTACCCCGGACGAGCTGACCCATTCATGCTGAAGGCAGTAATAGCTTCAACGTGGCTCTCTGTCTTGATTGTAATATAATATGAAAAAAATTGTTTTTTTTTTCTCTAACTCTAATTGACCTAGGAAGTTCTTAACAGCTCACGGAATTACAAAATGTATGATAATATTGACTTATAGTAAGGAATAAATATGTTGTAATAAAATATGTCAAACACCTTTTTTTTTTTTTTTTACATGGGGAAATCCCTTCGGATTCCCACCCTGGCCGGGCAGCTAGGGTGGCGTATGTCCGACTTGCACGGACTAAAACCCCATGGTGCCTCCTTTCACCTGTTGCCCAGGGAGCAGGAACTGCCTACGGCACTACCTCTGCTCACCCGGCAGGTGTCGGCCCCTCTTAAGGGGCCTCTTCTGCGGCCTGAGGGATCAAGGTGGAAGAACCCTCAGGGAGGGGCGGGTGTTAAACCCCCCCCGACGAACTGTGGGAGTCGCACGGCACCTATGTATGTAGTTTATGAGTGTATGAATTATAAATAATATTAAAGTTAGGTGCGATCATTAACTATTTTATATTTAGTTTCATATATAGGAGCATACCAATTAAAACTAAATTATAAATCAATTGTTTCCAATTATTATATCTGATATAAATTGATAATATCATCAATGGTGACAAAGTAGAAAGAGGATTTGCTTCATTGCTCTCAAGTTCAGTTGTAACATTTTGATAGATATGTAGTCCAGTGAAGCTGTTAAGACCTTGCTAAAGTAAATAATGTTCTTAACCCTCCCCCCAATATTATGTAAACATTTATGTAAGTATATTCAAATCACGAAACAAATATTGCTGACGTAATCACCTTCCAGACCCCCCACCCACTATGTCATCAAAAATAAGCAACTCAAGGACTCCCCCGCCATCCCACATCAGTGCTTACGTAATACTTTAATGATCCCTCAGAAGTAGTAATGCTAACAATTGATTAGTGATTGACTCCCGTTAAAGATGTTTGAGATAGATGGTCATAGGTTTCAGTGTAAATAAATTCTTATAGTTGGGACTGTATGCTTATAGCATTTATTTAATTGAATAAAATAGTTAGCCTGAAAATCCAACAAAAACCTGTACCTGCTGCTGCAGCTTTATGTAGTGGTGTTGCTTTGCCTGCTTTTGTTTCAGCATCAATTTCAGCTCCATGTTGAAGCAGAATCTTGCAAATATCTGTGTGACCTTTACGTGCCGCATAGTGTAAAGCAGTGTAACCAGAATTATCCGGAGCATTAACAACGTCTTCCACACATTTAGCTCTATTGATCAAGTACTCCACTCTCTCTTTGTCTCCAAAATAAGCTAGATAAACAATAGAAAACTATCACAATTGAAACACTATAATTTTTTAAAGTAATCATTATTAGATTAAATATCTTTAGATGAACATTATTTTATGTTGATAATACAGTATTATCTCACTAATCGCATTATTAACACGTTCAACGCCGCCGGCGCGTACCACCAGTGGCCCACACTAGACTGTCTTTTCTGGTGGCGCGTACCACTGGTGGTACATATTCGATTGTGCTATTTTTAACAAATAAACGTTAAATTCTCATTATTTCTAATAGCACAATCGAATACGTACCAATGGTGGTACAGAAAAAACAGTCTAGTGCAGGGCACTGGTGGTACGCACAGGTGTGAAAGTGTTAAAAACCTATGAACCAGAGAGTGCCATTGAAATGTTGGGAATAATGGATTATATAGTAAAGTCATAGGTAATGAATATAATAAAGCATTTCAGAGGGAATAAATGTGTGTAATGTATTAAATTAACATGTATATATGTAATTACATAGTTTTAAAATGTTATCTTAATTGAGGTCTGCTTTTGTGCAACTTATAGTAGTCCGGTGAAATTGTTAAGACCTTGCTAGGTCAATAGTGTAGTCAGTTCGAGAAAAATTGTGCAACATGTAGTAGTGACCAGAGCACACAGGTATAAAGATGGACGTTATTGGACGCGCCAATCTGTCGAAGTGCCAGATTAGTGAGATTATACTGTATATATATTTTATTACATAATCTCTTACCTGCATACCAAATGCCTTTTTCCCAGTCCATTTCCGACAAAGTCTGACATACTGAAGTGGTCGCACTGTTTATTGTGCATTTGTGATCACATTTACTATGCTCCATACTTAAAATCAATATGTAAAATCCTTAAAACTAATATATGCAATATCGGAACAATTGTCAATTTTAAATATCACGTTGGAGAGTCCAAGTTATTTCTGCCTCTCCAGTGCTTGAGACAATCTTATATCCAAGTTGACTTAAAGAGTTTATGGCATCGATAACATTTGCTTTAATCGAAAGGCCATTTACAACAATTCCAGATCCTGGAAATTTTTTCGTGAGAGCTCTTACTTCTTCTTCTCCTAGTCCAAATATAGAACAATCATTTGCATGTAAAGATCCTTTAATAGCAATATAAACAACTCCTTCATCTTCAGCTATTGGCATATTAGCCAAGTTTATAGCTGTTACACTTGGACTGCCTTTTGTATCCATAGTATGAAAACAACTGTCCACAAATAAATAATTTACTTGAATAATTAAACTTCGTCGTCTTTAGTGGCTTGTTGATAGTTTCCCAAGTGCATAGCCTCTTTGCTAAAGTTAGTTATGTTATCTTGTTCAACAATTATTGATGGTTCTGGTTCTGAAAACTCTTTTCTCATAGTCCACATATATTCATTATAGTCTTGTTTAACGGCTGTCGAACTTGATGCAACAACTTTATATCCTAATACCTGCAATGTCAAATTCATTAACAATGTAACTCGGATTGTTAAGACAAACACTATTATGTAATTCTTCTTACTTCGAGCGCGCTGAGGATAACGCAAGGATGTTGTAAATATACGATTGTGGAATCGTCACAATATCCTCCGCAAGCAAATCGTTTAAGTTGCTCTATATCACCAGCTATAGAAGAAATACAAATTGTAATTATTTTATGTATTCACGAGAGACAAAGCAAAATAATGAGAGCACTATTCGTAACTGTTTTTATCTTATCACCCACCGCTCCCTCTTACTCAATTTAGCTACGTACTTTAGGCAAAATTATCAACAACTACCTTTCAGGCCAGACACCAGTACGCGCCAAGGATTTTTATGTCCATACGATGCTAGATTTCCTCGGATCAGAATGTATGGCATTGATTACGGATGATATTCTTACTATTAATTTTAACAAGTACGATAAAATTAAAATATCAAAATACCTATACAGACATAAATACGCACCTATTTATGAACATTTGACAACCACAGACTAAATAGTGTTGAGTAGAACTTACTAGAGACGACAGTACATTCATACCGTACATGACGAAAGCGTTACTCAATTCTCAGTATAATAAGTTAAAGTATTTGAAGTATATTAAAATTGTACGTTACGTTATTTTGCACATGACTTCAACCATATACTACTTACTACCACATACTACTTTTCTATACCACATCTTTTTAACGTCAATGAAAAAATATATGAACGAGAAAGACAACATGATGTTTATATTTACTCCATTACAGAATTCGTTTAAAAATAAATTTGATATATAAACGATTCTTTTCGTTTCTGAGTATAAACAACACTATTTATCTATCTGAAAATGTATCACAGCACACAACACATGACGCTCTTTTATATCGCCATGCCACCTTTACGCCGCGCTACCATTCTCGACACCCTTATGTGTATAATATATACTTCGTTGCTGTATACTATTTCTATTCGATTATAGTATACTTGACGCGTTTTTAATTATGAATTTTAATATTAACTTCAATGTTTTATACCAACGGGTGTCCCGTGACGGTCAACTTTTTTTAAATAGAATTCATTTACTCAATATTTTCATATATTTCATGTTTTTGCAAAGAAGTTACATACAAAAACTACCTGTAGCATCACAGTTGACATACAATTGTCGTAACTTATATTCAATTCAATAAAATCATCACTTTTTTAATAATCGGTAATGGTATTTATTTTTAATTTAATAACGAACACATACGAATGTTAGGGCAATACAACTAATTACAATAAAGTAATGATACTGACGTACGTGTTATTTCGAATGTATTGGAAGACTAGAAAATCGCCTTAATACATTCTAAGTAGGACTTTGTACTATTACAGTACAAAAAAGAGACCACTCTTGCAAACTCAAATTAATATTGTTATTCCCAATGTTTAACACAGACTATTAATGTAATTTGTACGTAGACAAAACACATCGATTGTTTTTTCGAACTGACTACGCTATTAACGAGTTTTTGGTAGGATTTCAGTCTGTCATGTAGTGGATTTTATATTTTACTAGCTGTTACCCGCGACTCCGCACGCGTTTTTTGAATGTATTAAATAGATTTAAAATTGTTATTAGATGTGTAAATAACAATAATAGTCTTTCAAAAATATTTGTAAGTATGACACGCACATCATCTACAGTAACAGGTAACATGTACATTATATATGTGAATACTAATAGTGTATCTAATGGGATGGGATTTATCATAAGCCACATAGCTGGAACTTTAAACTACTATCTATGTATCAACCTCACTTAAAATAAAACAGCTAATTAGTTAGTTAATTGCCATTAAAATTCCCGTTCAAATATTACTTGTAGTCCGTTGAAGCTGTTAAGACCTTGATAGGTCCATAGCGTAGTCATTTCTAAGAAAAAAACCGTTCAAATAGGTCCAGCCATTTCGGAGATTACCCGGAACACATAAACAAAAAGACATATCGACAGAATTTAAAAAAAGATGTTAATATTTGTAGCACCGCAGATATATGTATTCATCAAAAAGTATTTATTTCAATATTATATACACACACTTTATTCTTGTTCGAACAACCAAAAATTCGGAACAAAAAATTTACGAAATATTATATAGAAGATTTGGCGTTTATACCTTTACATTAACTTAGACATAGAAGAAAACTGGGTAGAGAATACATAAGAACTACCTATATTGACAACTTCAGAATTGGCAGTATGGATTAATACCTTGGTCTGTATTGAAGGACGAATATTATTACTACTAAGCTTTTAGAATAGCAGCACAAAATAGACTTTTAAAATGTTTGCGATAGCAATGTACTACTTATAATAAAAATTGGAATTAAAAATAACGTAGAATAAATTTTTGAACAGGAACACAAAATAAACCCTAATAATATTTCCGATAGAATGTTATCATGTTACCATGGCAACGCATACTAACACCGACACGCAGCGGATGCTCTAAAAATGGCCCGATTTTGAGACATTCTTCATTAGTGCTCCGCTCCTATTAGTTTTAACCTGATGATATGTAGCCTATAGCCATCCTCGATAAATGTGCTATCTAACACTAAAAGAAACTTTCAAATTGGACTGGTAGTTCTTGACATTAGCGCGTTCAACCAAACAAATAAACAAACTCTTCAGCTTTATAATATTAGTATGGATTCATAATCTTGTGTTACTTGACTCCATATTGTGTAAAGTTGGTGGTGTTCTATGTAATATAGGTAGTTTATTGTGGATAAGTTAAGTCAATGAAATTAATATCACGGACCATGAATTCTGAGATGCCACAAAAATTCTCAGGAAAGTTGTAACGAGAAAACCACCATCTTGTTATAACTACAAGACACTTTACTGGAATATCGATCTCCTAGCTTATACTGACAATTTTAAACCTAACCTTGACTTTATCAACTCCGCACTTGGAGATATCAGAACATTTTTAAAATGATTATTAGAAGATTTTGGCTCTTATGCCTTTACATTAACTTGGACAAAGAAGAAAACAGACTAAAGAATATATAAGAACTATCAGAAGTGGTAAAAAAACGACTTGAAAATTTAAAAAAAAAATAGTCAAAATTTACGAAATATTATATAGAAGAGATGGCGCGTATGCCTTTATATAAACTTGAACATACAATTAAACTCACTACAAAATATACAAGAACGACATATATTGACAACTTCAGAATTGGCAGTATTAATTAATTCCTTCACCTGTCCTATTGGACAAATATTATTACTACTACGCTATTAACAAAATAGTTACCATAATTTTATTTTTATTTACAAAATCTACACTAACGGTATTGTTGTTAAACATGCTCCAAAAATGTCGCTAAAGAAATTGAGTATTTTATTTAAGTATATATATGAGATATTTTAAAGTATGTTACTTATGATTTTCCTATTTAGATATTGTACATGTAATTAGTAATGTTTTTATTTATTATAGACCATGGCGAAATTTTTGTGATTATTTTAGTTTTTTGGACTTACTATTCTGAATATAATAGAATTTCTTTGTAAACAACGTTATCCATTTATTACCCCTCTTCTGTGTATATAATATTTATGTGAATACATTTTATATTTTATATATGTAAGTAATCAGACCGACACAGCATATTTTATAACTTAAAAATTTGTCTTGTAGAAGAATCGGAAACGCCAATTATCAAAAGTTACTTTTTTGCGCATAATTCACATTGTAGAATTGTAGAAAACCTACGTTGACGCGTTGATGTTTGGATACTTTGGATCGTTGGTGCAGTTTCCAAATATCTTACTACTGTACCGTTATAACACCACAATATAAGAATACACAAGCTATGACTGTATAATACATCTTTAGTAATATTATAAAGAGGTAAACTTTGTGAGTTTGTGATGCTGTGACGTTGTAGGGAGTAATCTCAGGAACTACTGGTCCGATTTGAATAATTCTTTCAATGTTATATAGTTCATTCATCGAGAATGGTTATAGGTTATATATCATCACGCTAAGACCAATAGGAGCGGAGCACAGATGAAAGATGTTTCAAAATCGGTATGTTTTTTTCTTTTCAGAACTGCTGCGTGTTAGTGTATCTACAATATTCCACGCGAACGAAGTCGCGGGCAGAGGCTAGTACACTGTATAATAATACAAAGACTGGAGACGAAACGATGTTCTTTTGTGACATATCTAAGTAGACTTTATACACATTGTTCGGTAATTTACCTAAATTTAGGCATGAAGATTATAAGTATTTGTATAGAACAATGTTGCAATGATACTATTATGTATTTTATTACTTACATTAAAGATTTTCACGATTACTTTTATACTATGTGACGATTATAAAAATACGAAAATGCGACGCCGTGGGATATTATGACAGTAAATAATATACTGCAAGTGAAATAATTCCTCACATTCTCATTCCTTAAGAGAAAACTTCAGGGAAATTATAATCTAATATTATTTATGACAAAAGTCACTTTCACTTATTTTCTAAGTTAGTTGCTCTGTATACGTGCTTCTGTTCTGTTAATATTTTGTCTGTTTCCGATCTTTTACAGGGGTCAAGCTGATGCTATGTAGGTATTATATACATAATGGATTATCTTCTATTTCTTTGAATTTATATTACTTGAGAATTATTTTATTTGTTGTTTTTTTTATATTAGTGATTTTTATTTTTGATATTACTAAAAAATCCCCTCATTAATTTTTTTATGTTCATTACATAATAAGAATCCATATGAATTTTTGTTTAGTAGATATTGATTTAAATTACTTCATTCTACTGTTAACAGTATATGTAGCTGGATATCAAATATAATATCTGTTAAAATAAAACATTATCACACGTCATTTATTATAAACAATATTAACGATATTGTGCAAATATTGTGATTTACGTTGTGCAGTTAAGGCCCATTCGCGTCAGGCGTAGTTAGTAAAAAAAAAACTTACGTTGACATTTGGCCAGTTGACACGCTTTAAAAAGAAAATGTTTTTAGATAAACATTTTTGTTCCGATTTGCTGTTATATAAATATAACACATTCCTCGTCGATCTTTCTGACCGCTATGAATGTAGTAGTAAGTTCAAGTCCATGTTTCCACGTAAAATAGACAAGAGTTTAATACAAAAAAAGTTACAATATTATTACAGAAATCTAAAAATTACGCATTTACTTATCCTTAAATTGTCTCGTTTTTTTTTCGAATTTACTACGCTATTGACCTGGCAAGGTCTTTACAGCTTCACCGGACTACTAGGGCACTCAGCCGATTTTGTTTGGGCAACCAGCTCATGGGTGCACGGCACACCTCGGCTTGGCTGTTGCCTATTTCATGCTGTTCACAACCTATCTTTTTTTTAACGCGGGGAAATCCCTTATGGATACACCACCCTCCCGGTGTATCGACAGACCGTTATTGCTGGGGCGACAAGGAATCGTGCTAGATAATCAACCTTGTAGAGCCGCTCCAACGGTTCGCCCGGCGGAAGGTGGCCGCCAGGCTTCTACATATAAAGAGGTAGACTCGGTACACACCAGCTGCCGCCCCTCGTCCGCCGGACCTGTGCAATAAGGAGATGAGCCCCCGGGCCCATCCCCTTGGGTCCAACTACGGTGGTGGGAGAAGTTGGGCGAAGCGCCACCTCTTCCCGCCGGCCCTCCGTTGGCGGAGACGGCCACTTAGAGGGTCTGCATCGCGGGCCCTCTCCGTCGCCTCCTTCTGCGAGATGATCTCCTCGCAGCAGGAGGCCATTGCTTGCCACGCCTGTTCGCTGTCGAGTATGGCCGAAGCCACACTCGGATGCGACAAATTTCCCCATACCGCCGACACCAGAATGCGGCGCTGCCCTCCCACGCAGCACACTCAGACAGAGCCGCACTCGTGACAGGCGGCGGTCGGTTTTCTACGAGCAATCTAGTGCAGATACCACCCAAAACAACCATGCTCGGAGAGTACCTGCACCAGACGGAACGTCAGGGAGCCCCAATCTCTCCCTATCCATTCCCGCAGGACCGGGCGAACAGCGTAAACGGTATACGTCCCGAAGCGCGCGTCCGCCAGATCCTGCATCCACCTTTCCACGGCCCCCTCCCTCATCTCCCGCCTCTTTGCCTCTATCTCCCTGGAAGCTGGAGGCTCCCTATTACGTTTCCTCGCCGCCGTGAATACGTACACGTGCCGAGAACTCTTGCCTCCACCACTTAAGGCAGGGAGCCGGCTAGCGTAAAGACCGCTGCCGAAGACACCGTGCGGTATGCCCGGATCGCCCTTAGTGCTATCGTGCGCTGCGCTTTACGGAATTCGCGACCTATCTAACCTAAGCTAACTATTCATACATGTATGAGTTGTTGAACCATAAGGGAACGTACCCAAACCGCGTACCCGGTTTAGGGGGGGGGGGGAGGAGGTTCTTCAGAGTACCACGCTTGGTCACAGGAGGACTGGGAGGGTTAGGTTTTCGTCACGTAGTCAATATCATCTAAAGGAAATCTCGTGCTCACAGGGGCGAAACTCAGGCAGCAACACTAACGTACATATACTTAGACGTCTGCTGATTGTAAACTAACAATTTGTACAGCAGTGCATTTATCAAGCAAATCAACGAGTTTGTGCCGACACAAAAATGATGCCTTGTCAATGCCAGCAACACAGAAAGAAATAAAAATACATGTGTTTGTAAAGTATATCCCTGTGTGGGTACAATATGTTTTTACATTATTTTTTTTCTACTTGATAATATTTTTTCTATCCTCTGGCCGCAAAGTGGTAATTTTGTGGCTATAGAGCAATTAACTCTGGTTTCGAACTGAAAAGTGGTATACACCAGTAAAAAAGAAAGTCATAGATCACATGTTTGTCAGCCCCGGCTTCGCCTTCGCCCACAATTACATGTGATTTGATGTTAATTAGATGTGATCTAAGATTTTCATATTTTTTTGGCCTATGTTTTGTTTGTAGTGTACGTTGTATTACAATCTGTCTCCTTTCTGAATCAATCAGTACATTTGAGGGAAATTTGGTGTGCAACTTATGTCTCACTCTACTGTCATTCACTGGGTTTCAAGTATGTCTGTCTTGGAGTATTTTCCATTTTAATCTACGATATGTTTGATTTTCAACCATCAGTTCCCTTGTCAAGCTGTTTCGGTGATTTGTTAACCCTTTTAACAGTTTTCTGGTTTCTCCAAGATTCCAGAATTGTCTCTTATATAAAGAATTTACTGCATAGCAACAATTGTGATCGACAACCAACTAAGCAATAAAGTTTCCTTATTTGTAAGCCAAGTTGCTTGTCATTGTGTAGTTGACCATTGTATAGTTTTGCCAGATGACTCGTTTATCCAGATAAACAAACTTAGATATCTTACGTCGTCTATTCGTAGAACTTCGAAGTTGTTAAGCTTCACTGACAAACAGATACCGTTTTTTAAGGTAAAGGTAACACTAAGTGATTTGGATTAATTCTCCATTTTTTTAATCAGGTAGAGATGATATTTAGTCCCTTTTACAGGATTTCTGCTGCCACTGTTAGAACATGTTGAAATACAAAAATTCCGGCATCTTCAGCATATGTTTCACTAGTGATACAATCTGAAGTAGGGACACATGCATAGATCAGGTGGAAGGCGGTGGAGCCACGCTAACGCCATTACTGATTTCAGCATGAATGAGACTAGTGATTCCTTTTGTTATATAGTATGCATTCATTAATAGTTTCCTTGACTTTAGTTTTAATTTCTACCAAAATAGGAAAGTGGTTCCATGCTAAATTCAACTACAGCAGGATATATCGCTTTTTTGCTATTCCTTTCATAGTACAAACAAAAGTCAAACATACCAGATCATACTTGTATCAGAAGGTATGTGGGTTGACCTGCTGAGATCACATTTATATTTCTTGCCAGCACATATTTCAGAAATTCGCGGCCCCTAGATAATATGAGTCTGTAGCCCTATAATGAATGCTTGTCGTTGTAATCGCCTGCTGCTATGAAATGATCTCCGAAGGTGTTAAAGAAATCATTAAACTGCTTCTCTCTGATAGTGTGCTTGGGTGAGCAATGAAGCGCCTAACTATGTGATATGCATTCAAAGATTCCTTGTTAACGCAGGCAAAACAGTAAGAAAGTTAACCGATTTGTTTTGTAAGTTATGTTCTTGTTACGATATGTTTTTATATAACTATTTGCTATAAATCAAATGTTTGTCAGCCTTGGCTTCGTTTCGGGCAACAATTATATGTGGTTAGAGACTATTTTATTGGCCTAGGTATGTAATATACTGTTTCACTGGCAACTATAAGTATGCATGTACTTTTGGCGTCAAATAGCAAGCATTGTATTCATAAAGACGAATATGAGCCAAATAATCTTTAACTATACTAAATAAATTACAGTCTGCAAAAAAAATATTAAAAATCGTATTTATAAGTTACCGCGTGAAAACTAGAGGGGAAGTGTGGTAGGGGTCTCTTCAAATACTACGGATGGTCACTGACGGGGGGGAAGGGGGTCAAAAAGTAGTTAAAAATGGGTTACGTGATTTGGGTACGTTCTCTATATGTGTACCAAGCATACACACTGCAACAACCCCTACACATATTTCGTATCGCATAAAGTTCTAAACTATTTCAGTTCGACAAGGGGAAAAAAATAAAACCCATCCACTTTCATATTTAAGCGTGTGTGCGTGCACGTGTGTGCGGTTGATATATGTAGTATTGTAGCAGTAACATAAGATTTTGTGTCACTGTATCAAGCGAGCAGCGCATTCAAAGGCTCCACGCCGTGCCGAGGGAACGGACCTAGGCTTGAGCCGCTGCCGAGGGGGGCCTAATCTGGTGTTGTCTCGATGTTATACATATAATGCAATACGTATTTATACCTAAATTTGTGTTCTGCTCAACTATATTCAGAGTAGTCAAAAAGCTTAGCGCGGAATGTACATTTATTTGCATGTAGCGTGCACAAATAAATTACTAAGGATATTATAGATTCATTATTTACTAATTGTATGGAAATTTTAAATTCGTACCGAAGTTGTACCTACAGTTTTAAGGTTTGCATGTAATAGAAATTCGTAATTGAAAGCCAAAATTGTGAAGTATTGTTGTCAACAATAGCGTAATTTAATAAATAGGTAGGTACTTGAAATTTTCCTCTCTGCCCTTTGTGATTAAAAAGCATCCCTCACGTGTAAACGGTCACTTTATTGTTTATTGTTCAGTTCAAAATTTGACTCATTCTTCAAACAAATGTTAAATTATACTTAAAATGATTCTCACTGGATTTAATTATTAATGTATGGTTATATACAGACCTTTCTTGTCACTACTTTTTGGGGGCACGCTAATTTTTGAAAGTTGTAAATCCATATTTTGTTGTATTTCTAAAAATGTACAAAATGTAGACCTTGTTATACTGAGTACTTGGGGCATATAATGGTAAGATACTGTTGTAAAAATCTCACAAAAAAACTTCATAGTTTTAGGTTGCTTCCCATTGAAAACAGTTTTATTTCTACACTTAAACTAAAGCCCAATCTAAGAATCGCATTTATTTATTTCTATGACTTTTCAGTAGAAAAATCGTATAGCATCTAACTTTTTACTACTTTAATTTTTTCAATGACCTACGTCCGACTACAGAGGTTTTTTTTTTGTATTTTTTCGAAATGACTACGCTATAGACCCAGCAATGTCTTAACAGCTTCACCGGACTACTAAGGCGAGCGCTTAAGACCTTAGGCCACCCTAGAATTTTCGATTTTTTTTTTTAAATTCCAAATGGTCCCTTAGGACCTCAAAAATGATGTCCCAGAAGATTATGGCCGGGAAAAACCTTTAGGTACTCGGTTTTCGAATTTTATTACAAGGCCATCTGATCCACAGCGAGCTGTTTTTGTGAGCGCTAGGGGGAAGGTACGTTAGGGGACTAGAGCAGGTATACGGTAGATGTTATTTGTAGTCCGGTCAAGCTGTTAAGACCTTGCTGGGTCAATAGCGTAGCCATTTCGAAAAAAAAAAGCAGATGTTATTGAAAATATTTATTTCCTGACTAGTCTAGACGAGTTTATCCTTGTCGAACGTCTCTTTTAGTTAATTGGGCACAGCCAAGCATTTGAGAAGGACGCTAGTCGATGAACACTTGTTTTCCTCGATATTTCTGTGAACTTCCATTTCTTTTTCCCTGTATAATTATTGAGTTTTTACAATGAGTGATAAAGTAGTGTACAATGCAAAGAAAGGAATAAAAACGTCGTTTTGCAATAGAAAGAGACCAAAAATATCTCGAGGAAGACCATTGAAGCGCCATGAGCTAGAAGCACCAGATGACTTGAATGCCAGTACATCGGCAAAAAAATAAAGCAATCGGAATATTTATGTGATATTGAAATGGATCCAGCGTTTGGATATCGTATAATTTGGCTATCAAACCAATCTATGAAGAACTGACGAGTGAAGATCTTCTAACTCGGTGCACACACAAAACAATAATGAAAGCTTCAATTCCACTATGTTATTTTGCACAATTTTGCACATAATCAAAGCAATGAACTTGGAAATCAGCCCGAACAGCTATTAAATGTGCCTGGAGATCGACAAACAGTGCATAAAGCTTGCAGAAAGATCACTGTCCGACCGGGTAAAAGAGGCAAGAATCGCTTCAAGATCAAGCAGAATAGAAATGCAAGAGCAGGAAGATAAACTGGAAGGCCAATTGTATGGTGCAGGTATCGCAGATTAAAGGTATTGTGAAATTATTCATGATTTTCTACTACTCAAAACTTTAAACGCGTTTATCTCAATACTGTATTTTTCAAGTTGGCCGGACTCGTAACTCAAGCAATTTTCAACCGATTAACTTAAAATTTTGAAAATATCTTGAAATATACATTGTCTATGGAAGTACGTAGGATTTTT
>JACEII010000008.1:8859158-8892654 GCA_014332785.1 Antheraea mylitta
GGGGGGGGGGGGAGTGATGTTGGAACTCCATTTTTATGCTTACGTGCTAGTAACCTTTTTACTGCGTCTCTCACTATGCGTTATAAAATATACTAGAAAATGTCAAATGGAAAGACTTCTGTTTTTTTACTGCGACTCTCACTACGCGTTATAAAATATACTAGAAAATGTCAAATGGAACGACTTCTGTTTTTTTACTGCGACTCTCACTACGCGTTATAAAATATACTAGAAAATGTCAAATGGAACGACTTCTGTTTTTTTACTGCGACTTTCACTACGCGTTATAAAATATACTAGAAAATGTCTAATGGAACGACTTCTGTTTTTTAACTGCGACTCTCACTACGCGTTATAAAATATACTAGAAAATGTGAAATGGAACGACTTCTGTTTTTTGCATTGTCATGAGCTACAAATCTGTCATTGGTAATTCATATTGTGAGTGTACAATTAAATGTTTTCCCAAATGTTTATACGTTATATATTGTTAATGTTTATATTGATAACGATACAATTCAAAAATACATGTATTAAATAGAAAGGATATATGTTTAAATAAATTGAAATAATATAACACTCTTTTTTGTTTCATTAAAATAAAAAAATGATATTCCGTAAATATCTGGAACCTTTATTACTTTACACTTAAGTGTTACTTACATTTACTTACATTACATTTTTGTTACAATGACAATGAAAATACAGCCAAAGTACGTAGGTATATAAACGTGAGATTATCACTGATATTTTCATTGTTACCGTCGTAGTGAAAATCAGTTATTTTACAGATTATCTAGGAAATGTGAAGAAAAAGTACAGCTTTAAAGTACAAAAACTGTTTAATATGCCATTTAACTACGTCATATTTTTATTTCTATCATAGGAGGTAAACGAACAGAGGGTCAGCTGATGTTAAGTGATCACCACCGCCCATAGAAACCAGCAACACCAGAGGAGTCGCAGGTGCGTTGCCTGCTTGTGTTTTGGGGGAGGGTGGAGGGGGAAAGGGATGGGAGCGAGGAGGTAGGCTTCCGGCACTCTCACTGACCGAACGAAGCTTAACAATGCAAGCACTGTTACTTCACGTCGATGTTTCTGTGGATCGGGTGGTGTTACTCCGGGCGAGCTGATCCATTACTGCTAAAACCAGTAATAACCTCAGCTTGGCTCTACCACCTACAAATGTACCTACATATTAACGGCTTTCGAGTTTTTGTGGTAACATTTATATATAGATGTATAGGTATATCTTATTTATATATAAATTTCATCTGTACGTGTGTATGTCACTGAACTCCTCCTAAACGGCTGGACCGACTCTGATGACATTTTGTATGCGTGTTCCAGTGGATCCGAGAAAGGTTTAGATTCACAATTGGACCCGGTAGGTGTCGCTACGGTTGGCTTTTAGAATTTTCTTTAATCATCAAAACAGGACAACGTCCGAGGGCCCGTTAATAGATAATAAAATCTTAAGTGGGCCATATTTGTATATTTGTATATTCCAAATTAGTTTACAGACGTTATAATAACGTTACCGAGACCAAAAAAGACATACTAAATATAAAAAAATATACTAGATGTAGTATATGGTTCATTAACAGGGACCACAAGAAAGTTAAGTCAATTGAAATAATACGTGTTATCTCCGAAACTCTGTTTCAGTCGATTAAGCTGAAAGTTTTGTTAAATATAGCTTGTAAGTCTATGATTGGAAGTTTATATGAACAAAATAAACACAAAGGTATAAAGTAATGCATTGTTTCGGAGATAAATGTGTCCAAGCTAAGTTGAACTTTTATCAATGTGGTCGACTATATTAAATAGGGATCAGCTTACTGGTCCTGAGCGTTGGTCCGGCGCGGCTAGCCTGTAAGCATTAATGTAATTTATTAACCATTATTACCCTAATAAAATTAGTTATATGCAGCCTATTTAACGACGTGTCACTTCTAATAAAAACAAAACTGAAATTCACGCAAACGAAGTACCTACTATAAAGAGAAACCTAAAAAAAATTGAAACATTATTTACTTATTTCAATTACTCTCTATTCCGTTCTTTTATATTAATATACCTATTATTTATTTAGTTATGTAACCTCGTTGCGGTTAATGTTTTTTTTTTATTAAGATCGTAAAATACTATTTAACCCTTACCAAACGTCCACGCCGATGGAGTCATAGGACACAGCTAGTTAATAATATTCTTTTTTTATGACAAGGACAGCAAAACTTGCTGACGGCTCACATGATGGTAAGCGGTTTCAATTGCAACATCAAGGGTGTCACTGTTATGTTGTCGAGGTTGAAGAGCATGTTTCAGACCCTTTTTGAAGATCTCTATGTCATAGTCATTAGAGAAAACCATGCTAGGTAACTGATCCCCTTGACGCAAGCATAAGGAAGGTTCTATTATAGTGAATCTTACGGTGTTTGCCATTTTCCAGGATTGTATGATGTTTGGGCGAACAGCCAGCCAACAACGGGAGGTGCGTCTTACCATCGTGGTCGTCTCACTCCACACCCTTGCGCGGGCGGACGAAGATACTGTGACGAGGAATATTGCCTGTTTCAGTGACCAGTCAGTCGCGACCCGTGAAAACGGGTCGTTCATTGGATCGCACTTTGTTGTGCTTTTGCTGACGTTAGACGGGTTACCTCTTCGAGAGGACCAGGAAGTCTGCCGAGCTGTCAAGACCATCAATTGCACTGGTAATGCTTCATGTGAGAGGTGTGTGTTAGAAGCGACGAAGAGAGCACCATATTAAACAGTTTCTCAGAACACTTTCCGTTGTACATGCGGTAGAGCACACATAGACAACCCAATGTATGTGCAAAGTTTCTAAAACCTAAACCGCGAGTTAATTCGGGATCATCGATAATATATATAGCTCATCATTGTATAAAATTAAAGGGAGAAAGCTGTTAAACAGGAGCGGCAGTTCAGATGTGCGATTAATACACCATATGAGGAAATAATTGTGCTTAGTATAGCACAAGTCGTTGCCTGTGTTTTACTGAATGAATCGTTCCCTATCTTCTTGTATGTATCTCTGACAAAGTGTTTAGAAAATTTCATAATGATAAGATTAAGTAGTTTAGATGTGAAAGCGTAAAAAACAAACACATTTATGGTCGAATTTATAATAGTACCGGGGCGACCGAGCCTAGCTCAGTTCTTTAAAAAACATTTTTAAATTAAATGAAACTGTTAAGTTTGCCTCATAAAATTATTATTTTTTGTACACTAAAAAAAATATTAAAAAATATATCTCTTCTGCTGTCACTCGAATTCGAACTGGGGGTTACACGGATTCTCGAAGCAACTGATTTCTATCTGAGCTATTTTGACAGCTTCTAGCTATATTTTTTCATTGCTTGAAAACTCAGTTAAAAAAGTTTTCTATGAATAAAATCTAGCTAGATCGCTTTTTCGTCCCCGAAACTACCTACATACTAAGTTTCACGGAAATAGATGACGCTGTTTCCGAGATCCTGAATGTATACAAATATAAAAATATACAAGAATTGCTCGTTTAAAGGTATTAGATAGATAGATAGATAGATTAGTAAGAATATTTAATTAATGGATGTAGCTAATGATACTTTTATGAAAAAGATAATTACTTTCCATCTCCTTATAATAAAATGACACAAATATTTAAAATAATGAAACAGGAATTTATGGTGTTATAAAATATTTACACAAGAATCATTGGAACCTTATAAGATTTTAATTGTTTACTCAGAGCAAATTAATAAGCTTTGGGAAAGTCTATTCGAGAAATTTATAATATTTCACAAACAAATAAACAAAATAACTCGATCCCAAGATTTACTGTGTGATTATAATGTCTATAAATCCAATCAATACTTAATCACTGCCTTGTTTACGTCTTCTCGATACCGCGAATGTACTATTTACGAGTGGTTTAAATTATTGAAGTCGAATTTGTATATGTTTTCTTGCTTATTTGGGTTGCTTGTTGATTAGTTGTTTTTGTAAAATAAACATGGATACCATCGAAGACGTAGAGACATGATCGAGTTACTTTTAGAAAATTGTAGAATTCATTCTAATTCTTTTCGAATTTTGCATGCCAATACTGAGTACTTAAAATTAAGTGAGAATTTATTCATGTAAATATTCAGGTAAACATGGAAATTAAATACCAACCTGTGAAGTCAATCAGTCTATAGTAAATGATAGCCTTAGTCGGAATAAATATCATGATATCCATGTAGTTTTAACCAACATTATTTGGGAGGAATATTGAATTAACACATATTTATCAGGTGAAATATACTTGCAGTATTCTAAGACATAACACTTTATAGCCACATTTAACAAATAAAATAATAATATTAAAAGTAATACTAATAAACAACCAAGAAAACCTAAGTTAAAATTTGTTCTAAGACTTTGAAAAGTATAGCTACAAACGTGTAAATAAAATAATAAACCAAAGTGCAATGACCGGTGCAAAAAGCTATAATTGGCGACCAGGAGTTAATAACTTACAATAATAAAACATACAATAAAGCCTTTTGATTTGTTATTGACGTTCCTACGTTCCCTTTTAAATGAAAGTGAAATCACCCGACGGCCACTGACACTGTGCTTTAACATAGAAGCGTAGAGGATTATGTATAATTGTTGTATTTTTCTTGTTAATGAAGTCAATATTAAGCACTCTTTTTTATTGATTTAGAACGAGAATTGAGTGTAGAGTGTGCTCCGAAATTATTGCTACTGTCGAAACTGTCACCTGTCACCCTTTCAAACTAATTGTTAGTTCATGTACAATAATATGTACACCAAATATAAGTACTTGTAGATTTCTTCCATAAAACAGAGTGTGTTGTGATACAAGTTTTATATCTAATATATTAATAAGTCCACTAAGTGAATAAGGATATACGACTAGAATATTTTTATGTCTAAATCAATAATTTGATATTTATAAACGAACTAACGACTGCACGCGCTATTTTGTAGTTATGAATTCATAAGTAGTAGTTGTAATTAAGTAGTTAATTGAGTATATTAATTCAAATGTATGTTATAATTTTTCAATTATTACTGATAATTTTAATAGGCTATGAATTTTGGGATGACATATACTCCACGTGTAGAAAATTTACTTTTAATGGGAAACTTTTTTCAAAGGACTATTTGACTCCTATTTTTATTCGATTTTTAAAATTAATTTAACAATTCTGGAATAATGTATACTCCCAATGTACAAAATTTTATTTAAAACTGATTGTACCCTTGTGGCACGCTTTTCTATATATAATTACTTTACAGACGTTATTTTCTTACGACGTAAGTATGATTTATGACCTCTCAACTCTTTTTCAAGGTTTTTTAAAATAATAATAATAGTATTCACAATTCGTATATTCTATCGATTATGGAATAACATCATATTCGTTCCGGGTATAAAAATCGGTTAAAATTTAATAATTTATTCGGTTAAAATAATATGACAACTGAATTGAATTTGTACATTCCGTCAATATTTTTGAAGATGGAGATCAGAAGGCTACGTAGATAATTACGTAGCTACTGTCATCTATTTCACTTACTCACGTTTTTATATGGAGAATTATTAAATAAAAATTTTCATTTTTCTATACGATTTATTATACATTTTCTTTCATATAAACCTTAACAGTTACAAACACAAAAAAAAAGTATTAGCCATATACGTGCAGGCGTGCTGAGGTAATACGTTTACATACGTTCGGCAATTGATTCTTATGTATATATATTTAAGATTTATTTCGGAATGATGTATACTTCCCGTTTCAAAATCAGTTGAGATTGAATAAATTTTAAATTATAGTAATAAAATATTACAGCATATAAAAGTATTATTGTCGATTTTCATAGCCTTATATTTTGTAGGCGGAAACGTGGTCGACCTAGACAGACTAGCGAAGAACTGTGCTCGCGGAGTCCACGAAGAATGGGCTGATTTGGAGTGAGGTGAAGCGTCAAGCCATCGACAGATCGAGATGGAAAAGTATTGTGTCTGCCCTCTGCTCGGACAGTTTGGGGACATAGGATCCCAAGAGAGAGAGAGCTATTTTGTATAGCTTTAGGTTAGGTATAAAAAGTCATTACTGACAACTTCTAATTTTTTTTAGAATTTTTAGTTTTGTGATTTTACAGACAGAATTTATTTACAGTTCTTGTGGCTTTTCCATTATAAAATTTCATGTTGATCAGTTAAACTGTTATTATGATAAATTCGGACATAAAAACAGACTAATAAAAACATTTCAAAATCATATTCGTGATCAGTGGCAATCATAATAGACATCCATAATAAAATTTAGAAAATAATAATAATGATATATACAGATAAAACTACAACTTTTTTAGTGTATATAAATAATGGAGTATCGAGTGTCGACTATTGTAATTTACAGTTTCTATTCTCCAAGATTGTTCATCCCTTTCATCGAGCTACTCAATTTCCGCGGTTTTAAATAAGATAACGAGCCACTACTTATCCTTGAACCGTGGTTCTTTTACTGTTGTGCTATTCTTGTATCTACGTTTATTTCAATGTTGAATCTTATTAAAGGTAGACACAATCATCTCAACAAAACCAGAGTAAAGAAATAAATATTTCGAATTATTAATCAAGAACTTTCATGAATGAATTATTGGTATGGAATATAATTACATTCCTTGTTTATAAGTCTTGCCAACTTCATAACTGTCGGGTGTTTTTGCCGTTGATATTGAGATCGAAGAGATATTGCAGGCTTCTTTTAATTATCTTTTCATTCATATTATCTTTTCAAGTCTGCAATAGTAGCAGGTAGATATTTAATTAGACTTTAATAGAAGATTGCTGATGATATAAAGAATAACCTAGTAGTAAAGAAAATAGATCCACGTAAATTAACAAACTAAAAAAAGTAGAGACTGCACCATTCGCATGTTTACACTGAGTGAATATTTTTTGCTACATTCATCACGGAGATGTCGTGAGTAACAGCTAGTTACAAATAAATAATCTTTTATGGTTCTATCTATCTATAATCTACTTATGGTTTTTAATTCATAATTATCATACTATACGATTAATTTCCAAATCCATTGTAGTCTGTATTTTTCTATGTCATTGTGAAATAGTGAATCTTTAAACAATAGCGGTGTTATTACAAATAAGTTAAATACCTATTGCATACTTGTTTTAAAAAGGTTAAGTTTTAAATGCACCGCAGTTACTGAACGTTCGTCATCTTGCTCTTTTGTCTCGCTTTGGTTAGGTTAGGTTAGACTTGCAAAAAAGGGATAACGCGAACTGGACTCGGGCGAGCGCGTTGCATTTAGTACGAAACCTTTTAAAGCAAGTATTTAACTTTTTTGTAATAATACCGTACGTGCCTAAATAAATAGCTATGCCACCTTACACACTCGTTGTAATCTTGTAGTAGTGGTAGAGCTTGTTGGTAGTGGTAGAGCCAAGCTGAAGCTATTATTATTTTCAGCACGAATGGGTCGGCTCGTCCGGGGAAGCACCACCCTCTCACAGAAAATCGACGTGAAGTAACAGTGCTTGCATTGTTGCGTTTCGTTCGGTCAGTGAGAGAGCCGGAGACCTACGTACCCTCCCCTTCCCCTTCCTCCTTCCCTTCCTGTCCCCCGCCCTCCTCCCAAACACAGGCTGGCAACGCACTTGTGACTCCCCTGGTTGTTGCAAGTCTATGGACGGTGGTGATCACCTAACATCAGGTGATCCATCTGTTCGTTTGCCTCCTATGATATAAAAAAAATTAAAAAAAATCTCAGCCACCTCGTTTATGACGAAGCGAATAAAATGTAACACAGTATTTATTTCTATTTAACAAATTTCAGCAGATACGGCTCGGTTACTAAGCATTGCCGTTTCAAGCTGCTAAAGAGTCACGTTTTTGTTCTGATGGAATTGGTTGTTTGGTTAGTCTTTCTTTGAGAAGAAGTCTGTTTTTCATTCGTTGTTGTTTATGGCTTGTTTTTTTCTTTCTTTTCTCTGGAGACTCTGTGTCCGCACCTTTTTTCTAATTTTGTTTGTTTATAATAGAAAACCCGTTTTAAATGTAGTACAGCTTAAATACAATGAGCAAGACTTACAATATTATTACCTTAATTAGTACCAAGCCTAAACCCATGTTAGTATGTTTTGTTATTGTATGGCTTGGTTGTGCTACAACAGTTTACTTCATTTGTCTGCCGTCGCTTCATACAAATAAGCAATTTCTCTGATGATTGAATGTGGCACTAAAGGTGGGCGATGACGAGATATAGGAGTAATTATGAGTATGTACAGACACTTTATGGGTATTTTGTCGAAGTACAGTGACATTTGTACACATATCGAGGAGTCATAGTTAAATCGACAATATTTTTGAATCCTAAGGCTAACGTTTCATGAGTATGAGCACAATTTTTTATATAATATTTTTTTATATAATAAAAGATTTCTTTTACAAAAATTTTCATTTTTCCATACGATTTTTCAAAGTCATGTCTCATACGAACCTTCTCCTATAACAATAAACAAACAAAACATAAAAAAAAGAATTAGCTAAATATAACAGGTGCAGCCTTTTTTTTACTTTTTTTTGGCAACCAATCTTTCAGATTATTACTGCCATTGTCGCGTAGTCAATAATATTACAAACCTCGTGCGATCATTTCAATATTTAGCGCCGTGTAAATCAATATTCTAACAAGATGGTGGTTCCTTTGTTAGAACCTTCCAGGGAGTTTTTGTGGCATCTCAGAATTTCATGCTCCGTGGTATTATTTTCCATTCACTTCACTTATGCACAATAAACGAACTATATTACATAAAACACCACCAATTTTACACAATATAGAGTCAAAGTAACACAAGATTATAAATAAAATATAAAATCCACTACACGACAGACTAAAATCCCGCCAAAAACTCAGGTACAGCCTTTCTGACATGATGCGCTTACATGCATTCCGCAATTAATTCTTATTTACATAGATGAGAATAGCATTTTACTACAATCCCATTGTATAATGCTAAATTACAAGAGAACCTAATCGGTGTTATTAAAAAAAGTTAAATACATATTAAATACTTGCTTTAAAAAGGTTTCGTACTAAATGCACCGCGCTCGCCCGAGGCAAGTTCGCGTTTTTCTTTTTTTGCAAGTCTAACCTAATCTAACCAAAGTGAGACAAAAGATCAAGATGGCGAACATTCAGCGAGCGCGGTACATTTAATATGTAACCTTTAGAGCAAGTATTTAATACATACTTAACTTTTTTGTAATAACATTGAGTATGTTTAAGATGTGTGCGTTCATGTGATCGACTTTCGACTATCTTTGTTTTTAGTTGAATAAAGTCTTCAGCGTCAGACACGATGTACTTTTTATTTTCTGAGGTCTAACAATACACTTTGTCGTCTGCGTAAAACGTCACCTGTGCCCGAATCATCAGTAGGATATCATTAGTTAAATGTTCCCTGTAAAACGGCATAACGAGCGCTCCAAAGAGATCGCGCCGTTTAAATTTTTTTTTTAAACCACTACCTACTACTTCTCGCGGAGGTCTTTTAAGAAAGAGATCTTGTGTAATGCCTTTTCCATGTCAGGGTATACTGTAGCGAATTATTATTCTTATTGACATACGTTCCCCGATATCTTAAGTATAACCCTAAAAAGTATATGAGAAGGGAGGTATCATTGATGATTTTCGAATGCTTTGGATATGATGTTCATCAGAATTGTTCTGGTAGGATCATGTCATATTATGCTTAAACTAGCAGTTAAGTATCCACTTCATAATTTTATGAAATGATTTACTTATACAGAAATTAATGCAATACGTTAAAAATACTTGAAATAAAATTATATGGTACATTAAAGGATACAGTATTTAAACACTACTGTAAATTGTTATCCGTCTCTTTCTTTTTTAAATATGTATATATAGTTCCTAAATATGTACTAGTGATCGCAGAAGACGTTGTCCTGTTCTGAAAATAATAAAAATTCCTAGAATCAGATCACAACAGCAACTATTGAGTCCAATTGCGAATCTAAACCATTCTTGAATAAATCTGAACATACACAAAAAATGTTTTTCATATCGGTCCAGCCGGTTAGGAAGAGTTCAATTACACTATACAATAGGGTTATTCAGTGCTAATTCTAATTTATCAATCAGTCTAATACATGTATCACTGAAACGAACTTCTAAGCCCATTTCGAATATTTATAATAATTTAGAAAAATTTGTCTACCTCGTCGAATATGTAAAATTATTTTAAAGCAATTCTATACTCTCCCCGGGATAAAAGGTAACATTAGGATGATTTTTGCGATATAATGATTTTCATGCCTGCTTTGTGTCTGGGTATATATCAATTTATTAAAAAAAGCTTTGTTATCGTATTTCACTGTCGGATATGAATTTAATACCTTAAGTAATTGTGTTAATTACTTCACATTGCATTGTATTGAAATTACTGACTCTGTGTTTGAATGATAATTAAAATACTTTATCCATAAGTGAATATTATTTTATATTAAATTAGATTTAATTGTTTAAAATAGTAGTTAATCCACTAGATCTAAATAGAATGAAATGTATTGTATTCTGATACAATATATACTGGAAAAATAAGATATATATGGTTAGGTAAATATGTAGAACGTAAGAAAATGTAATGCTCCATAGAAATATATAGACTTTATTATGATAACGTCAACGGTTTTTTTTACATTAAAGGAATATCTCATATATATAAGAGAACTCTCTTGCCGTTCTCTTGCCGTTTCTTTTTATGAAAACATTTTTATGAATATGAAACTATAGTGTTTCAAATCCTAAAGGTACAACTTACAGTACATATTTATGGCTTTAAGGCTTACGAAAAAACTTTCTTTATTTGTGCACTATGAGTAACAAGGAAGTAAACTGAATTTTCCTTGTTCTAAATTCTGATAATTTTACATATAGATGTATTGATTAATAATATCTTTAATGATGATATGATGCAGTACCTTCCAAAGTCTATTCAGATACTATGTTGGATAAACCATGGTATTTGCTGTTTTTCACCTACGCTATAGCCGAATCAATCAATGTTGTCGTAATAAGGAGGAACAAAAGGAAACATCAATCTGATACCGATTTGTTTTGTTTCGACATGTTTAGCGTAGTTGAAATTGGCTGTTTTCAACGCTTATATGAAAGAGGTACGCTTTCATTCCCTTTTCTCATTCAGTGTTCGTTTAGGTTGGCTCGGGTTCGGTCGCAGTGCTTTCGCCCACGCGGTCGAGCCGCCCGAATTCCGTGTTTGCTGCCCGCCCAACGTGAGCTGACGGCTTATCTACGTATTAATAACTTCCGGAATAAAATTTTCAATCAATTACTGAAAAGTGTTTTGAAATCGAAATTAATTTACGTTAATCTTTTGTGTTATACAAGAAAACTATTTTTTGAAATATTTAAAAAAGGTAAGCTTTTTAATGTGTTTTTTAATTTTAAATTCCATATGATTATTACTACTATTTATCATTTATAATATTTGAAAACTTAAATATATATTCGACGAATAGATATTCCTGTGTGAATTTTAGATAATTTATGTTACAAGTTTAATAAATTTTACAAATAATGTAAAAGTACCATGAAATAAATTTTCTGCTTCTGATTTAGGTTGAATCTGAACTTATTTGTAATATTACGCGGTACACCTACACGGATTCTGTTCAACTCTGTTTGTATAAAACTCACTATAGACGAAGGTTAACCAACAACAACTCTTTCAATTTACGCCACAAAAAATTTACGACTGGGCACATATGGACAGGAAGTGTAAAACAAATGAATTAAAAAAAATCGAATCTCATATTTCTCGAACATGAAAAGTAACAGAAAAATAGTTCGCATTCATGGTTTATATTTACTGTTGGTATTAAAAAATATATAAATTAATTTAATTATAAGAAGCTATTTTATAAATATATTGTAATACAGGTTGTCTTTAGGCTTATGATGTTAGTTTTCCTTAAGGCGGATTATTATTAGATGTCATCATTGTTTCTTATATCGCTTATGATGCTAGTGAACTATTTCCGTTCCTTAGCAATATTAATTCAAAACAAGTCAGATATTATATAGTAGATTCCATGAATCAGTCATTCGTCTACAAATATGTTATGTTTTATTTTCGGCCTCTTATCTGATATGGAGTAGATTCTGTTTTATCATGAATTAAATATACCTTTAAAACTTAAATGTTAAGCATTATGGGAGTAGGTAGAGTTGTAGTAGATACGATTGATGTTGCGTTGTCGTAGCCTGCTCGAAAGGGGTTGGTCGAAGAATGCGTACCATCTCTAGTTCTGTTTGTATTCGAGATGGTATTTATTTTAACTTCGCCTCATTATTTAGTTCCAAGACCGATAACTTTAATTTATAACTTTTATAAATTTAATACTGCTGAGGAATTGGATAAGAAGCTGACATAAAAAGTATTACATAGATCATAATAAATTGATTCTTTACAGTGCTTGGTCGATTTCCTTTTGCTTATTTTTTTTATTAACAAAGCACAAAATAGTACACTTTCGATACACAGAATGAAGATTACGGAACTGAATTGGATATTTATACATAAATAAATGTGTTTCATTTTCGGATACAGTAGCTTCAACATTGTTTAAAAAGATCTATCTGTATATCGTTTTCTTATACGTAATTTAAAACAAGTTATTATGTTATTTCTAGCGGACCCTGTGGACGTTGTCCTGCCCTGATCATAAAAAAAACCTGACAAATGATGTACCTAAACCTTCCTCATGAATGGTGTGTAATGAAGGTATAGTTTCTTTAAGGCTCAATCACGTCAAAACCGTTGAATTTGCCCGCATAACAATAAACATAGCAATATGTAATTTTTTGTAGGTAGGTTCTAAATTACCTATTTTTTGGATTTTTTGACCATCTCCCATTTCTTTAATTTAAAGTTTAATTACTGTATAAAGAAACAGAAGAAATCAGATATTTTGATCTTAATGCTATTATTAATTTTGCTTTTATCATTAGTAAGTTATGCATATGATGATATACAGGCTGAAAGTTTAGACTGTAGTAATATTTATAAATAGTAGACTGCACTTGATTCTCGTCTTAAATCAATAAAAAATAGATGCTTAATATTTGACCTAATTATCTAGAAAAATACAAAAATTATACGCCATCCTCTACGCTTATGTCAAAGCACAGTGTCAATGGCCGTCGGGTGATATCACTTTTATTTGAAAGTGTACTTGGGAACGATAAGAACAAAACAAAAGAGTTTATTGTCCGTTCTGCTATTGAAGGTTGCAGGTCACCTCTTACAGCTCTGGGCACCTGTCATTAGACCTAAGTTTATTATGATAGTGTTTATACTTTTACGAGTCTTAAAAAAAACTTTAACTTATGATCTCTTTGTTATTTATTAATATTTGTTTTGATATTATTATTTTACATGTTAAATGTGACCATGAAATAGTATATGCTAGAATACTGCGAGCGTTTAACCTTTCACCTGGTTTATGATGGATAAATAAAATAGGAGTGTCTGGTGGGTATTTTTGGCGGGATCTTGGAATGTCATGTAGTAGTCTTTATAGTTTATCCATAACCTTGTGTTATTTGGCTCTATATTTTGCAATATTGGTGATGTTTTACGTAATATAGTTTAGTTATTGTGCACAAGTGAAGTGACCACAATCTTGTTACTTTAATGAAATTATATCACGAAACTTGTAATATCGTTACTCACTTGACAACGGCAGTAATTGTCTACTAGAAGACTGGTTGCCAAAAATAGAAGAAGAAAGGTGTCTGGTTAATGTCTAAAATGACTCAACATCTTTGACAAATTTGCAGATAAACGTCTTCTCAGATTATTATTTTGGTTACAAATAATGCCACTTTACCAAAGCAGTCAAGCAGTAATAATGAAGTCTAACAGAAATAATTTAAAATTATAACAATATAAGACTTAAAATAAAATTATCTAATAAAATAATAAATACATGTTCACGAGAACAAACTCGCTGGTACCAACTAGTTCTTGTATGTAAGTTTTGATTCCTGCTGAAAGTCGACAGTCGGGCCGCGATAGTTGCCAGTTGTTTTCTCACGAGGTAGTAAGTTCACGCTATATTATCATGTGAAGCTCTCGCATAATTTATAATGATATTATAGCTTAGATTAATAGTAAATATGTGAGCATATGTTGCCAAGTAATATATTTGCATACAATATCTTTTAGCTATGCCTCAGACAAGTTTTAACTAGTTATGTATTAAAAAGCACATTATTTAGATATGTTACTTAGTTAGAAATAACAGACAGAGAAATCGGGAGAATTTAACTTCCATACATTGTATGTCACGATGAGCTATATTGTAGCAAGGAAAAGAGAAGATTAATATATTTTTTATTATAC
This sequence comes from Antheraea mylitta, assembly GCA_014332785.1. Classification (NCBI taxonomy): domain Eukaryota; kingdom Metazoa; phylum Arthropoda; class Insecta; order Lepidoptera; family Saturniidae; genus Antheraea; species Antheraea mylitta. The sequence continues at coordinate 8,873,662 of JACEII010000008.1, forward strand.
AAAAATATTTTTACGGAAATACTATATCAGGGGTGGCCAAGCTTCTTGATAGTCCGAACCATTTTACAAAATTTTCCGATTTTTCGCGAGCAGCAATTAAATAAGTATTTAATGGGTATTATTATATATTTATTTGTATACTAATTGGTGGCAAACGAACATGCGGGTCACCTGATGGTAAGTGATCACTGCCACCCATGGACATCTGTGACACGAGAGAAGTCACAGATGCGTTGCCGGCCCTTAAGAAAGAGTTCGTTTCTTGAAAGATGATAATCTGGAATAGTCCGGGAACACTGTTTGTGGCAGTTTGTTCCACAGAACTGACTTACGCGGAAAAAACGAACGTGAGAACCGCATAGTGAAGGACTTTCAACCATCGAGATGATACTGACGGAATTTCAGCCCATGACTAGTCGTTCTGAACTCAGCAGCAGGAAGCAGTCCAAACAGCTAAATATTAATAAAAAATAAGGTATTAATTTGTTTTTTTTTTTTTTATGTAAGTTATATTTATTAAAGACATATAAATGGAAAATAGTCGATTGTTTAACTGTTTATGTTCGTTCGCGTAGTATTCAGCGAGTCATATTATTCTTAACTTGGACGTAAATTCAATTTGTAACAACGTTTCGCTTAGTTTTTCATATTTGTTGTCAGTAATATAAAAGATATTTTGAAGCACATACGGAACCATAATACATATTTTTTTTATATATAGCAGTACGAAAATGAAAAGGGAACTCGAGTACATTTATCTAGAGCCACAAATAATCTTTCAAAAGCCGCATGTGGCTCGCGAACCGCAGGTTGGCCACCCCTGCTAAGTATATGTTACGGACTATTCCCTGACTTTAATATATATTAGGTATAAAACTTAATCCCACATACTATTGTCGGCATGTATTCAATATCGTAAAATAACCTATAGCGATATAAATAAAAAAACACAATAATGCAGTTTTAAAAAATCTTTTCATCCATATATCATATTTCATACTTGACTAAAGATAAGGTTTAATTTAATAAATGTCTTTATTCAACAAAAACAGCATTTATTTTAAAAAATATATAGATACTTACCAGCATCGTAGATAAACAACATTTTTATTTTATTACGTAACAAGAACCTACTTATATAATGAAAGTAACTTTCGTATTCGTCAACTAACGTATATACATTGAAAATCCTTAGGACTAAGTTGGCAGTCCTCTATTTCGTGAAAATAAATATATACGCAATTATTAATAAAACAAAACTAATAACAAATTTGGTGCTTACTGACCACCGATCAATATACATCCACTGATCAATTTCTCTGAAAATGTGATTAGTTTATACTACGCCACGTAATACTCGTATGTTATTGTAAGCCAATCAAGATATATGACAACAGTTAATATGGCTGATTCCTTCAATTAGTTATATTAAATGCCTGGTAACTGTCGAGAAGCGTGGAAGCTCTACAGCCTACTACGTTGCATATCCAATCTCTATTATTCTATTGCAAATAATTTAATTATTCGCAAAGGTCGTTTACAATTATTTAAACTAATAATTAATATTCAAATTTTATGCCTAGTATTCAAAGTACTACATAGAAATATTTCTCGGTGATTTTGAATCGGTTAAGATACGGAGAGCAGTCACTACATAAGGCATAATGATTGAAAGAATATAATATTTTTGTTGCAATGTCACGAACATGTCAAGGTCATCGGTGACGCTTCACTAGCATGTCGAAGTCATCGGTGACGCGAACCCGTAACCTAAAACCCTTACCAAACTTTTTTAACCACGTTGAGCGATTTTTTTAAATTTATTTTTTACTTCACACTTAGTCAAATACACTGTAGTATTATTATTCAATAAACTAAAATAGGTTTTAATTTGGAGGAAGAAATTAGGAAATAAAAAGTTATTATTCTTTGACGAGTATAATCAATAAGAGAAACATGTAAAGACGGCTTAATTTCTTGCTATATTAATTTTGAAAAAAGAACTGAAACCAGTTCAGTTTTGAAAAAGAGAGAGGAATACAAAATTATGATTTTTTATATTTTACATAGCTCTAATCTGTTCGAATTGCCGGCGGTCCTCTCGCAGTCTGTCGTTTGGATTGAGTGCGACAGCGATAGATCCTACAAAACGTATTTTCTTCAGATAAACTGACATCATTTTTTCGTTTAAGTTAAAGTTTTAATTACGATCTTCTTATATGTATCTTTTTTAATCGGTGTTATTACAAAAAAAGTTTAATACGTATTGAATACTCGCTTTAAAAAGTTTACGTTTTAAATCCACCGCACTCGCTGAATGTTCGCCATCTTGCTATTTTGTTTCGCTTTGGTTAGGTTAGGTTAGATTGGTGCTGGCCGGCTCCCTTCCTTGGGAGCTGGAGGCGGAGGTGCTTGCCGCCGTATACACGTATACGGCGGCTAAGAAACGGTTAGGGGAGCCTCTAGCTCCCAGAGAAATAGAGGAACGGAGGAGAGCAAAGAGGGAAGAAATGGTGGAGAGATGGAGGCGGGACCTGGCGGACGCACGTTACGGTCGATACACGATCGACGCCGTCCGCCCGGTCCTGCCGGAATGGTACCAGAGGGGACGGGGCTCCCTGACGTTCCGTCTGGTGCAGGTGCTGACCGGGCATGGATGCTTTGGTTGGTATCTGCACCGGATAGCACGCAGGGAGCCGACTGCTGTATGCCATCAGTGCGGCGTTGACACGGACACCGCACAGCACACTCTATCGGAGTGTGCTGCGTGGGAGGAGCAGCGACGCACGTTGGTTGCGGCGGTAGGACAGGATCTCTCGCTGGCGAGCGTGGTTACGGCCATGGTCGGCAGCGAGGATGTGTGGAATGCTATGGCCTCCTTTTGCGAAGAAGTCGTCTCGCAAAAGGAGGCTGCGGAGAGGGTCCGTGAGCAGGATCCTCAAAGTGGCCGTCTCCGCCAACGGAGGATAGGTAGGAGGAGGCGGCAGTTGGACCGCTTCCTCCCACCGTAACCGGACCAGGGAAGATGGGTCGGGGGCCCATCTTCCCATTGCACAGGTTCGGCGGACGAGGGAGACGGCTGGTGTGTACCCGGCTGTCTCCATACAAGACGACGCCCGGCGGCAGCGCTTTTGCTGCTGGGCCTACCGCTGGGGCGGCACGATGAAGTCTATAGAGATCTCGTGCCGTCCCAACCATAGCGGAAGACGTACATCGTGGGGTTTTAGTCCGTGCGAGTCGGACATAGCCCACCCTCTCCCCCGGGAGGCTGGGTATCCATAAGGGATTTCCCCACGTTAAAAAAAAAGGTTAGACTTGCGAAATAAGGATAACACGAATTTGTCTCGGGCGAGCGCGGTGCACTTAATGCGACACCTTTTTTAAGCAAGTATCTAATACCTATTTAACTTTTTGTAATAACACCGAATATCTTTATTATGGTTTGGTAGAAAGTCGTATTCAATGCTTTTGAACTGTAATAGATTACGTTTTTTTATTGTAATCGGTGTAAACCGTTTATCATGATAAAGGTACATAATATGTTATTGTTCAGATTTTACGAGTTCAGTGTAAAATTCCATTGAGATTTGTGATGTAGTCTTAAAATTATAATTACATAACTTTAACCGTTAGAAGTTTGTTTGTGTAGAACGTTGGAACGACGCTGGTAGGATATTATTTTTGAACTTTAAATCCATTTATGTGCAGGTAAATAGCCCAACTTAATGATTAACTTATTTAAACATCATTTTTATATACGACCATCAAAGTAAAGTTTTTTTAAATAATCTATAAGTATTATTGATTGTTGCTTAGTAGGCACATAACTAAGCATTGTTGTCATTTGAAAAGGTCTGTTTTTGACAGATACTTGACTTTGTTTATTACCATTTTAATTAAATTTCAGTTCAAAACGTACATTTCGTTTTAACATATATAAAACTTTGTTTTATGAAACAGTCACTGTTTTCCATATAAAGTATTAGCTACTGATTATTTTTGTTTTAGTTGAGTGAGTGAGTACGTATTCATGAGAATAGAAGTGAAAATAATTTTCTTTTATATATTTATGACTTTCGGAAAATTATTCATTTATAACTCCAATAGTACTGAATAAAAAGAAATTTCATATAAATACTATTATTTTAGAATCATATTATAATTGTGTATTTAAATGCCCCTATTCGTAAAAAATGATAAAAATTATGTTTTTTAATTATTTATTTTATAATTTCTTTGGGTCTGTTTTTAAAAATGATATTAAAAATATATAAAATTGTGAGGCCATGTACAACTATAGAAATGCTCTTTAAAACAATTGTAGGTACGTCACGCACTCCTCTTAAAGAAACATGTAACGTATACATTAGGTATGTATATACTAACAATGTATTAAATGAGGTTTATCATCTGCAACATATCTGAAACCTTAACCCACCATATAACTATCTCAGTGCTTACTTACACTGTATTACGCACTAATGAAACAATAACTTAAAATATTATTATAAAGATTTACATTTAATATACATTGCTATAATAATTAAGTTTCTGTGACTATACAAAACAAAAACGCTTCTCTGTTCTGCAAGAAAATTTATTATGGAACTCTTTACGTATTACGTTTATGGTTTAAGATCTTATTGTAAAAGGCCTCTTCTTCAAAGTCTCTAATAATTGTAATGTCAAATTGCAAACAATAAGCTGATAATTATTTCTTGAATTAAAAATACAGAATGATTTGAAATCTTGCTAATGCAGACAAAGTCGCGGGTAACAGCTAGTTTAAAATAGAATAACCGCAATTACTTTTTATAAGGTTCGCTATCTACCAGTAAAAGTCCCGTGAACATCGGTGTAACCGTTATGGAGAAATCACTGTGGGCGAAGCCACGGTTAACAGATAGTATAAATTAAAATCACCTAAATTATTTTATATGAGCTATATGTCAGTGAAAATCCCGTGAATACCTATTGGTCTAACTGTTTTAGAGATAGTCCTACGGGCGAAGCCACGGTTAACAGGTAGTATAAATTAAAATTACTTGAATTACTTTTTATAAGGTCAGCTATCTGCCAATGAGAGTCTTGTAAAGATCGGTATAACTTTTTTGGAGATAGTGCTACGGGCAAAACCACGGTTAACAGGTAGTCAAAATTAAAACAGACTAAATTACTTTTTATAATGTCCGCTTTCTGTTGGTAAAAGTTTCATGAAAATTGGTCCAACCGTTTTGGAGATAGCATTGCAGACGAAGCCGTGGTTAACACCTAGTCTAATTTAAAGTAGCCTATGTCACCCGCTGTAATTTTATCTATCTGCCAGTGAAATTCCTGTCAAAATCGCTCGAGCCGTTTCGGAGATTACCCGGAACGAAAAGACAGACAAAAAATTTCAAAATTGCATTCTTGTTATCAGAAGCGTGTATACTTTCATACCCAATCGGTCATTTCTTTTTATTTTGATGTTACATACAGATACTTCATTTTTATTATATGTATAGGTTACAATACTAGCTGTACCCGCAGCTCCGAACGCTTTTTTTTAATTTTATTAAAGAAATATAAAATTGTGAGACCATGTACAATTATAGTAACGCTCTTTAAGGGGTTCCATATAGAATTTAAAAAAAACGATTTTTTTTTCTTCGATAATCTAAAAGTACAGATATTGGTTGATATTGAGCGTGTACTGACGATAGGAAAAAAAATCTCGAACATTAACGAAGTTATATTTAATATAATGGAGCGGGCCCGAGTGCGATATATATATATGGTTCTATACACGTGTAATTTTGCTATACACATAAAGGTTTGTCAACAAATATAGTTACTTCAGCTGGAGAATTGGTGGTGTTTGGTCGATTTTGAAACATAAAAATGCCAAATTGCCGAAGGAAGGACTATTGTATGGATCTGGGATTGCAGATTATTTGGTAAGTCACTAAGACTGGTAATTTTCATTTATTTAAACTTGAAACGCGATTATCTCGAAACTGTTTTAATTTTAAAAACTGCTCGTGTTGTAACTCAAAAAGTTATGGACCGATATATCTGAAATTTGGTGAGGCATTTCTCTACAGTACTCTCGGAAGAATAAACCTAAAACTTTAGATATTTCAGGTTGATAAAGTATTTTTTGGGGTCTAAATATCAAAAAAATAGTCTATAATTCTAACTTTTTTTTTCAAAGGCCTATTTTTAATTGAATTTTATACTTATTTTTTAATTTTATAGGTTTATCCTTCGCATTAATATGTATTTTTTGGTTTCTGATCAATGGTTGGTGAATGATAAATGCAGCAGTTTGGGACCTCGCGTCGGAGGCAGCAGACAAAAAATGATCCTGAGCCGCCATTTTGAAAGAAAGAAAAGATTTTTTTTTGTACTCTATAAAGATTGACTAAAATTGTGTTAAAGTTTAAAAACAATTAAATTATTTTATCACATTAAAAAAAACTTAAAAATTACCGATTTTAGGTTTCTATATGGACTTCCCCCTTAAGTACAATTCGTTGCTTAAAAACGAAAGAGCCACAAAACCAAATTATCCAAAATCACTTTTTTTTTGTAGATGAGGCTAATATCGCCCTTATTTTTATATACCACAAAGACACTAGTCGAAATCGTTCTTTAGATTACAAATTTACGCATACGCCCTTTTGACATTCTCATGGATTGATGGCTAAGTTCAGAGCAAAGCAGCCATCTTTTTAGTTGCGACCCTAAAGTCAGTACGTGCGCACGTCAATTTTTTGCTAAAGGATCATATCACGAAGAGCTACCTGTATTGAGTGTGAATTTTATGAGCAAAAAGGACACATTTCGGAATACGTCTCTTCCGCATATAAAACACAAGTAAGTACCCCTCATTCTTAAATCAAAAGTGCCACGTTTTGAAAAGTGTCTGTTTAGCAAATAAAAAAATACATTATTATGTTATTTTTGTTATAAGCCGATGAGTTATTTCTGTGAAACGTCGGTTTTGCTTCAGACATTACCGCGTTTAGAGTGTTTTCTGTTGAGACAAAAGGCTTTGATAAAAACTGAAATTTATTTGGTATTTTATGAGGTGAATATATATATGTATGATGATAATATTTTATGTTGAGTTATACGGATTATTATTTTATGTTTCACTGCCTACTTTACCGGTATAATTTATGAAATTATTTTCTCTTGCAGTATGAGTAACAGAACACATAGAATTTTAAGCATGGTGTTGCCTGAACACAACAATTTCATCCATGCACAAAATCAAGAATCAGACCAAACTTTACCTGCACCGAAGGAAAGCGAAAATTCATGCATCCATTTAGAAAAGTATAAAAATAATTACTCGTTCACCTGTGAACCTACACCAAATGACTTACACAATGATTCGTTTAATACAAATTCCATATTAGATAGTCAGACTGGCTTTGATCTCAATTTGCCACCACATGATACAAATGAAAAAAACTTGGCGTGTCCTAAAGGAACAAATAAAGTAATTGCCGAAAGTAGTAGTTCAGATTCTGACGATGACTCAAGCTCAAGTTCTCATAGTGATTCTACGAGCTCAGATAGTACAGTGGATGCTTTTTCATCGGATGATAGCGTAAAAGATCCCGACTACCGAATGAAATCTACAGCAGAGTCAGATTCAGACAATGATTGCACAGGAACAATTGAAACACAGGGTTTTTCACCAAAGCCTGGGACTTCTAGAATGTTTAACAATATTGATATGGAAGCTCTTAGCTCTGACAAGAAGCCATGCAGCATAGCTAACCAGCTAGCAGGCAGCAATATTCAACCAGATAAGTTCAGCGTCGACAACCAGTTACCAAGCTTTATTGATCCACCAGCCAGCGTCAATAGCCAACCACTAAGTATCGATACACAACCTCCTTGTATCGACATGGATTTTCAACTTCGGTGTCGTAAAAGGAAAGCTAATCCAGAGTTATGGAAGAAAAACCAAGCGAAATATTTAAAAAACAGTGGCAAAGCTTATACATCTTTATCAAAATCAAAGAAACTTTTTGATGCAAAAAAAATTGGACCTGTTTGTTCAGATAAATGTAAACTAAAATGTTCTTCTAAATTTACGAATGAAGATCGGTTTTCTGTTTTTAATGCATATTGGGCAACAGCTGATTTGCATATCCAAAGACAATTTGTCCACCAGCACATGATCAAAATTACCCCAAAGTACCGATATACGCGTGATGGCAGTAATAGGAAAAACCTTAATAACGCGTATTATTTGCCCCAAAATGAAAGCCGCCTTCGAGTGTGTAAAATATTTTTCATGCACACTCTTGCGATTTCTGACAAATTTATCAGAACCGTTCAACAAAAACATAACAATCCCGTAGGAATTCAAATTAAAGACGAAAGAGGAAGACATGGCTGCCACAACAAAACGGATGTTGATTTAATGAACGGTATTAGAGCACATATTAACTCTATTCCACGGATTGAGAGCCATTACTGCCGTTCTCAAACGAAACGGGAGTATATTGAAGGTGGGACGAACATCACTGCTTTACATAGAAATTATATTGAAAAATGTAAATCTGAAGGAAACAGATTTGCTTCGTACCAAATATATTATAATGTTTTTACAAAAGAATTTAATATCTCGTTCTGGCAGCCGAAAAAAGATCAATGTGACGATTGCATGGCCTATGCTAATGCTGAGGATAAAGTGCCTCTACAGGTCAAATACGAACTGCACCTAAAAGAAAAATCTTTAGCAAGAGCCGAAAAGGCGAGAGATAAAGAATATGTCAGTGATAATTTTATAGTGGCAGTATATGACTTACAAGCCGTAATGCCTTCGCCACGAGGTGAAGTTTCAAGTTTCTACTACATATCAAAAGTAAACCTATTAAATTTTACTATCACTGAGCTTGAAACCAAAAACGCCGTTTGTTTTGTTTGGCATGAGGGAGAAGGAGCTCGAGGCGTTAACGAATTAGGTTCATGCGTATATATGTACTTAAAAAGTTTGCATGATAAAGCAAATGAAGCTTTTGATATGGTTTTTTACAGTGACAATTGCTGTGGCCAACAAAAGAACAAATTTATGCTAGCGATGTACCAACACGCTCTTCGTGAGTTTTCAAAAATACGAAGTATAACACACAAATATCTGATAAAGGGGCATACCCAAAATGAGGGTGACTCTGTACACTCAGTTATTGAAAGGAATATTTCAAATGCATTAAAATCTTCGCCCATTTATGTACCAGACCAGTACATTACTCTAATTAAAACGGCAAAGAAAAAAGGCACACCTTACACCGTCAACGAACTGGCACACAACAGTTTTTATGACATAAAATCTCTAGCTGCTGGTAATTACACTATTACAGAAGATGGAGAAAAGCTGAGATGGACTGACATAAAAGTCATAAAGATTTATCAAGAAAATCCAAACAAGGTTTTTTTTAAGACTTCTTACGAAGACGCAGAGTTTAAGTGTATGTCTACTTTGACCAAAAAACAAGCGAGAACGAATACCTTGGTAACCACGACGCTTAAAAAAGTATATACCAAAAAACTCAAAGTGTCTGAGACAAAAATACAGGGTATTCTGAACCTGATTGAAAAAAATGTGATACCAAAGTATTACGAAAATTTTTATACTAGTCTTTAAACGTAATTACTATTATTTTATTGCTACTGCAATGAATATAGAAAGATGTTATGCAACAAATATTGTTATATTTGAAACTATTACTTAGTAATTATTTAGAAACTGTATATAAAAAATACTATCTTAAGTGAAAATGTTGATCTCTTGTTTATACTAGTACAAATCATTTATCCATATTAATTATAGGTAGTATTAAAATAGTAATGTAGTCCGGTGAAGCTGTTAAGACCTGACTGGGTCAATAGCGTAGACATTTCGAAAAAAAATTAAAATAGTTATGATTATTATGCGACCAATAATTAGTGATTTCGCCTTATGGGATTTTACTATTTAGTATTTTTGTATTTTTGTTTTTTACTATTTGGTATGGTGACAAAACACTACTTTTGTAATATAAAACTAAGTCTGTGGTTGTTTTTCAATATAGACATGCGATTTCTTATTTTCGTTTCTCTTAGACATAAGCTTGTTTCAATCCAACAAGATTGTGATCAATTTCTTTAGTAAATATTAATTTTTTTTAGACTTGTGGCCTTTTATACAAAATATCAATTCAGTTGCTAAAAAAAAATTATAAACTAAAGGGCCTTATGTGCTGCTATTCGTCTTTGGGATACACTTAAAACAAAATTAAAGTAAAAAAAAAATAGAGAATTGAAATACGCATCGAATGATATAAAATGCCACAAAATTATTATAAGTAGGAGTGCCAAAAAAGCAAAAAAACGAAATGAAAATTTTCAATCTGGTCTCCTGAAAAAAACTAAATTTTTATTTGTGGCCCTTTAGTTTTTAAGCAGCGAATTGTAAGTACGACACGCACGCTACTTACAGTAACATGTAACGTATACGTTAGATATATAAATACTAAGAGTGTATCAAATGAGGTTTAACATCAGCAACATATTTAGAACCTTAACCCACCATATAACTACCTAAGTGTTCCCTTACAGGGTATAAGGAACTCTAATGAAACACTGCCTTTAAGATAGTTGAGGTTATAATATGTCCATATTATCAATAAATAATACTTTTATGGAATAATATCCTATCAGAAAGACCCCTTTTATCTTCAAAATTACTGTAAATAATTACAATGCTGAATTGTAATTCATTGTTTGAAAAACAATGAATGAGCTGACATATTGAAATCTTGCAGAAATATAAATCAAGCGATTTTAATATTTGACAATTTAGATAGTCCTCAACGCGAAACAATATTCTTATATGTTATTATGGTTACTGAGTTATGTAACAAAAGCGAGGTAAATAAAACAAAATGGCCACTAAAATGACTAAAAGACAATATAATTCAGAATAGATAAATAATATCGCACGTCTTATGCACATGTTTACAGCAAACAAAATATTTTTGCTAAATTTCATGTGGACAAAGTCGCGGGTAAGAGCTAATTTAAAATAGAATAACCTAAATTACTTCTTATAAGGTCAACTATCTGCCAGTGAAAGTCCAGTGAAAATCGATCCAACCGTTATGGATATAGCACTGCGAGCGAAGCCATGGTTTATAGCTAGTAGTCTAATTTAGAGGAGCCTTAGTCGCTTGCTTTAATTTCAGTTATCTGGCAGTAAAATTCCTGTCAAAATCCGTAAAGCCGTTTCGTAGATTACCTGAAACAAACAGACAGACAGACCGAAAAATTTTAAATATATGTAGATATACTTTTGTTTGTATATTATTGTGCCGGAAGGTAAAGATAATAAAATAAAATTAAAAATATTTTATTCAGTTTAGGCCTTAATAAGGCGCTTATGAACGTGAAAGCTACCACCGGTTTGAAAAACCCAGTCATCGAGAAGAAGCGGCAAGAAGCTCGATAGGGTATATCTTTTTAACATATATATTTCCAATAAACTATACGCTACAATCTTTTTTTAGTGGATGTTCAAAAGGGAGTCAATTCCAAACATCACTATCGTTCACATATTGATTCACTCTATAATAGGCTTTTGACATTAAAACCCGATTGACGTGGCGCTTAAACTGATAATACGATAAATAGCCAATATGCTTTGGGACTTCGTTGTAAAACTTAACACAATTACCTAATTATCTATTACAGGTTTTAATAAGTCTGAAACATAGAAAAATCAGTTTGTTACAGTTTATAATATTTAGAACATGACGGTCTTATACAAAATGCAGTTTTTGAAAGTTTTTTACGGACATAATTAAATTAAATATATTTTGCTCGAACTACCCGTTTTGGTAATAAAAATATAATTTCTACTTTAGCAACCTTCCTCCATAGTAGAAATATTTAGCTCATTATACATGAACGTGATCAAAATGCTTTGCTTTAAGTAGCAGAATTATTTGTTTGGGGAGATCTTAGTAATTCACGAATTTCACCTTTTTACAATAAACTCTGAAAAGTACATATAAGGTCTTTACGGTTGTGTATTTTTTGCGTATAAGTTATTTGTAGTTTTGAGCATTTTGATGTAGTAAATCATAAATTAGTTTTTAGGCATTTCCCTAATCTATCAACTACCTAATATTCGAAATATTTATTATAAGAAAGGTTATACACGTATTTCCATTGTGATATAAAGCCTCAAGGAAGAGTAAATCATTCAAATTCCAGTTAAATTTTCTTTCCAGTTTACGTCGGCAGAAACGTCTTTCAAACCCGTGGAGTGTTGACGTTTCTCCGTTGTTTCTAAGGAAATAAATTCGAAATTGTAAAAGGAATATAGGCTTAAATTTCTCAAATTAAATTAAATAGAATATAGACGATGTAAAAATAATCAATAATTATGATTCTTTGTTTAGTCGAAATGAATTATTCATATAGATCTATTGAAATTATTATGTAAAAATTTATTATCTTAAAAATCTTGTCAATGTTAAGAATTTAATCTTTTCAAGTTCTTTTTGTTGCCAACTCATAAACGATTGTATATAGTGTACCTTAGATTTCTTGTATATATTGTCTATTTATCGGAATAAATTGAATTAAGCAAAACAGTTGGTGGTTTCAATTAATCCTTCATTGATTAATTGCTGGCGATTAATGTCCGTCACCTTAATTACCGTAGTAGATATTAATATTCGATATACTTGTAAGTCACGGATTACAAATTCGTTGCCACTGAGTAACGATCATTGAATTATATAAATATAATTTGAATATATTATTTAACTAGCTGTGCCCGCGACTTGTTCCGCATGGAAGCTTATATAAAAAACAGTGATTAAATAAAGACATCTGAATGTATTAAGTCCAATTGCTCATCTACTTTTCTCTCGTACTTAACTCGAGCCGTCATTCAAATTACAATAACTTTTGATAGAGTGAACCGATTTTAATAAAACAAAAACTAAGTTACTCTCGAAAATATGCTTTATGATTTTCTTGGTTCGGTTTTATAGTGAACTCAGTACTTTAGCAGTGATGCGTGTTCATAACATTAGACAAACAAACGTTTCTAAAAACGATTGAAATGTTTTCGATTACTTATTCCTAGACATCTCCAACATTTTTTTCACGAAAGTCGAAAAAGTGCAGACACTTTATATTTACATTATTATTATATGTATAGATATTGTATTATTCAGTATATATGTTGGATACAGATATCTTAAATTAATTTACTTAATCGGTGTTGTAGACCGTGTAAAAACTCACAAATTATCTTCCACACGAGCGACTGTCCGGCTGCAGACAATTCAAATTAATGGTTTGTACATTATAAACGAGAAGTTATTTTTGTTTCGCATTAAAACGGTTTATAGGTTTTTTTTTTCCGCTGTAATACGCGTGTTAATGAGTTTATAGGGATCCGCAAGAGTTCAATGTAAACATAGTTATTTCTTTTTTAAATAACAGTTTTAAAGAATAAAAGAAACGATGAATTCTACAAATAATATGAATTTTACTGTTTGTGTTTTCTGAAGGACAATCAGGAAATCATGAATATGTTTGTTTTGTAGATACATTGTTTATAAGATACTGGCGTCCGACCTCTACTTTGTATGCGTTAATTGCAATATAAAAATGAATAAAACAACCTATATTTTCTTATTATTGATATTTTTTTGAAATAATACTTTTAAAACGTATCTAAATCTCTGTATAATGCTTGTATTATTTGGATCCACGTGGAATATAGTATTCTTGTGAAATATTTGTGGCTGTTGTTTCAAACATAAAACCGACGTGAAGTAACAGTGCTTGGATTGTTGCGTTTCGTTCGGTCAAAGAGAGCGCCGGAGGCCCTCCTCTCCTCACCCTTCCCCTACTCCAACGCAGGCTGGCAATGCACTTGCGATTTCCTTGGTTCCACAAGTGTCTTTGGACGGTGGTGATCACTTAACATCAGGTGACCGACTTGTTCCTTTGCCTCCTATAATATAAAAAAAAGAAAGAAAAACAATTGGTCACATAAATTATTTTAAAACTGCAAGCAATATTTATATTCTGTTAATTGGTTAACGATTTATAACGTTCTTTACTTAGAAATAGGTGACAGAGAAATATAAAATAATAATTCTAAGAACAATTCTTCAGTGGAACTAATTAAAAAGTTTATTTTCTGTATGATGTCGGGTTAGCATGTTTTATATCACGATTAATCTGTTTACATATTGTGTACATACATACGTAAACGATCGTCCAGCAAATACCCTATAGTGTTGAAAAATTTGTTATCCTATGTTTATTATACCAAAGAACTTGTTCTTCTTTAGATAATGTCTGCGTTTTTGAGTAGATCTAAGTTTAACATTTACAAGATAATTTATCTATTAATATTGTACAAATATTCTTACTTTTGTATGTTAGTATTAACGTTAGACCATTTTATTTAAATCATGAATTTTTGTAGAGTAATTGTTGTTTAAAACTGAACTAATCTGATTAATTATGTAGATGATAAATTTTAAGGTTCACCATGGTGCGCAAATCACGCCAGAATCACGAAAATTACTTAATCAATCATTATTCATTTCGATCTTTTTTGTGGTATTACTCCATTGACACAGAAATTGTTCTTTTTTTAAAATCACATTCCACACACATACCAGGTGATAGGTTACACACTTGTAGTATTCTAGGATATAACACTTCATGGATATTCTAAACACATAAAATAATAATATCAAAACAAATATTAATATATAACAAATAGAATCTAAGTTAAAGGTTATTTTAAGACTTTCAAAAGTATAAACACAATCATAATAAACCTAGATGCAATGACCGGTTCCCAAGGATGTAACGGGCTACCCGGAGTTTATATCCTTCAATAATAAAACGGGCAATAAGCCCTTTTGTGTTGTTTATATCGCTCCCACGTTCCCTTTCAAATGAAAGTGAAATCATCCGACGGTCATTGACACTATGCTTTAACATAGAAGCGTAGTGGATTACGTATAATTTTTGTTTTTTTTTTTTTAGATTATTAGGTCAAATGTAAAGTACCTATTTTTTTAAAATGATTTAGGACTAGAATCAAGTGCAGACTATCCTCCATAAATATTGCTACTGTCTAAACTTTCAGCCCGTATAATTGCATACAACGTAGCTTTTCTAAATGCAATGCTAAAATCACGTTAACTAGAGTAATAAATTCTTTGACTTTTTTGAAATATTCAGATTTAAATACTTAATCATAATGAAAGTTTTTTGTAGTTTCTTTCATTATAATTATTTAGAATATTATACTTTGTAGTATAAAAAAGCGATAGATAATTAAATATGTTAAAAGTCATTACAAGATGGCCTAGAATGATTCTGTTACCGTTTTATTCGACCCGATTAGGCCTCCCACGGCAGCGGCTCAAGCCTAGGTTCGATCCCTCGGTAGGGAGCCCTTGAGTGCGTTGCTTGCGCGATACGGTGACACACCAATATACATCACTGCTACAACACTAAACGATCACCCCCACACACGTGCACGCCTACACGCTTACACATGAAAGTGGAAGGGTTTACTTTTTTCCCTCATCGAACTGAAAAACTCTTAATTTTCCGATAATAAATATATGGAGGAGTTGTTGAGGCGTGTATGCTTGGTACACATATACGTTTTAACAACTCATACGTATATGAATAGTTAGCTAGGTTAGCTAAGATAGGTCGCGATTTTGCATGCAACAGGCAACAGCCAAGCCTAGGTATGCCGTGCACCCTTGAGCTGGTTGCCAAAATAAAATCGGCTGAGTGCCTTAAGCGCTCGCCTTAGTAGTCCGGTGAAGCTGTTAAGACCTTGCTGGGTCAATAGCGTAGATATTTCGAAAAAAAAACCGTTTTATTCGCACAAGATTTTGATTAAACTTTAACACTAACATAGGTGATAGATTTTTTTTTTTTTTTTTAAACTTTATTTTTGGCAATTAATCTTTCAGATTATTACTGCCATCGTCACGTAGTCGATAATATTACAAGCGTCGTGCAATCACTACAATATTGCGTCGTGTGAGTCAATATTCTAACAAGATGGTGGATCCCTTGTTAGAACCTGCTAGGGAGTTTTTGTGGCATCTCAGAATTTCATGCTCCGTGGTATTATTTTCTATTCACTTCACTTATGCACAATAAACTAACTAGATTACGTAAAACTCCACCAAATTTACAAAATATAGAGTCCAATAACACAAGATTATGAATAAAAGATAAAATCCACTACATGACAGACTAAAATCCCGCCAAAAACTCTCTATAGATTATTTAATGATTAGTTTATTTAATATAACGTTGCTCTTAGCAACAACAAAATAAACAAATTATATAATAACAACTGAATGCTGTATTTTATATTTATTGCCGAAACCGTATGTTACTACGCCGTTTTCTAATGAAATTTATAGGTACAAATAAATATTATTGGTATACTTATTGCGATAAGTGTAGTTGCGAATTTATTGTGAAAAATGTAGTAGGAATTAGTCACATAGCCCAGATGTGTAAAAATAATCAATACTATAAGCACAACACATTTCATAATATTTAATTATAAATGAAACATTAAAAATGCGTTTTAAACATTTCTCAATACAACTGGGATCATTGCCGTATAATTTTATACAGTGTGGGTGTCAATATATATAATCTGCGTTTCAAAGGAAGTGAAGTTTTCATCGGATCTCTAGTGCTGTCACAATACGTTATTTGCCTAAAGCATTGTCATTGTTCTCGGCATCCAATTTGTTTGCTAACGTCACTGATCACAAAAGTAATAGAGTTTCAAATAGAACAAGTTAAAATGTTGACATTTTTACTTTATGTTTCTTTTATCCTAAATATAGACCCAGGATTAATTTAAACGTTTTTTTTATATCATGGGAGGCAAACAAACAGGTGGGTCACCTGACGTTAAGTGATCACCACCGTCCATAGACACTTGCAAGAACAGGGGAGCGTTGCCAACCTGTGTTGGGGGATGGAAGGTGAGCAGAAATGGGCCTCCGGCGCTGTCACTGACCGAACGAAACGGAACAATGCAAGCGCTGTTACTTCACGTCGGTTTTCTGCGAGAGGATGGTACTACCTCGGTCGAGCCGACCCATTCATGCTGAAACCAGTAATAGCTTCGACATGGCTCTACTACTACAATTCATGTACAAGTAACGTTTAATACGTTTTAACAATAATGGTCCAATACAAAATGTTTACATAACTTTTTTCTTTGATGTTCACTAATCAAACTATTGGTTCCTAAATTCTTTATTTTGTTTTATTTACCTCACTGATTTTACTGAACATTTTTAAATATACGGTGTTATTACGGTTTTATTACTTGCTTTAAAAAGGTTTCGTTTTACATGCACCGCGCTCGCTGAATGTTCTCCATGTTGCTCTTTTGTTTCGCTTTGAGTAGGTTAGGTTAGACTTGCGAGAAAAGGATAACGCGAACTTGCCTCGCGAGCGCGGTGTATTTAATACAAAACTAAAATAATAAAGCAAGTATTCAATACGTATTTAACATTTTTGTAATAACACCGTTAGTCTCTACTCGCTTGCATGGGATCATTACCGTACTAGTTTGCCAATCAGTACTTATAATACCTTGTTTGCCATACACGAAGTCAGTTTCACGGTAGTTTCTATATCAGCACAAATAAGTATTAAATAAATAAGCTCGGTCATCTTTTTCCGGTCAATTTGATTTATATTCTTGGTCCTAATCAAACGGAAGGTTGGAGGTTTGTTACAAGTACCTGCCTACATAGGATGCGACGGTGAAATTTAAACCTTGTTTCATAACAATTATTGTAGGTTTTAGATCTCAATTGTAGTTAATACTATCATGTCTCTGAAATGCTAAATAATGATATATTTTGGTAAATTTAAGCTCGTGAAATTGTGAAGTAAAACAATTCAGAAGCATTTGACCTTTTAATTTTTAACTCTCTCTAACAAATATCTTGCATATTTTCGTAGAGCGAGGATTTAACATGAATGGGTTGGCTCGTTCGGGGTAGTACCACCCTCTCATAGAAACCCGACGTAAAGTGACAGTGCTTGCATTACTGCGTTGCGTTCGGTCAGTGAGAGCGCCGGAGGAAACAATCCCCCCCCCTCTTCTCTCCCTCACTTCCACGACACATGCTGGCAACGCACTTGGGTCTCCCCTGGTTTTGATAGTGTTTATGGTGGTGGACTGGTGATGATCACTTACAATCAGGTGACCCGCCTGTTCGTTTGCCACATATAACATAAAAAAATAAAAGGATAGTGTAATGTCTTTCGTATATTATACCGTTATAAAACTATAACTACGTAAAGTTTCGTAGTCCGTGAAGCTGTTAAGACCTTGCGTATACCAATAGCGTAGTGAGTTCGAGAAAATAAAAAAAACCTAAACTTTTATAGTACATAAAAATGATTTAAGTACTCACGTATTATGACAAAGATATGCGTTTAGTGTGCAGTTAAATTTATGAATGAAATCTAATTTTAGTATAAGCGTTTAACAGTTTTGTTATTATATGTTTCTATGTAAAAATGGAATCTATTAAACGAATTATTTGACAGGTTTCACTTCACACGCGTCCATTTTGTTTTGGCAATAATTTGTTCGGTTATTGTTTACCTCAACCTAAAAGCGAGTAAATGATTAATCTTTAAACGTTGTATCTAAACGGTAATATTATGACTGAAGCCAAATGTTTTTAAATGAAATTCCTTGATCTACGTAGACAAATTCACGCGCGTCTGAATTTTTTCGTACTAATATTAGTTTTCAATACGGCCGATTTATATATTGTATTGTAGGCACAAAAACTGTATAATTCAAAAGAAAAACATTTTTTTTACATCATAGGAGGCAAACGAGCAGGCGAGTCACCTGATGTTAAGTGATCACCGCCGCCCATA
>JACEII010000008.1:8893054-8972713 GCA_014332785.1 Antheraea mylitta
CAACGCACTTGCAACTCCCCTGATTTTGCAAGTGTCTATGAGCGGAGGTGATCACTTAACATCAGGTGACTCGCCTGTATTGTTGTGATTCGTTCGGTTAGTGAGAGTGCCGGAGGCCCACCTCTCCTCTTCCCTTTCGCTCCCCCACTCCCCTTCCCCCAATACAGGCAGGTAACACACTTGCGATTTTCCTAGTGCTACAAGGTAACCCACTTGTTCGTTTGTATCCGATGATATAAAATAAAATCTATAAAAGCTCAATAAAAAAATTCGGATGCATTTCAAATTAACAATGTCAACACAGCCTGGATTTTAGGTATTACTAAGATCCCCTATACTTCAAACGCCCTAAATCGAGAGTTACTTGAAAACAACGAAAAAGCAAAAGCATCCTATTTATAAACCGACTTCAAAAAAAGGAGGAGGTTATCAATTCGACTGTATGTTTTTTTTTTTACTAAGCAATAATTATCTATTAAAATTCATTTAATAATTCACAGTAAATAAGTTCTTGAATTTATATTCAAATATAGATATTTATTGTTCTTTCTTCTTTTCCTTTATTGTATCTAGAAATGGCCGTTCTCATGATAAATATTTGTATTCGTACTTTTGTTGTGTTGTATAATACAAAAGGTTAACTTTATTTTAAACTGTTACAGCTATTTATCATTTATAAAGCCATTGTTGTGAAGTGGGCGTAAAAAGTGTTGGAAGCGACGTATTGGTAGTCCTATCTTTCACGCATTTCAAGGCATGAATATAGACGTAACTAAAAAGGTGGAAACAGATAAGAAAATTTATCATTTTATTTTTCATTCATATGTATTTGAGCTATTTTTTCTAACAATACAATGAAAGTATTTAAATGTAATGCTTTGGTTACATACTAGTTTTCACCTTGAAAAAAAAGAATGTATTGTAAAGGCACACAATAGAAGTAAAACTTAAGTAATTATTTTAATTTATTTAACTTTAAATTATTTATAAATCATGCAAAAATATTGCAGATCAGAATTTCAAAGCGATTAAGAAGTTTTACTTGAAGAATAGATGGACATACATATTTATACTTATTTCTTATGTCCGTAAGGATTTATCTTAAAAGGCTGTTTTTAATCAAATAACGAACACAATATCTCAATTTCACATAATTATGTAATTTAATAGGTAATAACCTCACTATTAACAACGCACTATGGACAAAAAAAAATCTGGTAGATAAAATAAGAATCGTATTTTTTTTTCGTTTTTGTTAAAATTGTTTATGAACTTTGAGTTAGACCAAAATTATTAGACTTTTCATCAATTTTCAATAGTTAACAGTTAAGAATAGAATTGTCATAGTGGGTTCTTATTGTGTGGAAGTTGGTTTATAACAAAAACGAAAAAAAAACAATTTTGACGATACTATTTCTTCTATCGGTAATTCTTTGGCCATAGGGCACCAGTCAGAGATAATTATGAAAATGAACACTGTTAAATATATTTTCACGGAGCAAGTTTCTTTTAATTTTTTATATCATAGGAGGCAAACGAACAGGTGGGTCACCTGATGCTAAGTGATCACCACCGCCCATAAACACTTGCAACACCAGAGGAGTCACAAGTGCGTTGCCAGTCTGTGTATTGGGGAGTGGAAGAGGCGAGGGAGCGGAAGGGAGGGAAGGGGAGGGGACATGAGTGGAGAGGTAACGGGGAGGGAGGTCTTCATCTTGTGCTCTCACTGACCGAACAAAACGGGTGCCGCCTGCCGCCATCTTTACATGGGGGTGGTGTGGTCCATGGCCGCCTACAGGGCGCCGTTGTGGTTTGACGCCCTCAGTGCCACCAACATCCGTGCGCTGCGAGCTGCGCAGCGTACCGTGGCGTTGAGGGCGATACGAGGGTAACGAACGGTGTCCTCAGCGGCGACCATAGTGCTGGCTGGCTCCCTTCCCTGGGAGCTAGAGGCGGAGGTGCTATATGGTATATAATTATACGGCGGTTAAGAAACGGATGAGGGAGCCTCCGGCTCCCAGGGAAATCCAGGAGAAGAGAAGGAAAGAGAGGGAAGAGAGGATGGAGAGATGTAGGCGGGATCTGGTGGATGCGCGTTACGGTCGATATACAATCGACGCCGTCCGCCCGGTCCTGCCTGATTGGTGTAATCGTCGATGGGGCTCCCTGACGTTCCCTATGGTGCAAATGCTGATCGGGCACGGGTGCTTCGGATGGTACCTACACCGCATAGCATGCAGGGAGCCGACCGCCGTATGCCGTCAGTGCGGCGTTGAACTCTTCCGAGTGTGCTGCGTGGGAGGAGCGGTGCCGCACTCAGGCTGCTGCGGTAGTTGGTGATATCTTGCTGCTGAGCGTCGTAAAAGCTATGCTTGGCAGCAAGGATGTAAGGAATATTATGGTCTCCTTCTGCGAGGAGGTCGTTTCGCAGAAGGAGGCGGCGGAGAGGGTCCGTGAGCAAGACCCTCACAGTGGCCGTTTCCGTCAACAAAGCACAGGCAGGAGGTGGCGGTAGTTTCACCGCCTTCTCTCACTGTAACCGGACCAAGGAAGATGGGTCGGGGGGCATCTTTCCACTGTATAGGTCCGGTGGACGGAGGAGACGGCCGGTGTGTACACGGCTGTCTCCTAACAAGAGAGAGCTTTTGCTGCTGGGCCAACCGCTAGGACGGCACGGTGAAGTCTATAGAAATCTCGTGCCGCCCCAACCATAGCGAAAGGCGTACACTGTGAGGTTTTAGTCCGTACGAGTTGGACATAATCCACCCTCTCCACCGGGAGGGTGGTATATCCATAAGGAATTTCCTCACGTAAAAAAAAGCCGAGCCGATGTATTCATGCTGAAACCATTAACAGCTTCAGTGTGGCTACAAAACCTTACAGGTTATTTTAATATAATCTGCCACTAGATGATACTATAGGCACAGTATAAATATGAGACACAGTACAAAGACTACGAATAAACGCTCGAAAACGGCACACTCACACAAACACGCGCATCGACGATAGGTTTTGAAAAGAATTCTATGGACGTCGAGCACCGGGAGGTCCGCTTAGGGGTCGTGTCGATGCGCATGTTTGTGTGAATGTGCCGGTGCGAGCGTTTATAGGGAGTTTCCATACTTGATGTTATGTGTAGTGTGAAATAGGTATAGTATATATTTTTTTTAACTGACTACGCTATTGACCTAGCAAGGTCTTAACAGCTTCACTGAACTACTAAGGCGAGCGTTTATGGCACTCAGCCGTTTTTTTTTTTGGACAACCTTCTCAAGGGTGCACGGCACACCTCGGCTTGGCTGTTGCCTGTTACATGCAAACTCGCGACCTATCTTAGCTAACCTAGCTAACTATTCATATATGTATGAGTTGTTGAAACTTATATGTGTACCAAGCATACACGCCTCAAAACCCCTCCATATATTTATTATCGGAAAATTAGAGTTTTTTCAGTACGATAAGGGGAAAAAATAAAACCCTTCCACTTCCATGTGTAAGCGTGTGGGCGTGCACGTGTGTGGGGGTGATCATGTAGTATTGTAGCAGTGATGTACATTTTTTTTTCTGTGTCACTGTATCGCGCAAGCAACGCACTCAAGGGCTCCCTACCGAGGGATCGAACCTAGGCTTGAGCCGCTGCCGTGGGAGGCCTAATCGGGTGTGCGGGCGCGAAATTAACCCCCAGACCACGGCGGCGTGACCTGTGGCTACGCGGGCGTGGGCGTGAATACGCTCTGTTTCGAGGGACAGGCTGGTACTGATCGTTCGCTGACGTGATTAAATCAGGAGGATCGGTAAAAATGCATCGCGGACGTCTTTTATAACGCGCAGCGTTTGGTACGGGTTCGTATTGTGCGGCGGATACCACTAACGGACTGGGATGATTCGCAGCTTTTTCAAAATAACTAATCGTAAGTGATTTTACGTATTCTCAGATAGAAGGGATCTCTAGGTCTCTATGGAGATCGACTCTCCGGATGTACCACGGGGCACCGGTCACTTTACGTAAAACACGATTTTGGAAAACCTGCAGCTTATGAAAGTTATCTTTAGACATATGCGCAAAAACAGGGCAGCTATATGTCATCACGGGACGGATACACGTCTTATACAAAGTCTGAGGAACATCTTACTCTTATGACAAAGCAACGGGTGGAGGCGACCCAAGACCATAGCGGCCTTGTTTCGCACTCTGTCTATATGTGAATTGAACTTTAAATGTTTATCTAATGTGACACCGAGATATTTGACCTCTTCGACCCAAGGGATATCGATTCCGTATAGTCTGATGGGCTCAAAGTTATTAGCGCGTTTCGTGGGATCGAAGAGTATTGCGGCACTCTTATCGGGATTAACTTCTATGCACCATCGACGAAACCATTCACCGAGAGTATGAACGGCTTTTTCGATGCGCTTCCTAAGAAAGTCCGACCGCCAGCCGGAAGTGTAAATAACGGTACCGTCAGCGTAATAACCTACCTCGACCCCCCGAGACCGAGGTAGGTCACTGATGAACAGATTGAAGAGCGTGGGCGCGAGTATGGAGCCCTGCGGCACACCTGAGCGTATCGGGTGGGGCGGCGATAGTTCACCATCTACTCTGAAGCGGAATGTCCTATCAGTGAGATAATCGCGGATAATATGAATTAACCTATCGGGTACTCGAGATTTATATAATTTATGGATGAGCCCTCCATGCCAGACCTTATTGAAGGCCTTGGCGAAATCGAAGAAGACTGCAATTGTGCGTTTCGGTTTACGTTTCGGATCGGCGTTAAATTTAGAGAAAATGTACTCCGTGAGGCGGAGCACTTGATCTGTACACGAGTGTTTGGCACGAAATCCAAATTACTCAGGCGGTATTAAATTAAGATCTGAAATCGTGACCTGGAGTCGGTTCAGAAGGAGCCGCTCGTAGAGTTTACCTAAAGTATCTAACAACTACGGCCTTTTTCCAGACGGCTGGAAAGTGACCCTGGGACATGGCCGCATTGAAGATACAGACCAATAGAGCTATGATGCGATCAGGAAGGAGTTTCAGAACCTCGTTCCTGATTCCATGACTTCCTAGGCTTAAGACGCTTGATGGCGGCTGAAACTTCGTCAAAAGTTCAAGGTTAGAGTATCCACCGGAGGGGTCGCGATTGTATGCTCCGCGGCTGATTTGATCAAACCAATATGGAAGGGGTCAGTGTTGTCAGTGTTAGGCGAACACTGTTTTTCCAAACTCGCGGCAAGACAATCTGCTTTATCTATGTTCTCGAACGCGGAAGGCAACCCGGGGTCTCTGTCGAGAGGAGGCATTGGAGTAACTAAATCTGATTTAATAGTACGCGTGAGAGCCCAGTACGACAGGTGAGACGGCTGGAGACCCTCCAGAAGTCTATCCCACCTGTCGCCCCGGATCTCAGAGATACGAGATTTGACTATTTTTCTTAACGAACGTAATCGATCGCGGTTCTCTACAGACGGGTAAGTGTCGTAAGCCCGAGTCGCGGCGTTCTTTTCTGTGATCAATGCTCTCACGTCATCAGGGAGTATAAAACGACGATCGTTCGCCACTTGTACCTCTCTCGAGGTCTCTCTGACGGCGGTCTGGAGATAATCAACCAGGGAATCGATGGCCGAATCCGCGTCAGCTTTAGACGCCAACACATCCGGAATCCTATCTAAACTACTAGACGACGGATTATCTTTAAAATACTTAACGAGTTTCGCATAATCAGCCACCCTTACCGACGACGGGGTGAAGTCTAAATTCTGACCTAACTGCAAAATAACCGGACGATGGTCTGAATCAAGTTCGTGTACGACTTGTATAAGTCGCACAGGAAGCGTGATATTTTTTAAAAGAGCTATATCTAAGACGGTCGGACGGCAATGATCTTGATAATGCGTGGGTTCCAGAGGGGCTATGACGTCAAACGCGAGAACCCTACCTAGTTCGTCGAGTATCCTCCCGTTACGAGAGGTACACGGACTATTCCAGATAACGTTCCCGCTATTGAGATCCCCCGCTATAATAACTGAATCACCTAAATTAAGTAGCGCGTGCAAATCGGATCTGAGCAATTCTTTATTCGGTGGCAAATACGCGGAGACTAAAATAATATTTGAGTGACCTGTCATCCCGAGCTGACACACTGACACCTCCATATGGGTTAGCGCGGGTGGATCTACCGGCATGCAATATAACGAACGCCTATAATAGATTAAGGTGCCACCCCGCGGGTGACACGGTCGTTTCTGATTATGTTATAGTTCGCGATTCTAGGATTTCGCATGTTAGGTTTTAAAAGCGTTTCCTGGACAAGGAAAACGTCTAACTGTCTATCGCGTAAGAAGGCCGCTACTAAATCGCGCTGAGTCCTAAGAGATCTCGCGTTAAAGAACGAAAGTGATAGACCGCGCGGTTTTATTTTGTTCATAGCCGCGAATTTTATTTCTGCTGGTTATAAGAAGCACGGACGAGGCGTTGCACCGTTACGGCAATGCCTGGACAACCCGCGACCGCGTTGAGTAAGCCTAGATCCTTCTCTGCCGCGAGGATCGCATAGAAACCGAGGACTTCCTGAAGGTCGTGCTCTAGGAACAGCTGGCTAAGCCATCTGCACCCGTCTATAACGGAGGGAGAAGCGGCAGCAATGCCTGAGAGGGTTGAGCCTGAGGCGTGGAGCGTGGAACCCAGGGGGCCATAGGTGCCCGCCCGGATTGAGGCGCGCGCGGTACAGAGGGTGATGTACGCAGTGTTGGCGCGGGTGCTTCCGGGGTGCGAGAGGCGCCCGGCAGGCCCGGAAAGGCCTCCACGGACATGAGAGGTGGAGGCGGAGGGCGGGCGGCGGCCACAGTCGCCCTGGGCGCCTGTCTCGCCTGACGGAGACGTTGTGTACGCGGGGCAGCCGCGGTAGTTCGCGGGGTAACCCGCATTGCCGCACAGTACGCAACTAGGAGGTTCTGGAGTGTCGGGTGTACGCCCGCACCCCTTTGTGGCGTGATCTCCCAGGCACTTGACGCACCTGGGGCGGAGATGACAATTTGGCGCCGAGTG
The DNA here is from genome assembly GCA_014332785.1 of Antheraea mylitta. Lineage (NCBI taxonomy): Eukaryota > Metazoa > Arthropoda > Insecta > Lepidoptera > Saturniidae > Antheraea > Antheraea mylitta. Next base: position 8,900,103 of record JACEII010000008.1, read on the forward strand.
ACCATAACTTTGGCAGTTATGACACTGCGACGGGGTGTGAGTCTTGCGGGGAGGCTCAACGGTGATGCCAGTGAGTTTACAGACTGATGTCAGGTTGAAAATGGCCTTGCCCTCCTGAGTGTGGCCCAGGATGGCAAGAACCATGTTATATGGCTTTCTAGTACGTGGATGGTACATCCGGTGTACCTCACGAACTGGGAGATTGTCCTCCTTAAGGGAGGCAATCACGTCCTCAGAAGAGATCTCAGTCGGGACGCGACGGAGCACTACACGGAGGAAACGTTCCTCCTCGAGGGTGTAAGTGAAGTATACTAACTTTTGTTCCCGAAGGAATTTTGTCAGCGCTCGGTGGTCTGAGGTGCTAATCACCTTAACCTGTATACCCGCCGGAGTGTTAAGGGCGGACGTATACCTAACACCTAATTTATTAATCGCGGTATAGTATATTCCATTGTTATAAAGTTTTATGTAATAATGTATCACAAACGACATCATGGGTGGTTGCTGGTACATAATACTACTACATATAACTAGTATATTTCGTTACATTTACGATGTGCGTAATTCAGAAATATGAATTTTATTTAGTTTTACTTCATCTGGGAGAAGACAATAGACGTGTTTCAGTCATAAAATCATCCACAATATTAATCAAATGGTACTTACGATTAGTTATTAGTAATAATTGTTATTGCCACTTATCCTCCCGCGTCATACTTATAGCAATAACATGAAAAAGTTTCGTCAATCTATTACTAATTTAGGTAAGGTATAAAAAATTATATTACTAGCTTTTCCTCAATGGGCTAGTTCGTAATACCTACGTAAGATTATTTTCTAAAATGACCCTAACATTATGTTTTATTTAACATGGTAATTTTTAATTTAAAACTTCATATCAATTGAGGTATCATTGTTTATACAAAACTAGCCTCTGCCCGCGACTTCGCTTGGACTTCGCTTCGACGATTCCGTGTGAAATAGTTACTTTAGGCTAACGCTAACACAAAGCGGAAGCTCTGAAGACGAAAAAAAATTTGGAAACAATCTTCATCGGTGCTCCGTTCCTATTGGTCTTAATGTAATGATATACAGCCTATAACCTTCCTCGATAAATGAGCTACATAAGACTGAAAGAATATTTCAAATCGTATGAGTAGTTTCTGAGATTACCCCCTACAACCTCACAAACTCACAACGTCTCGAACTCACAAATTCACAAACTTTACCTCTTTATAATATTAGTATAGATGTATGTATATTATTGATATTATTTTACCTCGAACTCCTTAACGTACCTTATCTACTTTTATTAAGAAATTACAACAGTTTGTTTATTTTATATACAAAATTTGAAGCCCTCGTTATTAAATTTTGTACGGGCATGCTTATCTTTATCCTTTCATAAAGGCTTACAATTTAAATATATCCCTTATAGAACTCATGTTCTGCAAATATACGATGAAAATAGAAATTGTCTGAGTTTCAGATATAAATTAAATGACTACCAAAGCCCAAACAAACTCATTTTATGCACATTAGTTTCATAACAATTGTTATCTTAAAATGTAAATTATTCGAAAGTGCTTGGTAAATACATTTTCAGTTTTACATCTTTCTTACTAATTCATGACTATACTAATGGCTTTGGAACTCTGATCCGCAATCTTCTTGTGTGACCAGAAGTGTGGGCGAAAACACTGTCGGGTACAGTGTTGAAAACACCGATTCTCGTCCAATCTACGAAGTTAAGCAACGTCGGATGCGGTCGTATGAGAACACTTTGCGACGTTCGTTTTGCTGTATTTTTTAAATTAAAATATTGTCTTGTAGTGCAAAAGTTTCACTTCTATCGTGTGTCTTTACGACACATACTGTTTTTTGTAATATGTACCAGTTTTTAATACTGCTTAAAGCCCAGCGACAGAACAAAATATAATATAATCGATAATATAAACAAATATTACATATTACCTACATTTTCACATTTCTTACGAATAATTTACATGACTCTTATTTTTTTATGACTTTAACCATTCTTTTCTCGTAATTGCAATGTGCTTGATGCATTTACAAAACATTTTATTATAACGTGCTAAATATTCTAACAACTAGTACAATTATTGTTAACACATAACAACCTATTAAATATGACTTTTGACACCATACACGAATCATAATTGGCGAGTGGTATTATACGAAGGACATCGCAATTTTGGCAAACACATAAATAAAAACATACAGAAAAAACGGGCCACGTCTACGAGTATTGTATGTTAACTTATTCTTTTATTATATTCCTGGGTAATAAAACAAGAGACAGTAACTTCAAACCATACAGTCTGTATCTATGTCGTCCTTATGATTTCATTTTATTTTGTAACATTTTTATTCTGTGCTCCGTTCCTATTGGTCTTAGCATGATTATATATAGCCTATAACCATTCCCGATGAATAAGCTACATAACACTGAAAGAATTATTCAAATCAGACCAGTAGTTCCTGAGATTACCCCCTACAAAGTCACAACATCACAAACTCACAAACTTTACCTCTTTATAATATATGTATAGATAATATTTTATAACACACAGGAGCCTTCCAAAAATATTAAAATTGTCCCAACTATATAGCTGAATTCAGACATTCACGAGACAAATTTGTTGTGTATAGTCGATGAAAGAAAAACATAAACACATCCAAACTTGTTACATTAATTTTGTGAAAAATTCTGAAATCTGTTTAATTTCGAAAAGGGGAAAGAGGGAAATGCAAAATGATTATTACTTCTTCTTCTATTCGATCTGTAGTTCTCTCTCACGCGCTATATTTGATAAATCAGGCAGAGTGCGACAGCAATAGGCTCCTGTTTAAACATGTTTATCAGATTTGTTGTAAATACCGTTTCCACAGCATTTTGCGATTCGAAACTAGGTGGTGTGTTGCCAGCAACTAAGCGAGTTGGTAGGAATCTGTACCCAAGGGATTGCGAATCCCATATACGTACAACGTAATAAACCCGATTCAATGTAGTCCGGTGAAGCTGTTAAGACCTTGATGGGTCAATAGCGTAGTCATTTCGAGAAAAAAAAAACCCGATTCAATGCAACTTTTCAATTTGTACCTTTTTTTTAGACTGTGTTGTTGTGTGTGTTTTGAATGTGAGTTGTACCAAAATGTAACGCTGTTCTTAATGTATAGGTACTATTACATTTTCAATTTATTGCAGGGTTTTATTTTCACAGATATCAACGGATCTTGATTTTCATTAAAATTGTCTAAATTTCCTTAATAGAAATACGGCCAGATGTGTAGCTTTTTGATACAATAGATCTATCATCTTGATTAGGTTACGAATAATGTGTTAGCCTAAATTAAATTAATTTTTTATTTATATTATTCATAAATATACGAAGATAAAACAGTTCAGTACAATCTTCTCTTCTGCTTATTGACAGATTATTCAATTTCTTTTAGTAGCAGCTGTTGGCAAGCTTTAATATTTGTTATCAATAAAAATTTGAAGAAAGTTGTTTTCCGTACCTTCGAACAAACATTTTTCACACATTCGAAAACATAAATATGTTATGATTGAAGAAATTGATAAGAACATTTGTTGTGAAATTTCCAGCAGGCAATAACTATTGCGTATAATTTTTTTTAATTGAAACTTTATTTCATAAGTCGTAGATATTTATTTTTAATTAGGTACTTAACCATTTTATTAGTTTCTTTGCAGACAATATCCAATAATGACTATAGTCGACATTTGAATAGTGCTATTGTTACTTACTAGAACACTGGGAATCTTTTTTTCTCGATCTGACTACGCTATTGACCTAGCAAGGTCTTAACAGCGTCACCGAACTAGTGACTTATGTTGTTAGACTGTAGCTTTCTATCCTTGTATTGCACTTTAATTGTGATCACGTAAAATGCCCTCACTTTGTCGTGCTGAAACAATTAAATCATGCTCTTCTGCTTTAATAGTTAATTGTATTAAACTCTTGTCTTTTAAGTTATGTAATAATTTATTTAGTTTATAGCCTTTGAACTGCTTGGAATCAAGCACTTTAGATTACGAATTAATTACAAAGAATTATGTAGACTAATTTTAATCACTTTAAATATCTAGTTTACTTTTACTTTCAAAACTGAAAGGCTCCGAAGGATATTAAGTAATCAAGTCTGTAATCTACAAAGAAAATTAAATTTTTTCGACTCATGAAACAACACTTAGTAGTAATTTGTAATGGCTTTGGATTTATTTTTTGTGATAGAATTTTTTTGTTTTACAGAATAGTTGAGAATTATATTTTAGCGGTATTTTGATTGAATATGTACATAACAAGTAATTCAATAGAACATTAATATTAGTAAGTACTTTATTGAAGGTAATAAAAGAAATAAGTAAAAAAAATCTATTACATTCTATATTTTAAAAATGATTCTTGCTGCATATATTGACGGCTATTACAATAAAATTCACAAGGTGTATTTATAATTTTATTTACAGTTTATAACTATTAGATAAGTGTTATAACTCATTGGCGTGATTTGATAAAGGAAGTTCGAGTTCTTATCATTATATAGGTAGGTATGTAAAATATTAATGATAGTTATATTAAAATAAATTTACTTTCAACTGATTTTTTGTAATGCTTAAATGTACACTTAAACATTTTACGCTATAAATATGTAGTATTTGTTAAAAAAATATCGTATTGTTTTATATATTTTAATTTTAACGTATGACATTCAGTTTTTGATTATATCATATTTTTCTTTTACTTATAGAAATAAAAGTGGTGTTAATATTGCATAAAATTGTTTTTAAATTGGCGTTGTATAAAATTACAAGTAGCGAGTTTTCTGGCAAGGGTCTAGCAACAAAATAAATAATTTCATACCTATAAATTCGTAATGTCGCCGACGAAAGGGCGCTTGTATTTCAACGATTCTCATTTTCTTTTATCTAGACCATTCTTTTTAACTTAAGTATTTAAATTAGGTCACAGTATAACGAAGTGATGAATTTTTTGAGTTGTATTTATATTTATACTAGAAAAAGAACATTTGATAGGAAGACGTAAATATATTAATTTTGTTCCTTTCTTTTGGTACAAACGGCATATGCTAAGATAACTTAGTAGCAAATTAGTAGTAGTGTTCATATAAATTATCTATGTTCCTAACACATAATCAACGCATAGTTTATGCGATGTTCTTAATAATGTATTAAATTTATAGACTCGTATATACCTATGGATATAAATACAACTTAGAGCTTTTTCCTTAACTATCGAATTTTCGACCAAGTCGAAACAGTTGTTTCACGATATAATGTACTTGGAAGTGACCAACTTAGTAATAAGTTTCATTGGTAATTTCCAGATGCTTTCGAGCGTATTAGGTGTTTCCAGAATATTCTTCTCTTCAATACTCATACTACTTTTTTTTAGTTAGTACATACGCATACTCGATATATAATATGAGATTCCTTTAGTCATAGTTCGGTGAAGCTGTAAAGAACTTTCCAGGTCAACAGCGTTTTCATTTCGAAAAAGATAAGAGATTCCTTTAATTACTTAGCACTAAGCGGTACCCAGAACTTTGTTGCCTGTTGATAGATAAAGTGAGAATTGATAAACATGCTATTTTTTTTTTCACAATTTGCTTCCGTTTTCCTAATACATTCCATAATATTATACACCGTTACATCCACAAGGTTGTTAGGTATAAGTAATACTAGAAAGATAGGTAACCGTAGTATTATTTTAGCATGACCGTAACAGTGTAAGGCTCATATATACTTAAATAATAGTACCTGGGCGACCGAGCCTAGCTCGGTTCTTTAAAAAAAAATAATTTTAAAATTAAAATAAATTGTTAGGTTTGCCTTATAAATTTTTTTTTTTACGAAAAAAAAATCTCTTCTGCTGTCACTCTGATTTGAACTGGGGTTACACGGATTTTCGAAGCAACCGATTTCCATCTGAGTTATTTTTGGTTTGACAGCGGCGGCGAAATTTACCTTTATATTCTTTCTATAAACTATCTTTTTTCATTGGTTGAAAACTCAGTTAAAAAGGTTTCTATCGATAAAATCTAGCTAGATCGATTTACCGTCCCCGAAACTACCCACATACTAAGTTTCACGGAAATAGATGACGCCGTTTCCGAGATCGTGAATATATATAAATATAAAAATATACAAGAATTGCTCGTTTAAAGGTATTAGATAAACTGTGAGATTCACAAATCCTAAATCAATAACTGAAGAGAGGTATAGTACCCACCGCCGTGTCGTAAGGGAAAAGGGTGCTTTTGACTAGCGACACACAAAAATCGGGGAAAAGTAGAAAATTCTGTAGCCTGTGGTCTTTAGTGGAGTACGTATAATTCGTGTTTGGATTAGGTTCAATTTGAAAATAAAATAATATATACTATATATGATATATATACATATATGTATTTACTAATCTTTGCGTAACGAATTGGTAACCGCTAATAAAATTTCAAATTTGACCGCATTTTTCTTTTCTTTTCAACCGTTAACATGTTCTTTACTGCGTTTATAAATTGTGTGGCAGTATGTATGTTCATATAGATATAATTGAATACACATAAGTAAAAAAAATCACTTTCTGCGCGTGTACACAATGATACACGCACATTTTTTTATATAAATATTTTTTTATATATAAATTTGCAGAGACAATACAGTTAAGTACATCTTTTTACATTGTTTAGTAGTCATTGTCTGGTTTTAATTTTATCAATTTAAAAAAGTTATTTTTTTTCTTATATATCGAAAACCGACTACAATTATGTGTAAATTTCCAATTATTGATAAATCTAAGTATTCATCACAGTGGCATTCGGCGGGCGTTATATAGTACATTATGGGATTTGGAACTGGAAATAAGGGATACTGAAACTAGATGAATGTTAAAATTACTCCATTTGTCTACGTTCTATGGATAAACAACATTCCGGATATTTACAGTATCACATATTTAACTTCCAGTCCTAACATTTACTGTTCGTTATTGGTCTAACAAATTGGTAATTAATTGGAGATAGCCATTTATAAATTAACATGTGACAAGTTAATTTTTTTGGTAACAGTTTGAAAAATTGTATAAAATATCAAAATTTATATTTTGAATCTCGTGCTGCTAAAAATTGGGATTTAAAGGTACAACCTCAGAATAACAGCTCTTTCGATATCATAAGCTTGAATAAGTTATTGGTGAAATGATTGTAAACCATTGTTACACAAAAACCCAAAATGCACACCTAACGTGTCACAGCCTTGTAAAAACAACTTTAAATTATTCAACTAAGATTGAATTTGCAAAACCAAAAATTTATCGCTTATCTATACTAATATATAAAGCTGAAGAGTTTGTTTGTTTGTTTGTTTGTTTGTTTGTTTGTTTGTTTGGTTGAACGCTATGATCTCAAGAACTACAGATCCAATTTAAAAGTTTCTTTTAGTGTTAGATAGCTCATTTATCGAGGATGGCTATAGGCTACATATCATCACGTTAAAACCAAAAGGAGTTGAGCACTAATTAAGAATGTCAAAAAAACGGGCTATTTTTTAAGCTTCCGCTGCGTGTTAATGTCAGTATTATATGCGTTGCCATGATAACGCGATAACATTCTATCGGAAATATTTTCATGGTTTGTTTTGTGTTCCTACTCAAAAAGTTTGTTCTACGTTAGTTTTGTTTTCAATTTTTAATTATACGTGGTACGTTTGTGTCGGAAACATTTGTAAAGTTTATTTTGTGCTGATATTCTTAAAGGTTAGTAGTAATAATATTCGTCCATCACAATACAGGCGAAGGAATTAATCCATACTGCCAATTCTGAAATTGTCAGTATAGGTAGTTCTTATGTATTCTCTATACATAAGCGCCAAATCTTCTATATAATATTTCGTAAATTTTTATATTCTTAATTTCAAGCTTACAGAATACATGCTCCATGGCATTAGTTTTCATTTATTTCACTCATGCATAATAAACAAACCATATTACATAAAACGCCGCCAATTTAACACAGTATAGAGTAAAATAATACAAAATTATGAATAAAATATAAAATCCCTACATAACACTGACTGAAATCCCGTCAAAAACTCCTCAAAAAGTTTATTCTACGTTAGTTTTGTTTCCAATTTTTGGTTTGTGATATATTGCGTATTACGTATTATAAGAGTAAAGCGTGTGTATATAATATTCAAATAAATACTTTTTGATGAATACATATATCTGCGGTGCTACAAATATCAACATTTTTTTTTTTATTCTGTCGATATATCTGTTTGTTTATTTGTTCCGGGTAATCTCTGAAACAGCTGGACCTATATGAACGGTTTTGTTTTCTTAGAAATGATTGCGCTATTAACCTAGCAAGGTCTTAACAGCTTCAACGGACTACAATTAATATTTGAACGGAAATTTTACGGGCAAATAACCAACTAATTAGCTGTTTTAGCGAGCGAAGCTAGCGAGTTCAGCAGACGATACCTGATATTATATCTATACAATAAAAGATTGAACACATATTGTTCGATAATGTATAGCTTAATATTTTCATTACTTTCTTATATAGTGTAAGTGAGCAATGAGACTGATACATAGTTTAAAGTTCCAGCTATGTATGTGGCTTATGATAAATCTCATCCCATTCGATACACTATTAGTATTCACATATATAATGTACATATTACCTGTTACTGTAGATGATGTGCGTGTCATACTTACAAATATTTTTGAAAGAGTATTATTGTTATTTACACATCTAATAACAATTTTACATTTATTTAATACATTCAAAAAACGCGTGCGGAGCCGCGGGTAACAGCTAGTGTAGTATATAACTACTTATATATTATATATTGGGGAGTTTTTGCGGCCGGTTTTTAGCACTAATTTTATTTGAGACTATCTGTCTTTGGTTTTTATATGTCAATGTAGGAGATTGTAGATGATTAGCACATTTTATTAAAATAATGTTGTACTAAAACACGATTATCCTTCGTCAATCATTGTTATGATGCGAGTTTCTAAATACGACGACAAAATTTCTAATATTTAAAGAGTAACTACTTTTTATATATAATATTAGTAACAAAAATCTCGATCAATTACTATAAAGCGGAAATCATTGTTAATCTTAGAAGAATGAAATCTTTTCATGTCTATAATTCGCCGTAAAGAAAAATAGTAAATGCTCCAAAGAATATTGAATTGACATTTACCGAATTAATCTTTTGGTCGCTAACTTTACAAATAGAATATTATGAAATTCTGTACTTATATATTAATTTAATTACCGTTCCATTCAAAGAAACTCGAGAGATCAGTACAGTAAGTAGCAAAGTACTTTTTACTTAACGAGACTACTAAGCTCAGCTACTTTGAAACCCGCGAGTCATGCCTTTTAATACGTGATTAACATTTTTATACTGTGTTTTACGGAAAAACATGCTCTTTTGTAACAACATTTCATCCCCTGAATAAATAAGATGCCTGTAATAAGTAAACTGAATTTAAAAATACATTTTTACAATTATTTTTTTAGACTGGTTAATATCACGAAGAACAATATTACCAGCGTTTATTCAATTACTTTGGAAGTAAATTATGAACAATAACAAAAATTGAACCAAAATATTCACATAGTGTAATAAATAAATAGTTATTCTGGCTATAAAGAATAAGAACCAGAATCAATGATGACGCGTAAGGATAGGATAAACTGAACTTAGGAAAAAAATAGCATGTGAGCTTCCTGTTATCGCGGTGTCGAATGACATATTCGGTGTTATTACAAAAAAGTTAAATACGTTAATCTAGCTCTTTTGTCTCGCTTTGGTTAGATTACGTAAGACTTGTGAAACAGGATAATGGAACTTGCCTCGGCAGCGGTGGGCGATCGCGGTGCATTTAATACGAAAGCACTTAAACTTTTTAAAGCAAGTATTCAATACACCATATATATTATGGAATTTAAAAAAGATGTTATGATATTTAACCATTGCCCATTACGTTATTTAATTTACAAAAATAAATAAACTGAAATAATACAAATGATCGTAAGAAATAGTTTTACATTAACTATTTACATTTAAATCATTGTAATTATTACTCTTGTGTTACTCGTTAAGGTTTATCTTTATCTTCCAGTATTCAAATAGTTCTCATGAAGCATATCTACTCGATGTCAGACGCTCGGTTGTAAAAATCCATCCAAAAATAATTCGCAGTCCGATCATCCGTTCAATAACATGTTTAATTATCGAAGCTACACGTAATACTACCCACACCAAAGATAAATTATATTAGTTTTCTCGCCTGACATATTTTACATATACGCTTTAATCGTGGCATTTATTTATATGTTTCATATTCAGTTCATCTTTTTGTATATATGTTTATATATAGGTAATTTGGGAATCATAAATTTAGGTATATATGTGGTAGAGCCACGCCGAAGCTATTACAGGTTTCAGCATGAACAGTTCAATAGTTCAATTAAAATATACGATCACCCAAAACGTACCAAGCAGGTGATTAAATGTTATTTGGATTTAATTATGACCGACAAATACATTATGTGGCGAACTTTTAATATTGTAGCTCTGTTATACATAACGTAATAGGCAAGTATCCACTTAAATCATAATTGATTAAAACATGTTATTTTTAAGAATAATATTGAAATAAAAATTAATAAATGTCATTGTTAAATTCCCATAATAATATTTTGAATATATTTTGTATTAATTAATTGACTGTACTATGCGCAAATCCAAATTCGAAAATACATTCAAAGCGGCCAAAACGTTTGACTCTGACGATAATTATAACGACTCTTGAACAAATAACATCCGTGCCACGATATGGTTTTTGTTTTTAATTACTTAGAAAATTATTCACGTACCTGATAGTAGATACTAGGACAGTTTTGAAATATGTACCAAGTACTGGATGATATTTTCCTAAAAATTGGTAAACGAAAGTTATTGCACTGAATAATCGCATTTAGTGTACTTCGTTTTTCGATACTAAACGATGTATTTTGGCGTGAATATAAATGTCTAATTTACAACAACGTATTCTGCAGTTTATTTACTATTTCATATTCTTACTTTTCCAACATTCTTTAGCAAAATTTTCTTATAAAGTTTACACTAATAATGTTTTAAAAATCTGATCCAAATCAAAATTTAAATGTCGGCAAACTAACTTGTTTGTGTGTGCATGCCGACATTTATGTTTACTTTTGTTGTATGCTGGATATTGATAATAATAATTCATGGTTATTACACTGCTTTACAAACAACTGATAATACTGAAATTTAATATTGTTTTTTTTTATCATAGAAAAATAAGAATTTCAATGAGCATATAAATAGATTTTTTATTATTAGTGTAGACTTATTAGGTGGTAGAGCTACGCTGATGCTATAGCTGGTTTCAACATGAATAGGTTGGCTCGCCTGGGGTGGTACCACCCTCTCACAGAAAACCGATGTGAAATAACTGCTTGCATTGCATTGCGTGCTTGCATTGTTGCGTTTCGTTCGGTCACTGAGAGCGCCGAATGTAAACCTCCCTCCCTCTCTTCCTCTTTCCCTTTCCCAGAAACATAGACTGGCAACGCACTTGCCACTTCTCCGGTGTTGCAAGTCTCTATGGACGGTGGTGATCACTTAAGGTGATCCACCTGTCCGTTTGCCTCCTATGATATAATAAAAAAAAGAATAAATATGAATTATTATTACATTTTTGTCATTCACCTTATTTTTAGTATTATTATTCCATAGTTATTTAATTACATGGTACGTGGATTTTACGATAGTTAACTTTATCATATGAAATGATACTACACGTGAAGAATAAAATAATCTGTATTTAATTTTTCCTTTTATATTTGTGATTTCAGTTGTTAAATATTATTTCGAAGCACAATAGTTTATATATTTAGGCTAATTTAATAAAAAAAATACATTTTTGTTGAAATTAAAATAATTAGCCACAAAAAAGAACCAAGCTAAAATAAATAAAAACAAAAAGGTAATAAAGAAGTCCTTTATTTGTAAGATATGATCATCAGAAAATTTATTAACGAATGCAAAAATATTTTATACAAAGTCATATGACTATACAAAGTCATATGACTGGTTTAAGGTTTGTACGTGTTGGCGACATCTGTTTAATAAACTTAGCAATACAGAAGCCGTATCTGAAGATTTTACAACTAAGCTTAGTGATCAGAGATATAAACTTCAAAGGAATCAAATTCAATAAATAGAGAACTTGTTTCATACTATGACGTTGTTAACTTTTATTTAAATGGTATATATAAAAATAGTAGTAATAATATTCGTCCAATAGGATAGACGAAGGACTTAATCCATACTGCCAATTCTGAAGTTGTCAATATATGTTTTTTTTTTTCGAACTGACTACGTTATTGGCCTTACTGGCCTTCACAGCTTCACCAGACTACTAATATATGTAGTTTTTGTGTATTCTTTAGTGAGTTTTCTTCTTTGTCCAAGTTAATGTAAAGGCATAAGCGTCAAATCTTCTATATAATATTTCAGACATTTTTTATCTTCTTAATCTTCGAGTAATCATTAAATTTTTTTTTTATATCTCCAAGTGTTGAGTTGATAAAGTCAAAGTTAGGATTAAAATTATCAGGACAAGTTAGGAGGTCGACGAGTCAAGTTGCCGTGCGGTTAATTTAATGTTATAACAAGATGGTGGCTCTCTTGTTACAACTTTACAGGGAATTTTTGTGGCATCTCAGAATTCATGCTCTGTGGTATTATTTTTCATTCACTTCACTTATGCACAATAAACGAACCATATTACATAAGACACCACCAATTTTACACAATATAGAGTCAAGTAACAAAAGATTATGAAGAAAGTATAAAATTCACTACATGACAAACTAAAATCCCGCCAAAAACTCGCTGTATATAAAAATGTCTTTCTTTTTGTTACAGACAATGTTCGGTGCCACATATATAGATATAAAGAATGACCTATGATATACTCTACATACGGAAACATGCATGAGATCAAGCAGCTTATTTCCGGTGATGGTAAAGAGAATAGTGCTTGGGGATGTGTTAATGGATCGAGTTCCAGTACTGAATTTGGGGATGCTGTCAACGCATCGAAAGTTAATCAAAGTGTGTTGTACTCCTTCGACGATGACGACTATATATTTGACAGGACAGATGTCAGAGCAGTTTTTATTACCTTATACACGATCGTCTTTTGTTGCTGTTTCTTTGGTAAGTGGTAATAAATTATTAATCTATTATCAAGACATAATTTATAAAATTCAAAAATTTGATTTACCAATTGGCATAAAATTGTGATGTAAATATAAGATAATTATTAACTATCATTACTATCATGTAAACATTTGTAGTCCTTTCTCTATTTAAATCTATAGTTGCTTAACAACTGTACTAATAATATAAAAACAAGAAAGGAATCTGTTACTTTGTTACACAGTCATATAAAAAAACTGTTTGAGTACAAAAATATTTTTTTTCTCGAATTGATTATGCTATTGACCTAGCAAGGTCTTATCAGCTTCACCGGACTACCAAGATGAGCGCTTAAGGCACTAAGCCGATTTTATTTTGACAACTAACTCAAGGGTCTATGGCATACCTCGTATTGGGCTGTTGCTTAGTTTATGCAATTCGCTACCTAACGGAGCTAACCTAAGCTAAGCTACATATTCTATATATAAGTTATCTGAGTTAACTCATATTAGTTATTGAAATTTATATGAGTACCAAGCATACATATCTCAGTAACTCTTAAATCTTAGTACAGAAAGGCCGTTCAGTACTACTGCCGAGAAATGTGATTAATCTCCATAATACAATAATTTACTTTCGTCCTTATTAAATAAATCGAGTTTTTAGGTATTTCTAGTTCAAAACGTACATATTTCAAAAGGATCAATGTTATTTGGGTAACACAATTTATTGAAACCTTTGATTGCTCGCACTATTCAAAAATTTCGTCTATGATTGAACGAAGCAAATAAAATGCGCAATACATAAGTCTTTATAATTTGTTGGGTACGATACGATAGAGTAATGACAAAAGAACTGAAAAAATTAATATCAATATTAAAAAATTGTAATAACAATGTAGTATAGGCACAGAACTCGGACACATTTACTGTATTTTCCATAACAAAACTCAAGTTGTGACTAAAGAAAATGTTAGTTACATGTCTCTTGCATACTCTTCGGCCAATATACTTATGATAGCAGTTCTGCCTGCAACTTCATCCGCGTGGAATAGTAATTTTAGGCTAACGCTAACACGCAGCCCAAGCTCTCAAAAGGAAAAAAGATCCGATTTGAAACATTCTTCATAGGTGCTCTGCTTCGGTTGGTTAGTTTTAGCATGATATGTATGTATGTAGCCTTCCTCGATAGATGAGCTATATAACACTGACAGAATTTTTCAAATCGGACCTGTAGTTCATGAGATTCGCGCTTTCAACCAAACAAACCCTCCAGCTTTGTAATATTGGTATACCAATAATCTAGAGATTACTACTCTTCTCTCGTACTAACTCGAGCCGTCATTCAAATTACAATAACTTTTGATAGAGTGGACCGATTTTAATGAAACAAAGACTTAGTTTCTTTTGAAGATCTGTTTTATGATTTTCTTTATGAGGTTTATTGTGCACCAAGTGTTTCGTATAAAATGACAGTGCAAAATGTTTGGTGTTTTGGCCTTCTTGTAGGACTAAGATATCTTCAATGGTTAAAATATATACCATTGACTGTATTTCTATGAGATTCCAAGATAAATTTGGAATCTTAGTACACATCGAATTCGCAGACGGAATTAAATTTATCAAGAAGAGCGTGTTCGCGCGCTCTATCTCCGACCGAGCACTTACGAATATACTGAGCGTTTCCCAGGATTAAGATCTAAGTTATTTGACAGTAATCCTCCAGACAACTTAGCTCAGTCTGTTTGCTTATCATATTAAGTGGTTTCATATCATCTGCGATGTCACCAATAAAGCAGGTTTATTTTAAAATTAGATTTTAGTTATGAATATACGTTAATGACACTTTTTTTCCGTTTGTACCTATCAAGTCTTTTGACTATTAGCTTAATAAGCTGATGAAACAGGATTCTACGAAACCAGATTAGGCCCCCCTCGGTAGCGGCTCAAGCCTAGGTCCGTTCCCTCGGCGTGTAGTCCTTGAGCACGCTGCTCACGCGATACAGTGACACAAAACCTTTTGTCACTGCTACAACATCACACACATCACCTATACACACCTATGCACGCTGTTTCTCCTTTTCAGAGAAATAAACGACAAGGAGTTCTACTATTATTTTTCCTTATCCTATATAGTTTTGAGGAATATTCCGACACAAATACATATAGGAGTTCTTGAGGCACGCATGCTTGGTACACATGCATGTTTCAATAACTCATATACGTATACCTAGATAGCCTAGCTTAGGTTAGCTCAGATAGGCCGTGATTTTTGCACAAAACAGGTGAGCTCAAGGCGAGGTGTGCCGTGCACCTTTGAGTTAGTCACCCACACATCCCAAATCGGCTGAGTGCCTTTAGCGCTTACCTTAATAGATTGGTGAAGCTGTAAAGACCTTTCCAGGGCAACAGCGTTTCCATTTCGACAAAAAAGGAATGTTATGTTTTAAACTATGTTACTTCATTTAATCTTATGTAACAGCATGTGTGTGTGAATATGTGCAGAAATATTTTGGTTTACCCGTAAGCATAGATCTGTTCACACCAAAAACTGAAAAATATATGAAGCTTTAAACATAGTTTAGGATGTAATTTACTATACGCTATCTTCCTAATGAGTTATAAATAGGAAATCTTAAACGACAAAAGAGGATTATAATTACTTCGATAGAATAATAGTAATATGTATATAACGCTCAGAACATTACAGAGTGTAAAATGTTGTTTCTAGCCACAGAGATTTCTAATCTCATACAGATTCTCGTAAAAAATATGATTGTTAGTGGTAATGTTAACAGAAGTAGTAATAATGAAAATACACGAGTATTTAAAAGCAATATAAAAGCAAAAAAGAAATAAAAGCAAAGGAAGGGCGTATATAAGAGGTAATTACTGCATTAATTGGTCTATATAAATCAATCACGATCTTATTGCTCTGCAAATGATTGATGCTATTTTGTGAGTTTCCTACGTTTTATACTCCTTTCAACTACTTTATGTGCTCCACGTTTTTAATCTCAAATCATATTAGTATTTTCATATATATGTTTAACAAAACATCACATTCATAAATTTGTAGAACAATTAAAGAATCTGTATATGGCCAACAGAAATTGCGTTGTATGTTTTTTATTTCAAATCATGTTCTATTGTTTTTTTTTCTATATATAAACATGTTTTTTTTTTGTTGTTTTAAATTTAAAACGGTAAAAATAAAGTTAATTTACAATTTACAGTTATTTAAGATTTTATCTTTTACTTCATATTTTTTATCTTTGTAAGGCATAAGTAACATATTGAGTAGATGAATACTATGAAAAGTCACTACTTGTTAGTAATATTAAGTTAGGAAAAATAGTTCGTAGTATTTTTAACACATTAGCTGCCCGTTACGACATCATATGAAGGCATAACGAAAAAAACGATATAACAAAATGAAACGACAGCTGAATTATAAAAAATATTATAAATTAAATGAACGCCATATTGTCAATATTTTTGAAAATCGCTCTCCTGTCATATATATCATTTAATTATTTAACCCTTTTCTTTCTTATAAATCAAATGCAACGAAAAAAGAATAGCCAAGTAGGTGTAATCGTTCGTAAGTGATGTGCTTATTACATTTGGCAATTGATTTTATATTTATAGATTGAAGTAATATCATTATATAATACAATATTTCTTAATAGAACTAATAGTAAAATACTGTAAGTATAGCGTGTATTATGTTTTTTAAATACCCTAAAGATCTTATAAAATATAATTGAATTTATTTTAAGCTAGTTACCAGTACGTACACAAGTTTAACATGTATAAGATTTCCTCAGTAATATATTCACTATCTCACCTTTATGTAAAATACATCTTCTAGTGTCATACGCGTTTGTAACAAGCGTATTCAAAAGAATAATCCTGTCTGATAATGTTTGCTAACAAAATAGAATGTGTTCATATTGAATAACTCAAGCAAATAGCTTTTGGGAATAAATTATTAAATCATTGTTTTATTGATGGAAATCCACCAAATGGAACTTCAAATAAGATTATGGGACAATCGATATTTAGATATGTCTCTTAAAGTTTTTTTTTTTTTAACTTTATTTTTGGCAATCAATCTTTCAGATTATTACTGCCATTGTCGAGTAATCAATAATATTACAAGCGTCGTATGATCATTATAATATCAAGCGTCGTGTCAATCAATACTCTAACAAGATGGTGGGTCTCTTGTTAGAACCCTCCAGGGAGTTTTTGTGGCACCTCAGAATTTCATGCTCCGTGGTATTATTTTCCATTCACTTCACTTATGCACAATAAACTAACCATATTACATAAAAAACCACCAATTTTACACAATATAGATTCAAGTTACACAAGATTATGAATAAAATATAAAATCCACTACATGACAGACTGAAATCCCGCCAAAAACTCTCGTCTCTTAAAGTTTGAATTAGTTTATTGATCCTAGACGTCATATAAGTTAAGGCAAAATGGATAGTAACTTATAAAAAATAGTATTATATTTCTATAAGTGTCGCTTACTATTTGTCGAATTGAAATTAATTCGTTTATCTACACAATGTATACTATTGTTATTATTTATATCAAACTTGAAGAAGAAACGATTGAATATAACAGAAAATCATATAAAATAACTTTATCTATGTTTAACCTACAATACATTGAAGTGATAAAATATTATGTTGAAACACAAACGCATCATCAAATAATGTCGTTTGTATTGCACAGTAAACTTAGAAACACTTAGGAGCTTAAAATAGATTAAATGTGTGAAACCTTTACTGTATAGGGACGATTACGTTGTTATTACATTGCTTTAAAAAGGTTATGGTTATTTAAAATGCATCGCGCTCGCTGAATGTTCACCATCTTGCTCTTTTGTCTCGCTTTGGTTAGGTTAGGTTAGACTCGGGAAAAAAGGATAATGCGAACCTGCCTCGGGCAAGCGCTGTGCATTGAGTACGAAACCTTTTTAAATCAAGTATTTAGTATGTGTTTAAAGTTTTTGTAATAACACCGTTAGTGTTTAACCACTATCTCATTTGATATTTTAGTGACCGTGTAGTTAAATATGCTAACGTGGTGTTATTAAGGGGTTAATAATATATATTAAAAAAAAATATATATTAAAAGAAAGAAAAGTTGTGATCACTCGATGTATGTATATTCGAAATCATTGTATATATTGAATACTAAGGTGAATGTTACTTTGCACTTCCGCCTGGAATTGATTGACCATCGTTAACGTGTTTCGCTCCGTCACGGAGCATCATCAAATCGATGTTGATTCTTCCGTTGCGAGCGGGCGAGCTACGTTTAAACGTAGTAGTGGTCATTCATTTCCAGGCGGAAGTGCAAAGTAGCATCCACCTTAATATTCAATGATGGATTTCCGCAAAGTAACGCCTTCTTCAATCAAATTGTATATATTTATTTTTAATGATTAAACTATAAGTATTTTTTGAAAGACAATACTACTTAACCACCGATAAATACGTGAAACTGTTTTGAGAAAAATCATAGCCTTTAGGGCAAAGGTAAAGGAAAAAACAGAATGTGATTCACTGTATATTCTAAGTATTATTCTAAATGGAGGCAACCGTATAACGATGCAAAAAACACGTCAGAGTTTGAATGGAAAACCGTTATGTTTGAAATTGGAGATTTCAAAATTAGGCTCTTGGTTAAAAAGGTAGATAAAAAAATGTTACAGTGCACAGTTAATTCGTGAGTAGCGACGCAAGACTTTGAAATCAACAAGAAAGGTATTGTGAGATCCTCTGGAGAGTAATATACTGCTGCATGAAACATAATACTCCCAGATGACCGACCTTTTTTAAGTGTTATTTCTAATTTATTTTTTTACTTTAGAAAACATTAATTCACAAAAACGCATTGTAGTTGGTATTTTCTTGCTAGAATTCCTATACAAAACCTTCGGATGTGAGGTATTCGTAGCAAATATAACTTAGTATACCGTGTTCGAACACAGCGTCGATAGACGTAGGATCGAATCCTTACAACTGAGTCGCTGCTTCCGAATAAGGAAAACATCGTAATATATTCTAAGTCCACCATCCAAGGTACTACCCTCAAGTGAAAAATCTGTCACCAAGCATACGTTCATATGTGCCGGCAGCTGCATTAATGAACTAGTCTTCTCTGGTTTCGCGTGTTTACCATATTAGCCCACGCCGTAATTTAACATCAGACGAGATTGCAATCAGAGAATATATGCTATACATCTTTAATTTTTTATTTTATTTTATTTATTTAAGGCACACATTACAGATAATAAGTATAACTATGTTTATAATTACAATGTATAGTTTATTTTAAGTCTGCTATATTATCCTAAATGATATGTATGCACATCTATTGCATAATAAATACAATCATGAAATTATATATGACTATGCTAAATTAATTATAGTATGTTAAGAAGAGAATCTGTGCTTATATACTGTATAACGAAATTTACTCAGACTAAGATGAAATATGTCTATGTTGATATCGGCACAACAGGCGACACAGCCAGTAATAGTATTATATGAGCGGCACATATTAGCAATCGGATTATTAAAAGAGACATTATTTTTATAAACAGGAATATGAAACAATCTACTGCAACGACCCCTAAAGTTGGTGTTAAATATCTATATATTAATACGTGAAGCAAAAATTTTGAACCCCTTTTTAAATTAACTGCGTAAACGGGTGAACTTGAAATTTTGCATAGTTAAAGTTTATATGGCAGAGAAGTGCAGAAAGCTGTTTATTTTATATAAAATGCATTAAAAGTACATTAAATTAATTAAAATATGCATTACTCACACTACTGCTTGAATTTTACATAACATATACCCACATGTGAATAAAAATGACACTTTCACAGCCGTCAATAACGAACTTCCAAAAAGATTGCGAAGGAGGTGGCTATGCTCGACTGTATGTATTTTTTTACGCTTACGTTCCAATTACCATTTTTTATCCTACATTCAACAATGATATTATTAAATGTGACTATAACATATATATATATATATATATATATATATATATATGTAATATGTGATTTATAACACAACTTACGTTCCACACATGCTCTTTAAATTTAACTGGTCAAATTACAGGTTAATTTTACAAAAATATCATAATTCTAACAAGAATGACGTTGCTTGCCTTGTATGCCCTTTGAAATCAATTGGTCAAATTGTCGGTTAATTTTATAATAATATGATATGTAAATTAATAACTAATTGATATCCAATTTATCTTTAGTATATTTATGGAACCACTGAAATAATAATTATTCTCTTTGGTTTTATTGAATGTCAAAATTTTAGGTGACAGGAGTGTTTTTACTTCATGTCACTTGGTTTCATGTTGTCATTAGGGAAAAGCAATATTACCAATGTCAAAGTCGATATTAAAATGTTTATTATTTTTTTATGGCGAACTCACTTCAAATGATGATTTAATAAAAAAAATGAGCCAAATAATACTTTGCATACTTAAAATAAGGATTGTGTTCATAAAAGTAATCCATGATTTAGACATTCGCGGTTACAATGATGCAGTGCAACCTGATGTAGCAACAAAAATGAATTTATTTTCAAAAGTTAATGGTAGTATTAAAAATATCTTTGCCTTGGCTTCATCGTTTGAATGTATTGAGCATCCATTACTTTTCCAAACGATGATACTGGGCATACCACTATTTCTCATAATGAACAGACTACTTTAATTCAATATCACCAAGAAACACCACCCACTCATGGTGTCGTGTAAAATTAATGGAGAATTGTGTCATGGGTTGCGATAAATTTCTTTATTTTCATAAACTTATATTTACTTAGAATTTGAGAGCTTAATCACCTGCTTTTTGTTTCAAATTTACAATTAATTTCAATTTTCATTTATATAGATTTTTTAAAATGTTTATATAATTCAAGATCATAACAAATGCCAAATAACTGATTAGCCATGATGAAAACCTTCGAGTATAGAAGATAGACCCTTTGACAAAAAAAACGCAATAAAGTTCAAACTTTAAAAAATCAATGAACTATGGTCGGATGTCGACCACTGGGCGCCCACTAGTAAAGTATAAAAAAGGCAACGTTGTACACATCTTATATTTTGATCTTAATAATATCAAATTAGAGTTTACGCCAAAAGTAATTGAAAATATTTTTTGTTAAAGCACGTTAGGCTAGAGTTTTTTTCGAACTGACTCGTTATTGACCTAGCAAGGTCTTAACAGTTTCACCGCACTACTAAGGCAAGCGCTTAAAGCACTCAGTTGATTTTATTTGACAACTAGCTCAAGGGTGCACAGCACTCCTCTGCTAAGACTGTTGCCTGATACGTGCAATTCGCGACCTATCTTTTTTTTAACGTGGCGAAATCCCTTATGTATACACCACCCTATCGGGTAGAGGGAGGGTTATGTCCGACTCGCACGGACTAAAATCTCTATAGGCAAAAGCACCGTCGCCGGGCCCCGTCTTGTTAGGAGACAGCCGTGTACACACCGGCCGTTTCCTCCGTCCGCCGGACCTGTGCATTCGGAAGATGGGCTCTACGACCCATCTTCCCTGGTCCAGTTACGGTGGGAGGAGGGGTCAAACTGCCGCCTCCTCCTGCTTGTCCTTCGTTCGTGGAGACATACATGTGTACCAAGCGTACATACCTCAACAACACTTATATGTATTTTGTGTCGGATAATTTTTCTAAACTATATAAGTTCGATACGGGAAAAGAAAAACTCTTCAAATTTCATGTGTAAGCGGTAAGTGTGTATGCTTACACGTATGTGGACGTCATATGTGTAATGTTGTTGCAGTGTTTTAGGATTTTGTGTCGTTGAGTCGTTGCCGTCGTTAGGATGGAAAAGTTCTAACGCTGTATCAAGATTCATAATATCAGAAATCTATGTTCCACTACACTTGTCTCACTTCCACAAATAAATAAATACGCAGTGAATTTAAAAATGTACAACAGTTCTATATAGATTATAGAACAATTTTTGAATATTTACGAACTCGACAAAAGAATAGAATAGGTTATAATTATTAAGTTTTAATCTATTGCGGACAAAGTCACCGATGATAAAAATTGTGTAATAGTAGTTTCATTAAAATTAAAATCATAATCTTTATTATAAAATGAAATTTACTTTTTTTATAGTTACTGTACAAATTTATCCGCCTCTTGTAAAACTTTAATAAAGTTTTTTATTAAGACTCGCTTTCGGCTTTACAGTAATCGTACTTTTTTTTTTCGAAATGACTACACTATTGACCTAGCAAGGTTTTAATAGCTTCACCGAACTACTAAGGCGAGCGCTTAAGGCACTCAGCCAGTAATCGCACGTGACGAGTAAGCGTTAGAAGTTATAAAGCATTACATTGGAGAGAGGGAGAGCACACTACTTTTTTATCTTGAAAGAGTATGAAGTCTTACACAAAGTAACTAACAGATTTCTTTGTATTAAAATTTTTTATCGGTATAATTTGTTAAATTAATTAGTTACTATTATTTGAAAATCTTGTATGCTTTTCTCATTCAAGAGACCTTTTCATAACTGATACAATATACAGGCGTAAAGCATTTTTGTTTTATAAATAACTTAGTGCACAGAAATTCATGACTTGATCGCTTTGAGCTCAATGAAAGTGATATAAAAGCTATGGATGACATTACACTTATAGGCACATTAGTTTCAAAAGGAGTGAACTACTAAAATACTCCCTAGTTGAAGCATTTGAGGCTTCATGAGCCGTAAAGAGGACGTATAGCTTTGATACTTTATATCATATAGTCATCAATTAAAAAGTTTGTTTTCAAAATGTGTTACCTTTTCTAGTTACATTTACCTTTTTTTGTTCGGTCTCTGTTGTATTGTATTCCACATTCAGTGGAAAAAATCCCCAATTGTATTTCTAACGAGTATAATACTGAATGAATCGTTTTTTTTTTCGAAAAAGTGAATCCTGATGATAAACATAGTGCAATAGAAAAACAACGTCGACTCTCGAGAGATTTGCAACAACAATTTCTATTGTCAGCCAGCTTGCAAGCATCTCGGCAACTGGACTGATATACAGTGGTAACGATCTAGATGTCATATTACTAACATATTAAACACATGACTTTTAATGGGTCGGCTCGTCCGGGGTAGTACAGGCCGGCATGACAGCGGCGACCGGCGATGGATAATCTATCTCTCGATGGTTGCCGATGTTTTTGGATTGTTCTATGCTCACCATCAGGCATAGTACACTTTGTCGTGCTACAATAAAAAAAAACCTTCTCACAGAAAACCAACGTGAAGTAACAGTGCTTGCATTGTTGTGTTTCGTTCGGTCAGTGAGAGCGCCGGAGGTCCACCTCTCCTCACCTTCATCATCTCCTCTTCCCTCCCTCCCCCTCATCCCCCAACACAGGCTGGCAACGCACCCGCGACTCCACAGGTGTTGCAAGTGACTATGGACGGTGGTGGTCACTTAACATCAGGTGACCCACCTGTTCGATTGCCTCCTATGATATAAAAAAATAAAATGTTAAATAATACATGATAGCTCATCTACAACCGGTTATATAAAGTGCAAGTTTGGAATAAATTTGAAATGGAAAGAGAATTCGGGCTTATATTGATGATGTTTGCCACGAGCTGCTAAAGCTCTATTATGTTCTCAGCTGGCGCGGCGCGGTGGTTTATTGGGCGTATACGGTGTGATGTATATTTATAGCGTACAAACTGAACTAGGCTTGCATGGATTTCTTCTGCTACTGAATATCAAAGAGGAAGAAGCATTAAGTAGTCTGTCTACGTTTGAGTTTTATTATTGAGAATTTTATATGGTACGAAAAATAATTTAATTTGAGCTCGCTTAGAAAAAAAAATCTATATCATATACCACAAGGCTATACGAGAATATAATTTCAGTATCATAAAAGAAGGCCACTTCATATTATTATTATACTCTATTCCAGATATTATCTGGTTTATAAGTATTTATATTTTCCGACATTATTATCCCTCAGGCTATTTATTGTGTGATCGTCTTCACAGTCTAGTGATCAAAGCGGTTAGCTGTGGAGCCCTAAACTAGTGGGACGTATTTCGATTTTTGTCTGTACTACCGAAACAAGTAGTATCCAAGTTATCTATACTTCTATACTAATCTTATAAAGAGGTAAAGTTTGTGAGTTTGTGATGTTGTGCCGTTATAGGAGGTAATCTCAGGAACTACTGATCCGATTTGAAAAATTCTTTGAATGTTATATAGGTCATTTATCGAGGGTGGTTATATGCTACCAGGGTGGTTACATAATTACGCTAAGATTAATAGGAGCGGAGCACTAATAAAGAATGTTTAAAAATCGGGATATTTTCCTAGTGATAGCTTCCGATGCGTGTTAGCGTTAGCCCAAGGTTCGTTCGTTAGCGAACGAAGTCGCGGGCAGAGGCTAGAATGAATTCTAATATCGTTATGAATAGTTACTAATATCAATAATAATGTTATTTTCATGTAATGTCTCCTCATGTATGTAATTGGATATGATGTTATGAAAACAAACCCTCCCTAATCTTTAGAAGATGAAACTTACTTACTTGGTCTCCGAGTTAATAAAGTAACTTAATAAACGCGACAACTTTCGAAGACTTAATTTTGAATCTTAAAATCTTTTTTGTTTGACATTAATTATAAGGTTGTTTATTTACCTCCGTACGCTATATACCAAAGCTTCTATATCAATTTTGTGTATCTAACCTTATGCATATCAAGAGAGATATAGGGACAGGATAGGATGTGGCTTGGTGGGGTGAAGTGAGCGTCTGACAGTATTTTCATTTTGATATACCTAAATATACTTGAGACGGATACTCTTTCAGTTAATACATACAAAGCTGCCTCTGCGAGAAGTAGATGTGAAAAAAAGTAATATACAAAACTGAGCAGTTTTAGCTGTACCGCGATGTAAAGAGAACTAGCTAGGAGAACGGTAGAAGAAATAGAATAATTGTCAGCCAAACATATCAACGAAATATTCCTCTACTCATAACGGTTACTCCAATCCACCGAATTTAAAAGAAAGAAGGTTCGTTTGTGCATTTATAAATATACTAGCCTCCACCTGCAACTTCATTCGCATGGAATAGTTACTTTGGGGTAACGCTAACACGCAGCGGAAGCTGTCAAGACGAAAAAAAACGATTTTGAAACATTTTTGATTAGTGTCCTGCTTCAATTAGTCTTATTGATTATATATGGACTATAGCCTTCCTCAATAAATAAGCTATATAACAGTAAAATAATGTTTCAAATCCGACTAGTTTGTTTCGGAGATTACCCCTATAACGTCACAAATTCACAACATTACAAACTTTACCTCTTTATAATATTAATATAGATCTATCTGCAAGTATCAGTATTTTCTCTAGTGAACATATACCATATGTTAATGTTTACGTCAGGTACCGCCACGACACACCCGAGAGGCGAGACTACATCGCCACCGTAGATCCACCATATTAGAGATACATAATTGATATATATAAATAAGAACGATTATATAGATTGACGTATCACTTACATAACAATAATTTGCTAGTTAATATTATCTTTGTGTTACTAATTATATTGGGGAAATGTGAGCAAATTGTAGTTGTTATGACTTCCACAGTTCGGCATATAGAAGGCAAGATAATGTCGATCTACACGCATTCCTATGTGAAAGTTATTGTAAGGCGAAGCTCTGCCCGGATAAATAGTCACAGTCTCTACAGAGTGTTAATGTTTTCCTTGACCGACATATACGTATGACCGACTGACATGTGCGTATTTTCTAACACCTATTATAATATCAATAATACCCTTCGTTCTTTTCTGTATCCTTGACAACATGTGTGCAAAACTTCATGATAATGAATAGTTAAATCTTCATAACGTAACAAACAAACTCACAATCATATTCATAATATTAGTTAGGATCTAAGGAATTTTCAGTTGATTACAGTATTACTTTGCGGAAATCCATCGTAAATAGTTCAATTTTACTTTACTACTACTGCTTAGAAAATACCGGCATGTGTTACTTTCTCTTTTAGTTTTGTTATTTTTCCTTAGTATTTGTTATTGTTGTAAATAGAACTAATGAGCGGAATGTTTTAATTCAATGGTTAAAAATAAAGTAACATTAAGAGATATGTAGGATAGAAATAGTTGGTGTGTGTCTAGTGAAGCTGTAAAGTATATACGTTTACGTTTCAGCGAAAATAGTAACAACCACATTTATTTATATTTGTTTCACCCTTCCTTATTCTATACATCCCTGTTGACTTCACCAAAGCTAGCGGTTTTCTATATAACAAATGTACCTTGCGGATTGCGGTCGAATAGGCGTCGGCGTTTTGCTGTGTACTATACTTCTACCCTTAAATTTAATAGTTGTTAATACATCCCGTATCTTTGCTTGTTAAATGCTGTATAGTTTATACAAAAGTATTTATAAGTATCTTTTTTTTCCTAGCGTTTTCCCGACTTGGTGCCAGGGTCTGCTTTCCTACTAAACTTCCTTCACATTGCCCGATCTTCGGCATCCTTCTGTTATTTTCCCTTAAGCCTGACTTAGGATGAATAAGTATGAGAATATTAAAAAGGAACAAAAACATAATAGGTGTTATAACAAAAAGGTATATATGCATTAGGTAAATACTTGCTTTAAAAAGGTTACGTACTAAATTCACCGCACTCACCCGAGGCATGTTTGCGTTATCCTTTTTTTGCAAGTCTAACCTAACCTAACCTAACCAAAGTGAGACAAAGGGCAAGATGGCGAACATTTAGCGAGCGCGATACATTTAAAACGTAGCCCTTTTAAATCAAGTATCAATATGTATTTAACTTTTTTGTAAAAACACCGAATAGATTTTTGAAGATTATATCAAAGTAATAGGGTTACTCAATTGTACTGACAGATTTCACAAAGCAGAGATGATTTTTTCCTTATCATAAATAGGTATTTATTATAAGGTATGTGACTGGCCGGATCATGAATGCCGCAATCAGTTCCCCCTGGAAGCAATCATAATAATGGACATAATTTACGGATATAAACCAATAAACCATATAAAAAATTCCTATACTCGATTCGTTTCAAATATATTATACATTTACATTAGAAGTATCTGATAGCTTAATAGTCTATAGACTAAGGTAAGTAGTAGCTAATGAAAAGAGACTTATTTCTACATTTTCGTAATAATATAGCAGATTTTAATCAAAGGGTTTTATTTATTATAGCCAAATAGGTACATCAAAACTGCCTCTAACAATTTTTCCAACCAGCCAGCTTTAGATGACCCATAGATCTGCGATCATTACATAGTATAAAACAAAGTCCTCTGCCACATCTGTGTCTGTCTGTCTGCTCGTAATAAATTTAAAAACTACTGAACGGATTTCATGCGGTCTTCACCAGTAAATACAGTGATTAATGAGTAAGGTTTTGGTATAAGATTCGTCAAGGGTTTTTTTTATTATCAGGGTGGGAAAACAACCGCTGGGCCTGCTAGTTTAAAATAAAAATGTTTTCCTGACAATTTTACCTTTTAACCGAAAGAATTACGGCATACATAAAAAATCTAACGTTAATCTATTGCAATGCTCTACTATCACATTGCTCTACTATCACATTGAACTGAAAAAATATTTTTTGAACGAATTAAAACACTTTTACTAGTTCACAGTATACTATAAGTTATAACAACAAAGTTATTAATATCAAATATATTATAATTATACTTGTTGACACGGCCACTTGTTGCTGTGGCTCAGTTATTATTACATGTTGAATTATTGAAAAAGTAATCCAAAAATAATATGTCACGCCAGCTATAAGATACCTAGAACTGTCAGTCTTACAGTTTTCTGCCAATAAACTGATTCAAAACGCCATTTTTTTTTTTTTCGAAATGACTACGCTATTGACCCTGCAAGGTCTTAACAGCTTCACCGGATTACTAAGGCGAGCGCTTAAGGCACTCAGCCGATTTCATTTTGGCAACCAGCTCAAGGGTGCACGGCACACCTCGGCTTGGCTGTTGCCTGTTGCATGCAAAATCACGACCTATCTTAGCTAACCAAGCAAACTATTCATATATGTATGAGTTGTTGAACCTTATATGTGTACCAAGCATACACGCCTCAACAACTCCTCCATATACTTATTATCGGAAAATTGAGAGTTTTTCAGTCCTTAAGGAAAAAAAAAGGAAACCCTTCCACTTTCATGTGTAAGCGTGTAGGAGTGCACGTGTGTGGGGGTGATCGTGTAGTGTTGTAGCGGTGATGTATATTTGTGTGTCACCGTATCGCGCAAGCAACGCACTCAAGGGCTCCCTACCGAGGGATCGAACCTAGGCTTGAGCCGCTGCCGTGGGAGGCCTAATCGGGTGTGCGGGAGCGAAATTAACCCCCAAACAAAACGCCATCTATTCGAGACTAATGAAACTTACAATGAATAACAATAATCAACATTGAAACATTGAAAGATATTGAAGCCATTAATCGAAATATAAATTGTCATATCTCTCAAGATGGACCAAATTATATATACTCGTAAATGCTAACTTTCATAATGATCGGTTGAGTAGTTTCCGAGTTCATCATGGACAAACTCCATGACACTGGATTTTTATATATATCAAGATTTAGATTCTAGATAAATTTAGATAAATAAATTTTAAAAACTTCGTCTAATTCCTTTATTTTTCCAGGTAACCTCCTTGTGATCCTCGTGGTAACTTTGTCAAGACGACTTCGCTCCATAACGAATTTCTTTTTGGCGAATCTCGCGGTGGCAGATTTATGCGTTGGAGTGTTTTGTGTCTTCCAAAACTTAACCATATATCTTATACCAAGGTGAGTGAATGTAATCATTGGGCAAACAGAACGCTGCATCTCGTTAATCTATTTATAGTTATTTTAATTCTGTGTTCTATATTTATTTTATCATTTTGCTATAAACAAAGAGATCTGTAAATAAAACGTTTTTTACACTGTAAAAATAATGTATATATCTCTAAACATGCGTCATAGGGTTATTAGTGGTAACCCCTACTAATAAACCAAAAGGTCACAAACCCTACATGTGTGTGAATTTTGTTTGATGAGCATAATTATCAGTTCTCTGTTTGATATTAAACATATCCGGTGTTATTACAAAAAGTTAAATACGTATTGAATACTTGCTTTAAAAAGGTATCATTTGAAATGCACCGTGCTCGCCCGAAGCATGTTCGCGTTATCCTTTTTCGCAAGTCTAAACTAACCAAAGCCAGACAAAGGAGCAGGATGGCGAACATTCAGCAACCGCGGTCCATTTAAAATGAAACCTTTTTAAAGCAAGTATTTTGAGTTTTTGGCGGGATCTTGGTATGTCATGTAGTGGATTTTATATTTTATTCATAATCTTGTGTTATTAGACTCTATATTTTGTAAATTTGGTGGTGTTTTGCGTAATATAGTTAGTTTATTGTGCATAAGTGAGTGAATGGAAAATAATACCACGGAGCATGAAATTCTGAGATGCCACAAAAACTCCCTGGAAGGTTCTAACAAGGGATCCACCATCTTGTTGGAATATTAACTCACACGACGCTTAATATTGAAATGATCGTACGACGCTTGTAATATTATTGACTACTCGACAACGGCAGTAATAATCTGAAAGATTGATTGTCAAAAATAAAGTGAAAAAAAAAGCAAGTATTTAACGTATATATTTATATGTACATGTTTTATACGTATTTAACTTTTTTGTAATAACACCGGACATGTTGATATGTTAACTATTTATTTATATTTGTATACTTTACTGGGTGTTATTACAAAAAAGTTAAATACTTATTGAATACTTGCTTTAAAAAGGTTTCGTATTTGAAGCAATAGTGGTTTTTTTTTTCGGAATGACTACGCTATTCACCCAGCAAGGTCTTAACAGCTTCATCGGACTACTAAGGCGAGCGCTTAAGCCGATTTTATTTTGGTAACCAGCTCAAGGGTGCACGGCACACCTCGGCTTGGCTGTTGCCTGTTGCATGCAAAATCGCGACCTATCTTAGCTAACCTAGCTAACTATTCATATATGTATGAGTTGTTGAAACGTATATGTGTACCAAGCATACCAAGCATACACGCCTCATCAACTCCTCTATATATTTATTATCGGAAAATTGAGAGTTTTTCAGTTCGATAAGGGAAAAAAAAGTAAATCCTTCCACTTTCATGTGTAAGCGTGCACGTGTGTAGGGGTGATCGTGTAGTGTAGGGGTGATCGTGTAGTCGTGCAATAGTGGTTTAGTGTATGCACTCCTAGACGATCGAAGTAGGTTCGAATTATAACAATAAACCGGAAGTATAGGTGAAGGAGAACATCAAGATGGAATTATAACATAGTGGCAGTGATAGTGACTTTTCTATCTATCGCCAAACATCTGTATTTGTGTTCTGGTGGACAGTTACACTTAAAAGCGAGTTCGCTCTAGGCTTGGTATGTTTATTTAGGTCATACTGTCGCTTTACATTAGATGAGATTGTGTTCAAACGTTAAACTTATAATCCTAGGAGAAAGTACATTTATTGTAATTAAAAAATAACCTATATTTTTTTCTATATACCTTGGAAGGTGTATAGAAAAGTTCATTATGATTACTTGAGTATTTATTCGTAATTAAAATCGTAACAAATTAACTTAAATTCACATTAATAATATTAAGTGAGCATTACTTATATTTGTTTATTTAATGAATTACATATTAGTTGCTAGTATAGAAAAATGTAATGTAAAGAGAGATAAAAGAGATACATATTTTGGTGTTTTAAATAAGTAATGAAAATAAACTATTTATTATTAGTTACTATAAATGTTGGGTGGTGACAAATAACAAGTAACAAACACAAAATGGTTCCATTATTTTCATCGCTATCTTCAAGATTATTTTTGTACTTAAGTTAACTTGACTGCTCATGTAGGCTACTCAAAATAATTTTGCACAAATCTCATGTATAGA
Organism: Antheraea mylitta; assembly: GCA_014332785.1. Classification (NCBI taxonomy): domain Eukaryota; kingdom Metazoa; phylum Arthropoda; class Insecta; order Lepidoptera; family Saturniidae; genus Antheraea; species Antheraea mylitta. Next base: position 8,931,532 of record JACEII010000008.1, read on the forward strand.
ATATAAAATGCAAATTGTACAATGAACACGCTATAAAGAGTTTTTGGCAGGATCTTGGAATACTATGTAGTGGTCTTTATATTTTATCCATAATCTTGTGTTATTCGGCTCTTTATTGTATAATGTTGGTGGTGCTTTACGTAATATAGTTTTGTTATTGTACATAAGTGAAGTAGCTCGGAAATAATACCACTGAGCATGGACTCTGACTTGCCACAAAAACTACCAGGAAAGTTCTAATAAGACGGACACCATCTTGTTAGTTCAATGAAATTATATCAAGAAACTTGCAATATCGTTACTCATTTAACAATGGCAGTAATAGTCTACTAGAAGACTGGTTGCCAAAAATAAAATAGAAGAAGAAGAACACGCTATAAACTTAATCAAACATGTAAAATGTATTAAGTACTTTTAATTTGGAGGTGGTTATACGACAGAGGAACTGTAAAATACTGCGATATTTTGTTTTGCAAGATGTAATATCTACAATATTCGACGCAGCATCTAAGCATACAGCTACTAGTCCGTAATGTGTTAAATTTTTAAGGCTCTTTTCAAGAGATTCACTCATTTATTAAATATCTACCTTAATTTCTTCAATAAAAGTCTCTCGGGTAAAGTGAATGTTGGTAAAAGCTTGTTATTCACAAATCAAAATGGAGTGCCGTTGTACAAGAGTCGATAAATTAGAATTTACGATGTGATACTCGGTACTGTGTATATTCTCAGTTCGTTTGTTTACTTGTGCCAAAGAATATTTTCTATACGTAAATAGGTAGATACGAAACAGTTAAGTACAACTTTCTTACCTTTTTCTCAATCGTTTTTTTTTTTGTTTAATTTAATTGTCACCAACAAAAAAAAAGTTAATAAAAAAAGTGCAGAAAGGAGTTTTTGGCGGGATCTTAGTCTGTCATGTACTAGTGGATTTTATATTTTATTCATAATCTTTTATTTGACTTTATATTTTGTAAATTTGGTAGTGTTTTACGTAATATAGTGAGTTTATTGTGCATAAGTGAAGTGAATGGAAAATAATACCACGGAGCATGAAATTCTGAAATGCCACAAAAACTCCCACGAAGGTTCTAACAAGGGATCCACCATCTTTTTAGAATATTGACTCACACGACGCTTAATACTGAAGTGATCGCACGACACTTGTAATAATTATTGACTACGCGACAATGGCAGTAATAATCTGGAAGAATGATTGCCAAAAATAAAGTAAACAAAAAAGTGCAGAAAAAACCTAAGGCAAGCCATAACCTGATTTTAAATGCACGGGAACAAATATAAACGTATAAATCCTGGAACACTACGTACTATATTAAAACCCTGGGTACGAGATCAATATTCGTCAGTCATCTACGCCTCTGGCTGGCGGCCGAGTACTCTTAGAGATCGCATCGAAGAAGCCGTTAGCACACTCGGTGACTGGTTTCTTCGATGGCGTATAGGTGTTAACCCCGATAAGAGTGCCGCGATACTCTTCGATCCTAGATATCGCGCGAACAAGCTAAAGCCCATAAGGCTATACGATTCCAAAATACCTTGGACCACCGAGGTCAAGTATCTCGGCGTCACCTTAGATAACCACTTAACGTTCGAGCCACGCATCAAAAGAGTGCGAAACAAAGCCGCTATGGTCTTGGGTCGCCTCCATTATTTACTTTGTCAGAAGAGCAAACTGTCCCTCAGACATAAGCTCACAATATATAAAGTTTGTATTCGTCCCGTTATGACGTATAGTTGTCCGGTTTTCGCCCACGCGAAGAATCTAGATACGCTTCAAGTTTTGCAGACCCAGGCTCTGCGTAAAATCACCGGTGCTCCTTGGTTCGTCCGGAAGGCGGATCTCCACAGGGACCTGGAGATACCGTCCATCTGGACGTATATAAAATCACCCACCACTAGCTATTTCGAGCGAGCCGCGATTCATCCCAGTCCGTTAGTGGTATCCGCCGCGAATTACGAACCCGTGCCCAACGCTGGGCGTTATAAAAGACGTCCGCGACATATTTTCACCGACCCTCCCGATGATATCACGTCAGCAAACGATCAGTACCAGCCTGTCCCTCGTAACAGAGCGTGCTCACGCCCACGCCCGCGTAACCACAGATCGCGCCGCCGCGGTCTGGGGGTTAACTTCGCTCCCGCACACCTGATTAGGCCTCCCACGGCAGCGGCTCAAGCCTAGGTTCGATCCCTCGGTAGGGAGCCCTTGAGTGCGTTGCTTGCGCGATACGGTGACACACCCATACATCACTGCTACAACACTACACTATCACCTCCACACACATGCACGCCTACACGCTACACATTTTGGTGGAAGGGTTATTTTTGATAAATTTTTTTCCCTTATCGAACTGAAAAACTCTCCAAATTTTTCCGATAAAAATATATGGAGGAGTTATTGGGGCGGATATGCTGGTACTCATATGCGTTTCAGCAACTCAAACATATATGAATAGTTAGCTAGGTTAGCTAAGATAGGTCGCGATTTTGCATGCAACGGGCAACAGCCAAGCCGAGGTGTGCCGTGCACCCTTGAGCTGGATGCCATTATAAAATCGGCTGAGTGCCTTAAGCGCTCGCCTTAGTAGTTCGGTGAAGCTGTTAAGACCTTGCTAGGTCAATAGACTAGTCAGTTCGAGAAAAAAAAAAAAAATCAATATTCGACCAGTTTCATTTCTTTTAATACAGTGATTTTCCACCACGACGTGATTATTTCTCAACTGTTAGAATTATATTTCTTCTGAACACGAAAACATATATAAATAAGAAATAAATCATATACCTAACGTCATACGTAATATGTATACAAAATTGGATGTAAATAATGAATAAATGTAATGATACATTACAATAATCTAACAATATTTACTATAAATTACGAAAGTACCTATGTATTCCATAAAATAATTTCCACTAGGATCACAAATTTATGATAATTCCATAAATTATGTTTTTCATTTTAATGTTGTTGAATTTTAAAAAGCCCATCTTCTACTTTACCTTGTAGAGTTCATTTTACCGTTTCACAGGAAATTTAGATTTTATTTATGTTCATGTATTTGTAAATAAAATGTATATGTTTTACAAATGAAACCTTAAAGGGCCAAATATACTCGTAGTTAGATTGTCAATAATATTGTTTTAATATAGAATTATTTGAAAAGAAAATCCTGCCCGAGTACTTTGCCCTATAAATTTCTTTTTAGGGGTTAGATTAATTTTAAATACATGATTACCTTTTATTTGGAAATAGGTTTAATTAAAAAAAAAAACCCTTATTATTTGTTTTACTATATACTAATGATCATTGGCTAGATAATAAATGATTGAATAAAATAATCAAATTACGTTTCTATTACCACAGTAAATCACGTTTTATATTTACTTTCATCTTGGCAGTTATTTATCTGGAACAGACCGAAAGTCGTCCGCAGCTGTAGCACTTTGATGGATGAGTTATTTCTGTAGAAGTCCCATACCGTTTCTATTTCCTAAAGACTTAAGGCCGTTTATTCTGATCCTCACAACTTAAATGAATAAAACACTGAAAGGAACTCTAGAAATATAAAGTAATTTTGATAAGTAATACGGGGCACCAGTAATAAAATTTCAAGGATGATGGCTAGGTTTTTTTAAGTGTTTATTTAGTTACCAAATAATTAGGTAATATTAAAGTTTCTATCCTGTTTGAGAGAGTTGATATTTTAGAGTGTTTTTTCAATAAAACTAAGTAATCGCGTCTTCACGTAATAGGAAACAAATTTTTTAAGTGAAAACTTCTTTAGCCGCGTTGTGCGGTTTTATTCGCACGAGATAAATTTGTAATTTCGCGTCATGACATGCTACGTCAGCATTACCGTTCGTATTGCGCCGTGTAGTATAGCGGCCTGTGTACGTGTAATATTGACATTTTGCAACTGATCATACGTTTAATTGATTAATAGACTTTATAAAAGTGTATATAATAATTGCTTTAAAGTTTCAATAGATAACCATAGTGTGAAAACCACAATATTGTTGTTGATAATTTTTTATAACACTAATGGGCCCGGCGGACGTTGTCCCGCCCTGATAATAAATACCTTGACAAATTATTTATCTAAATATTCCTTATAAATCATTTTATATACTGGTGAAAATCGCATGAAATCCGTTCAATAGTTTTTGAATTTATCGCGAAGAGGTAGACAGACGTGGCAGAGGACTTTTTATAAATAATATGTAGAGATTGATTTTGTTAACAAAAGCAGTATAAATTTAAAATTGCTTTTTTTATTACATTGACATGCGACTATACTCTCTATACATGAACTTCCATTTTTTTATATCATTAACAAGAACATGCAAAGCTGAGATTAAAAAACCATTAGTTACTAACTTTGGTTTTATTTCTCACCATATCATTATTTTTAATTAGACTATTATTGGTAGGTCTCGTGGTACAATGGTAGTATCTGGTTCTGTTGAACCGAGATGTCTCGATACCAAGCATGACTTACTTTATACTGACGAAATCGTATGCGCACATATATTGCCATTCTAAAAAGAAGACTTATTTTTATTTAATAGCCGTAATCATCATTTCCGTGTCTATATATTGATAATCATGTGTATATATGTATATCAGCTATTTAGTTATCATAAAAATATGTGAGCCGTCATGGAACGCCTGGCAGATGTGAGACATCGAAATTGTTCGAATCGAACGAATCTCAAATTACACTATAGGTATGCGAGCTCAGCGCGGCAAGAGTGATTGTGCACAGTCCCGTGAGCATGTCATCGCGTCGCCACGTCTCTCACATACGCCACGGCCTACATTGCCACGCCAACAGTTACGTTTACTCTTGCCTATAGCTGTTCCACATGAATAATACATACATGCTGAGCTTTTACTTAAACGATCGTTTGTGAAATTGTGCCATCATATATTTTACTTATTCCTGATAAACATGGTAAATGGATATGCATTTCACATGATGGTAATTAGACGATACGGTAAAAATACCCCGCAATAAACCAAATAGAATGTTAGTCGTCCTACGTATATATGATTATCTTGTAATAGTTTCTGTATCTAGCGACAGCGGAGATTTTAGCGGGATTTTCGTCTCTCAAAATCTTGTGTTACTTGACTCTATATTGTGTAAAATTGGTGGTGTTTTATGTAATAAGGTTTGTTTATTGTGCATAAGTGAAGTGAATGAAAAATAATACCACGGACCATGAATTCTGAGATGCCACAAAAATTCTCTGCAACGTTCTAAAAAGGAAGCCACCATCTTGTTGGAACATTGAAATAATTGCACGATATCTGAATATCGATCTCCTAACTTGTCCTGATAATTTTTAATTTTTAAATAAATTTGGAGATATTTGAACAATTTTGTTTTATGATTACTCGAAGATTATGAAGATAAGAAATGTCTGAAATATTATATAGAAGATTTGGCGCTTATGCCTTTACATAAACTCGGATATAGAAGAAAACTGACTAAAGAATATATAAGAACTATCCGTATTGACAAATACAGAATTGGCAAAACAAACGACTTGAAAATTAAAAAGATAAAAAAGATGGTTAAAAGTTTACGAGATATTATATAGAAGATTTGGCGCTTATGCCTTTACATTACCGACCCTCCTGATTCAACCATGTCAGCGAACGATCAGTACCAGCCTGTCCCTCGAAACAGAGCGTGTTCACGCCTACGCCCGCGTAACCACAGATCACACCGCCGTGGTCTGGGGGTTAATTTTGCTCCCGCACACCCGATTAGGCCTCCCGCGGCAGTGGCTCAAGCCTAGGTTCGATCCCTCGGTAGGGAGGCCTTGAGTGCGTTGCTTGCGCGATACTGTGACACACAAATATACATCACTGCTACAACACTACACGATCATCCCCACACACGTGCACGCCTACACGCTTACACATGAAAGTGGAAGGGTTTCCTTTTTTTCCTTATCGAACTGAAAAACTCTCAATTTTCCTATAATAAATATATGGAGGAGTTATTGAGGCGTGTATGCTTGGTACACATATACGTTTCAATAACTCATACATATATGAATAGTTATCTAGGTTAGCTAAGATAGGTCGCAATTTTGCATGCAACAGGCAACAGCTAGGCCCAGATGTGTCATGCACCCTTGAGCTGGTTGCCAAAATAAAATCGGCTGAGTGCCTTAAGCGCTCGCCTTAGTAGTCCGGTGAAGCTGTTAAGACCTTGCTGGGTCAATAGCGTAGTCATTTCGAAAAAAAAACTTTACATTAACTTTGATATAGAAGAAAACTGGCTAAAGAATACATAAAAATTTCCTATATATTATACAACTTCAGAATTGACAGTATGGATTAAATCCTTCGCCTGTCCTATTGGACGAATATTATTACTATTAGCGACAGCGTTGGGTTGGCTCGTGTGTGTTTTGTTACAAGAATTCTTAATTCCGTTTTTGTTGCATAAATAAATATGGCGGTGATGTTGCCACCGTACACCGTAGCGTAGTGTTGCGTATGATTAAAAATATACTTATTTTTAAAATCAACGAATAATTAAATGTAAGGTATAATAAGTTATACAGAGAAACAATCTTTTTAATGTCAACGTAGTTAAACTTACTTAACGTCTTAAGGTAGCAAATTATACATGTTCGCTTAGAATGAGTAAACAAATAAACACGAATGAAATTTCAGGTGGCATGTGTGATTGATTACCTTGTGGGTTTCACTACGCCTCCGTTGCCCTCTTTGATATATGAAACGATAGTATTTAGGCATAGGTTTCACTGTCATAAAACACCGCACGTTTTTTGCAATTTTGTAATATATAGAAGCACGAGTAGATACTCGAAACAGCGGCTTAAAATACACATGTTAATTACATTTGTAGTTTGATATAAGTCTACGCTACTACAGTCATCCTCTGCATTCACATAAATATTTCACACACAAAATTTTATACGTTTAGTAGTACGTTTATGGAATAGCAAAAGCTAAATTTTTAATCCTGTAATCAATTAAAAGTATAAATCCAGGACAAGAACTGACAAAAATCGCGAGAGATTCTATTCACAATGCGTGTAAAGAGAGATTTGGAACAGCTCAATAATACGTATTCCGCAAGAGCCAAACAATAGAAGACATGGTTTAAATATCGTCAAATTATGATTGTCTATCGATCAGGGTTAAGTATTAGCAAAAACTACTTGATACACCTGTATACATAATACTAAAATCTTCCTACGAGTAACTGTACAGAGAACCTTATGTGCACATGTTTGAATAACGTCTGGTAGTTGTCAGGTTTTTTAATAAGACCATGATATGTTTTTACCAAAAGCGTTCCGTGTTTTGTAGGTGGTAGAGCAACGCTGAAGCTATTACTGGTGTCAGCATGAATGGGTCGGCTCGTCCGGGGTAGTACCACCCTCTCACAGAAAACCGACGTGAAGTAACAGTGCTTGCATTTTTGCGTTTTGTTTGGTTAGTGAGAGCACCGGAGACCCCCCTCCTCTCCTCTCTCCCCTTCCTCCTACCCTCCCTCTTACCTCTTCCCCCAAATACAAGTTGGCAACGCACTTGCCACTGATCACGTAACATCAGGTGACCCGTCTATTCGTTTGACTCAAATGACAAAAAAAAACTATTTTTTTATATTATTGTTAATAAATGACTTCAATTTATCCTTTAAAACAGATTGTTATCGTTTTCCTTCTGCCAAAACTGTAATTAAGCAAGTAGTATGTTATGAGCGACTAAAAATCGCACAGCCAGATTTTGCAATGCGACCTTAACTTTAGAAAACATTTAATCGAATACATAAGTCTAGTATACAATATTATTATTATATGTCTAGAGTAAAATTATAGCTACGTAATATATATATGTGTGTGTATATATATAGTTTGTATATACACAAACACATAAATTTTGCCTAAAATATATTTATTCGTTATATTGTAACCTAAAAATTGATGTGAACGAATTACAAATAAAGATGCGAGTATAATATGCGGGCAAAACATACAATTTTATGCATTCTTACAAATACACCAAGAATGATTAGATTATCATATTTATGAATAAAAAATGTTTCAAACGTAGCCGACATGAATAATTATAAGCAGCTCGCTATCTGTCAAGTGGGTAACGGTAGAACAGACCTAAATTTAGCAACAGCAATTAAGTGATAAGTTATCGCGTCAGCTTTACCAATATGACCAGCCAGTCTATGTGATCAAAATCCCCTGACGACAAGAGAATAAGGTCATCTGTCAACTGATCGTAAACACCTTTACATAGAGCCTATCGCTATCGTTAAACAGTGACCTAGTAAACGGCCACAAAGAATTTTTATATACCAATTATCTAATAACCAAATAAATAGATGTAACTTAAGTGGACTATATTCAAAAGGATATTCGGTTTGATTAATTAAATAAAGAAATTTGGTAAAATAGGTGCGGACCAAGAGTTTGCAGCAATAAAAAGAACTTAAAGTGGTAAACTATATATAATCTTTTATTATAAAAATGTCTTTAGTTCGGTGAAGCTGTGAAGATCTAATAACTAGGTCAATAGCGTAGTCAGGTCGAAAAAAAAAAAATAATGTCCTAAATATTCAGTTATTTATATTATAAAGTAACATCATTCTTAATTTTTAACATTTGGGTAATCTTAAAGACACGTAAATACTTCAAACAATTTTAAAAAACAGTATTTTAGAAAGTAAACTTATAAAGTAAAACGGCGCAATTCTTTGTATAAAATTTCTACAATTTCAATATTCGTTTACAAAAAAAACACTCCTTATAATTTTTACATCATCATATATTATATGATATGTGTTGCCCCTGAATAGAAATTTAGCAAAAACAGTTAAATACGCACATGGTTTTTGTATTCGTAGCAGAATAATAGTAAATAAGTTATCAAGTTCAAAAGTCGACACACTAAAATTCTTTATAATTCCATTGTATATTATGATTTTACTCGCTATTACTCATTAAGCTTCTCCTTTTTTATTTAAAAAAAGTGAACTTTGCAGTATATACTTAGACCAGTAAAACACAGCAAACATTCTTTCGGGTTGTTTTCCATTGTATGTTCAATATACCTTGGGGAAATTCACCATTTCCATCTAAAAGGCACTAAAATTGTCAGAGAACAAATCCAAGCGTGAGTCCAAAACTGAATTTTGAGCGACTTTTTTAATTTTGAGATAGACCGACAGATAGAATTTTATAAGCAGAAATAAGTTCTTGAATAAGGTCTAGGTAGTTGTCAGGTTTTTAATAAAACCGTGATATATTTATACCATAAGCGTCTCGTGCTCATTCTTCTGTTTTTAGAAGTTATACTTCTTTTGGTGCGCTAGGAAAAAATGATGAGAGTAAATTTTTGCGATGCGCGTGCACACCGTCACGAAAAACTGACACCCTGAAGTTATTATGACGCGTGTACACACTGACACGAAAAACAGACACCTTGAAGTTAGCTATAGTCAACATTTTTTTCTTTGTATTTGTTGTTTGTATTTCTTTGTACTAAAAAAACTCTCAATGTTTTTAATATCTATTTTCTATTGTTGGTATCGTTTTTTCTACAAACGTTAGAATAAGGCAAAAGATAAAATTTTTGAATACATTTTTATCTTGTTAAGCTAAAGAAGTATAACTTCTAACGCGTATACATAAGTACACACAGACGTTTTTTTAACATCATATTAAAAATAACGTTGTAGTTGTGGATCTACGAAAATTCTTTCTCTCAATGTCACGCCGCTGATTCGAGGACATTTTGTCTAACGGCATTTAAAGCCGTCGGCATCCTTTTTCATAGTGTTAACAAAGTTTTTCATGATACCTAGCTTAATATAAAGCGGAGGCAAAAAATCACTTATCTTTAAAGGTTTTTCAAAATTTTTTTTGTCCAGGTGTAAAAAATTCACATTCTAACTACGAGATGTGATAGTATGAAACGGAAAATAGACAGGGGAATTCAGCATATTGAAATCTCCATAACCGTGATATTTTTTTTCGAAAGAGAATGTAATCGCAAAATGGTATTATTATATAGCAATTTTTGTTACAACAATCCTATTTTTTTTAAAACCTTCAATATAAAATCAACATGTGCTACCATGATCAACACATGAAGTGATGGTGTGTGGGTAATAACGTATATCGGATTCTGCGTCGACCGATGTAGGTTTGAATCTTAAATAAGGCCGTCTTCTTTTGGTAATCATTATTCTAAAGCCTTACTAGTTATCTATGATCTTTAAGCTAAAAAAATATCGTCAAGCAGCTATCTATGGTTTTATTGTGATAATATATAGCCTATAACCATTCTCGATAAATGAGCTATATAACATTGAAAGAATTTTTCAAATCGGACCTGTAGTTCTTGAGATTACCCCCTCAAACTCACAAACTTTACCATCTTATAATAGGAGTATCGGTAAAACAAGTGAGTCACGACGGTTTCCATTAATTTAATAATTATATATATATAATATAATAATTTAATATATTAAATGTTGTTATTTTATTATTATAGATTTTATATATTAACAGTTTCGATATATTTCAGTTGGGTGTTTGGCGACTTCCTGTGCAAAATGTACCAGTTCATCCACTCACTGAGCTACACCGCGTCTATATTCATACTGGTTGTGATATGTACCGAGAGATACTTCGCTATCATACACCCGATTACGTGCAAGCAAATCCTTACATCAACAAGACTCAGAGTGAGTGTAATTGATTTTTAAAACCCGTATAATATTTACCATAAAGCATGTACGGAATCTCTAATGAATGTTATAAATTATACGTAGCTTTAGTATGAATGTATTAGTCTTACTTCTTTGTCTTTCACATTATTTTTATATTATTTATCGATAATATGAGATTTGTAATATTATAAGAGGACTAAGATTAGTTTTTGTAATTCTTTCAATAATGTAGTGTGAGTGAGAATTATAAACACCTACCTCAACTAAAAATACCTAGTAAAATAATCATTGATAATTTTTTTTTATATCATAGCAGGCAGACGAACAGGTGGGTCACCTGATGTTAAATGTCCACCATAGTCACTAGCAACACCAGGAGAATTGCAAGTTCGTTTCCAGCCTGTGGTTGTGGGGAGGGGTAGGGGATGTGGAGAAAGGCGGAAGGGAGGAGGGCCTTCGGCGCTTTCACTGACCAGACGAAACGCAACAATGCAAGCACTGCTACTTCACGTCAGTTTTCTATGGGTCGGGTGGTAGTACCCCGGACGAGCCGACCCATTCATGCTGAAACCCGTAATAGCTTCAGCGTGGCTCTATCACCTATAATATAAAGAAGAACTAGATACAATTTTGTTCATGAGATAATTATTGCTTGTTAAATCTTATAGAAAGGAATCTGTAATTCGATTTATATGAATAACATTTGATAAATATCTTATATAAAAAATTAACGAGTCAGTCACTTAGGAGATACAAAGACCTTTAGAAAAGGGAATCTTTAGAGGTGATTTCAAAGCTATGAAGTGTATTAACATTTATTTCTTTATTCAGTAAGCTTATATAAAATTGTATTAGCTGGTAAATTCATGGACATAAAACTGTTAGTCATCTGCTCACGATATAACTCTATATTTTATTTTTCTCACGCAAAATGTTGTCTAAATCAAATTAAGGTATCCGAACGCGTGGATGAGGGATGGAGTTCACAGTGAAAACAGTGCTACAGAGAGCGATCCTTAGAAAGACTTACGAATTTCTTAGATCTTATTTTCACGCAGTCGCGTTATATATCTAATAAGCCCGGATATTCGAGACGGTATACAGTATTAATTTACATGTCGATATCTTAATGAATGAAGATACAATTTTACATAATTTTCTACTGATTAATTAATGAGATTCGTTAGAGATATTCGAATTGTATGTATAATTGTAGTATACGTATTAAATAAAATAATGGCAGGCTTACGGCATTCAGGCCGAAAACTGTATTTGACAAAATGTTCACTACTTACTGTTGAAGTTTAAACTAAACTATTTTATTATTAAATATTACAACTTGCTGTAGTCATCATTTACTTTTAGAGCCGAATATAATTCATATATATTAATATTTAAATTTATGTAATTCTCGGAATGAAGTTCATAACGCGAACTGCGGTGGGTTAATGGTAAAAATCGTCACGTACAGAAAATGTGTACCAAGCTATTTTTCCTCTTTGTGTGGAAGTGCTCATTCTCTTTATCATTTTCTATATACGTGTGTATGTTTGTATGTGGGTATCGAAATTCGTGCAGTAAATTAATGTCACTAAGTAAAAATCTCATTGAAACTTATTTTTATAAATGAATTTTATTGCGTTTTGATCCCTTACTTTACGTTAAGGAAAATCCTTCCTCGCGAAAGTTATTTAATCATAAAAGTTTTCTTCTTCTTTTGTTTTCTTATTCTAATAATCTATATATTAATACGTGAAGCAAATTTTTTGTATCCCTTTTTAACCTATTTCCCGTCATCGGGTGAACTTGAAATTTGGCATAGTTAAAGTCTATATGGCAGAGAAGTGCAGAAAGCTGTTTATTTTATATAAAATGAATTATAAGTACATTAAATTAATTAAAGTATGCACTACTCACACTACTACTCGAATTTTACACAACAAATACACACATGTAAATATAAAAGACATTTTGACAGCCGTCAATAATTACGAAGTTCAAAAGAGGTTATGAAGAAGGTTGCTATGCTCGACTGTATGTATTTTTTATCTCTTACGTTCCAATTACCATTTGTCATCCTACATTCAACAATGATATTATACATATAACTATTATTGTAATGTTTATTATTTTTTATGGTGAACTCACTTCAAATGATGAATTAATAGAAAACTGAGCCAAATAATACTTTGTATAATCAAAATAAGAATTTTGTTAATAAAAGTAATCCATGACTTAAACCTTCGCGGTTGCAATGTTGCAATTCAACCTCATGTATCAACAAAAAAGTATTTATTTTCAAAAGCTAATGGTAGTATTAAAAACGTCTTTGTCTTGGATTCACCATTTAATTGTATTGTGTATCCATTACTTTTCCAAACGATGATACTGGGCATATCACTATTTCTCATAATGAACAGACAACATTTAATTCAATATCACCCAGTAATATCACCCCATGGTGTCTTGTAAAATTAATTGAAAATAGTGTCATGGGTTGCGATAAATTTCTTTATTTTCGTTAAATTATGTTTGGTTAAAATTTGAGTTTTACCACGTGGTTTTTGTTTCCAATTTATAATTAATAGTTCAAACTTTAAAAAAACAATTAAATATGGTCGAATGTCGACCACTGGGCGCCCACTAGTTTGATTAATTGGCTATTCCAATATGAAATGATTTTGGACTGTTGCATTATTTATTGTAACATTTTGTGGGTCTAGTGCCCATTGGTTAGTTTTAGTTAGTTCTTATTAGCTAAACCCTAAATGTAACCTATTTTACTGTTGAGTAAATAAATAATTCAATAAATTTAAATGCGAAAATAATAAACAAAATATAAATAAATCTTCTGCTTATTTTTTTCATTGGAATTTTACAGAAATATACCCGTAGTCTTCATTATATTCCCATATAATAAATTGCTCTCGATGACAAAGCTTAAATTCCATAACGCCTTAAGATATTCGTTTCTCTTGTTCCTTTGAGTATGGGTCATCTTATTTCCAAATGTACCTATATGAATGAGTGTACAATTTCAAATATATTTTTCATAATAAACCGTAAACTATAAATATACAAACGTAAAATATATTAGTATCTTAATATATTTTATGTTGTCTTATTTGCTACGTTTAGACTTGGGTCGCAGAAAATTTATCACTACAGATTCTTTTATAACTCACTCCTTTCATGTTACCTTTAATAATGTACTAATTCAATCTAAAAAACAAAACAGCTTTTGATCTATTTAAATTATAATAATTTTAGAAGATTAAACTAAAACCTCAATGATTATTGATAATAATGTTCTTCTTGCATTCCTTCAATGTGATATGATTTTAATGAATTTCAATAAATTACTTATGGTAAAGCTTTCAAAAACTAACAATGAATGTGGGGCTGATTTCGTTTATTTGATTTTGTCAATTCTATCCTTGATAAAAGGGTTATACAGACTAGTATTGCTATGGATTATATTCAAATGACTGCGTTTCGATTATGAAATATATTAAAATATACGAGTTTACGAAATTTCTATAATTAAATGTTCAGTACAAGCTGAAAATATGAACATTGCTATTTTTTTTTAAATTAGTGGGAGTGTTTTTTTTTTGGTAACAAATCTTCTAAATTATTACTGCCATTGTCGAGTAGCAATATTATAAGTGTATCGCGATAATTTCTATGTTTTAACAAGGTGGTGGAGCTCTTGTTAAAACTTTCTAGGGAGTTTTTATAGCATCTCAAAATTCATGGTCCGTTCACATACACTTATGCATAATAACTACATAAGATGTAAAACAACACCAATATTACAGATATAGAAGCAAATAACACACGATTATGAATTAAATATAAAAGTCACCACATGATAGACTACGATCCCGCAGAAACCTCTCCTGTGATTAATTATGGCACCCATGCCTGAAGTATTTACTCTTTAATTTGTTTTGCAGATGGTGATTTTAGGCGTGTGGATAACAAGCGCGGCGTACAGCGCCCCGAAGTTCATATGGGTTGAGACGATAACTAATGACCTGGGTGATGGACACATGGAAACAATATGTATACCGCACCGCAGAAAATACAATTCGGAATTGTTTGACATGGTGAATTTCGGCCTGCTTTACGTCACACCTTTGTGCGTCATGACGGTAGGCAATATGATATATATTTTTTGTAAATTCTAAAAAAGCTTTTTTAAAGAATACACGAAAATTAGTAGATGCCGACATATTTTTTTATTTACTTCTAGCTTTTGTTATCCTTTGGAAAAAGTACTTTTGTTATATGAAGTACCCGTTTCTATTCTTCTACTGCAAAATTTCATTGAGTAATTAAAACGTAAAAGTGTAGCAAATAAACTCATACTCGCATTTATAATATTGGTTAGGATACACTAGTTGTAAAGTTCATACAAGTGTCTTAAATAATTTATAGAATTACTTATTTCATTAAAAAAAAGTCGAGGCGACAGCCTGCTCGTGACATGCTTCATAAGGACTGTCGATAGAAGTTATAACTAAAATCAATTTAATAACTGTGTTTTCTTTTGAAACTTTTAATTAATTGTAGTCTTAATAATTTAAATTCCATAATTTGTAAATTATTAACATTTTCACAAGAATGAAACACATTATGGGTTGCACGAGCCCAATACAAAATATTACATGTACACATGTACACGATACTACGCGTTACCTCACGAGCATATTGAGATCATAGGTGAGGTATCACGAGCATGTCGTGATTATTGGTGACGCGAAACTATAAGTTTTCCGCTACCAATTTTTTGTATAGGGAATGACTTCCTAGTTATTGTTTTTTTATTTTATAATAAATCTACTACTTAAATAAAACTGTATAAAGGCCAAATCTGCACATTAATTATTTCTTGAAAATTATAATTGAGTTAGACTTTGTTATCGACATAGAAGCCAAAAATAATATTTTTACAATTTTTGTCTGTCTGTCGGTCCCTGTTAACACGTATCACTATGAAAGTACTGAACCAGTTTGGACGAAACTTGACACAGTGATAACTAATATTACAAGGTTACATCTAAGATACTTATGTTCTATAATACACAAGGGGTTCTCCAGGATAACGGAAAAAAATTATAGTTAATGAAATTCTTGACGAACTTTAGTAAATTTTCTTTGCGCTATATATAGCAGACAGTTTAGCTAAAATTTAACTATATTTCATCTCCTTATGCTTCTTTTTAAAATACCGCCAATATATGTAGGTTAGTTTTTATCTTAATTGAACCCGGTAGGCGAACTTACGTTTCTAGGCTTATATTAAAAGACTTCTCACATACCAAATGGGCGAGTCCCTAGATATTTTAGATTTAAAGTTGGAAACGGTAGGTGTGACTGCAATCTGATTTCAGATTTATTAAAAATTTTGATTAAAAATTTCAATATTTATTCAAATAATTAAAAAATTAAATATACAATTAAAAACGGGGTTATCGATTTGGTGCAAACGAAGTTGCACGGGTCAGCTAGTAATAAATATAATAAATAATACAATTAACGTACACGAACTCGGACTTAGTTGCTCCTAAGCTAGTGAGAATAAAACTTTTAATGATATAATGAGAATAATAACAATTAACAGTCAAATTTGTAATCAACATTACGTCACATTTAATGAAACTCGTTTAAAAGTAAACTATATTAGAAAAAAGAAGTGAAAATGTTCAAAGAATATTATAATAGCTTTGTCAAGAAGAGTGACAGCTTAAATTAAATCTTATTGTTTACACGCACCAATTCTAAGGAAAAGGTTTCATGTTTCAGTCTTCCTATAATCATCTTTTTGTAAATATTTTTTCTGGTAGAAATATTTTAATGAAATCATGATAAATATAACAGTAACCTATTATACATTTTTTTTTATATATTCTTATTTTATTAAAACTAGGTAGATGTCTATTACACAAGTATAAATTCTATACTCAATTTAGACCCTAAAAAGGTACTTATGAAAGTCAAAGCTACCACCGGTTCGAAAAACAACTCAGTTATCGAGAAGAACCGTCAAGAAACTCGATTAGAATCAAGAAACATCGAAGATGGCTTATCTTCTCATTTTATCAACATAACATTTATAGACGAATTCCGACCGATTATGACGTACAGTTGTCCGGTCTTTGCACACATGGAGGAGACGGCCGTTATACACAGGACCGTGTCCTTCCAAAGAGGAGGCCTAGCGTAGTGTCCTGTTACGCTAGGCCAACCGCTTGGGGCGACACGATGAAGTCCAATGAGATCTCGTGTCACCCCAACCATAGCGGAACGTGGGAGAAAAAAAAAAGATAGGTAATGATACCAGAGGGGATGGGGCTCCCTGACGTTCCGTCTGGTGCAGGTGCTGACCGGGCATGGATGCTTTGGTTAGTATCTGCACCGGATAGCACGCAAGGAGCCAACCGCCGTATGCCATCAGTGTGGTGTTGACCCAGACACCGCACAGCACATTCTATCGGAGTGTGCTGCGTGGGAGGAGCAGCGACGCACGTTGGTTGCAGCGGTAGGACAGGATCTCTCGCTGGCGAGCGTGGTTAGGGCCATGCTCGGCAGCGAGGATGTGTGGAATGCTATGACCTCCTTTTGCGAGGAAGTCGTCTCGCAAAAGGAGGCGGCGGAAAGGGTCCGTGAGCAGGATCCTTAAAGTGGCCGTCTCCGCCAACGGAGGACAGGTAGGAGGAGGCGGCAATTTGACCGCCTCCTCCCACCGTAACCCAACCAGGGAAGATGGGTTGGGGGCCCATCTTCCCATTGCACAGGTCCGGCGGACGAGGGAAACGATCGGTGTGTACCCGGCTGTCTCCATACAAGGCGAGGCCCGGCGGCAGCGCTTTTGCTGCTGGGCCTACCGCCGAGGCAGCACGATGAAGTCTATAGAGATCTCGTGTCGTCCCAACCATAGCGGAAGATGTACACCGTGGGGTTTTAGTCCGTGCGAGTCGGACATAACCCACCCTTTCCCCCGGGGGGGTGGGTATCCATAAGGGACTTCCCCACGTTAAAAAAAAAAGATAGGAAGCGATTTTTACACAAAACAATCGACAGCCCTGGCCGACGTGTGCCGTGCACCCTTGAGTTAGTCGCCCAAACATCCCAAATCGGCTGAGTGCGTTCAGCGCTCGCCTAAATAGTTCGATGAACCTATAAAGACCTTTCCAGGCCAACAGCGTTTTCATTTCGAAAAAAAAAATTATAGACGAATAATTACATTCATTATTGGTAAATGCACAGAGAGAGGCGTCATTTCCAGACGTCACCATCGCTCACACATTGGTCCCACCCTACGCAAATACATTAACACTGGCTTGACGTAGCATCATGTTCACCAGTGTAACTTGTTAATTAACAAAGAAAGTATTGATATAGTCAACGTATGTTTAATAGTCATAAACCCGACAATGTAATATTTTTCTAAGAACAATTAATCATTTTATGATAGAACACGAATTTGATAATGTTACCCTGGTTTACTTAAACATTGAAGTACCTCAGTACTTCAAACAGATTCGCAGATGTAAAAAATACGATGTTAATACATTAAATGAGTGCATTTTAAATGTAGATTTAATTTACAATTGAAATTTATTTTAGGGTTATGTTCGTATTCA
Source organism: Antheraea mylitta (assembly GCA_014332785.1). Classification (NCBI taxonomy): domain Eukaryota; kingdom Metazoa; phylum Arthropoda; class Insecta; order Lepidoptera; family Saturniidae; genus Antheraea; species Antheraea mylitta. The sequence goes on from JACEII010000008.1 coordinate 8,949,947, forward strand.
ACTTTTTTTAAACATTCCTTTACAACATTTTATCTAAAATCTAAAAAAATAAAGATTTTAGCTACATTAAAATAAAATAAAAATACCCAAACGTCGTCAATGTTTTTCTTCTTGTTCTTCTTTGGCTCCGCAGAAGCATTTGCCAGTGTCAATCCTCAATGTTATATACAAAGGAAAAATTAACATTATTACTATTTCTTTAGGGATAGCCTCTGCCTACGTAGGCAATTTCATTGATATCAAGTGTGACAAATACACGTTTTAAAGTTAATGGCAAATATTCAGTGTAACAACGTAGATTAACCACTTAGCCGAGACAAGGATTGCCAGTATATAAACAAACTAACCCTATTTAATTTTATCTAAAAAAGCAACATATTATCATAGATAAATCACCAAAAATGGATAGGTACTGTGTACAACAAGAGTACTCACAAGAGTACCACAGTAATTATATACAAAAATATATTGGAAATATACATATTTTATGTATACATAGTATAATTATATAAGTATAAACCCAGATATCATTACAGTTTAATATTATTACGATAAAGAAAGACATTAAATGTTTCAATAAAAGTATCAAAAACCCCGATTTTTTTTATATGTCAACAGCCTTACCATAAACAATATCGCGGAGAACGTACGTTATTATTTATTAAGTGATAGTAGAAGTTATTAAGTGATAACTTTAGTAGTTTAAAAAAAATCCAATTTAAAAGGCTTCTATGTCTCGTTTAAGGATACATAAAATTATGCTCACATACGTAGTTTTATTTTACACGAGCAAACGATTGATTTTGAATCAATAAAGAATTTATATATCTATTAGAACAGATACTTATTCATCTTCTTACCTTTATCCCATTTAAGTAAGTCTTACGATCTCCTCTATCAGATTCTATCTCAGTATTCACACATATAATCTTTTACACAATCCATACATCCTTTTTTTTATCTTCTCTACTTTTAAATCCGTCATAATTCATGCGTCATTTACGTACGTAATGCGTATGCATACTTGCATATGCGTACTTAAAACTATTCTGATTACATGGCTTTCACCTCATTTCATGTCTATACCATGCTAATCTGCTATTTTCAAACTTCCTATGATATATTTGGATATTCACATCTCTAACACACGTAACCTGCTTTCGTAACCTGAATCCATACAGGAAGACAGGCTTTATGTAATAGTTTAATATACTAGAACACATACTCTAAATAAAAGTTGTCTATGCACTGGGTGCAAGCGAAATTGTGAATTTTTTTCAACTCTCATAGATTAAATAATCAAACTTGATATAATCCTATCTTCTTTTCCTATCGTATCCTTTCTTCTTTTCTTTTTAAGAGATGTTTGTTCTCTATGATAAGCAATATAATCTTAAACTATAATGACATAAAATCCTAAATTGCATGGTCTCTGTTTTCAATGTATATGAAATATAGGTACTAAATGTAACGAATAAGGAAAGATATTTCAATAAAGAATTTGCGTTAATATTGCTATATCAACTTAGTTGCTACTAAGACCACTCAAATTACTGTGTATTACCACAAATAAAATGAGATCGACATGTTTTTTTTTTTTTTCGTGTATTGCTATGTAAAAAAGGCTTTGATTGAGGGCATTGATTTGTATTTATACTTTCTAATGACAGGCTAATCAAAGATGTTTGTATAACATAAGTTATGAAGTTGAATGACTCGTGAGATATGATCAACCCACATATGTTTATGACAAATTTACAAGTTTACTAGCGGTCCCTGCGGACGTTGTCCTGCTTTAATAATTAAAAAATCCCTAAAATTCAACCGCAGCGCCACCTACCGGGTCCAAATGTGAATCTAAACCCTTCTCGGATCCACTGTCACACGCACACGAAATTTCTTCAAAATCGGTCCAGCCGTTTAGGAGGAGTTCAGTCACATACACACGCACACAAGAAATATATATATTAAGATATGTATAGAATAAATCAAATGAATTATAACTTACTTATAACGAGCTGGTACTTGTAACATGGAAATGTTTTTGCTGTTCATGGGAAATTACTTGTCTTATCTGGATTAACTGTGACTTGTTCTTTTTTTTATTCTAATTTTCTCATTACAATTTTTTCATCATTTAAATTTTCGTCCATCCAATTTCATCGTTACTGGTTAGCCCTTATAAAACGGCATAATTATAGAGGCCTATATAATATGCTAATACGACGATTTTCTTTACGAATCAGTAATTAATTAAAAGTCTTGTTTTATCAGTCCAGCAGTTCCAGAAATTAAGTTTGACCAAAGAGTATAGACACTTAAAATGTATCATACATAGACTATACAAGTATACCTACATTCACACGAGACTTTTAATGCCCTGAATATTATGAGATTAATCCTAGAAAACATTTAATTACATTTCTTGAAATTAATTTTTATTGAAAATATGTAGATAGCAAAGCTATAAAAGCCGTCAAATGATTATTTTTAAATATTTAAGGAAAATCTGTAACTGAAGAATGTTATGTGTGCACACTTAATGTCTTACAGCCGGCATACGAAAATGAGTGCATTATGCAGTCATTTCAAATAGTCTCGCTTTGCTTAAGTCCATGTAAAAACAACTTTAAATCATTCAATTACGGTTGAATTTCCAGAACCATAAACTTATCGCATAACTATAAGTAAATGTTTGCATATTGGCGAGTTTTTGCGGCTGGTTTTGAGCGCTACCTTTATTCGAGACTACGTTGGGTTTTTATATGTCAGTGGGTTAAAACTATATATTAAATAAACCAGGATACTTCGTAAAAACTGCTACACTAGGATAAAATGCAAAAATTCAAATATAATAATCGCATTTTACCCAAAAAATTAAGCCATTAAATAAAACTGTGGAAGAATTTAATAATTTGAAATGTAAAGTGTATACTAATATTTACAATGAATGATACAATAAGTTTACATAATACAATATTGGTATTCATTCAATGTGTGAATAAATGGTTAATGATTTTTAGAATACTTCGAAGAATTCTTGGGCTCCTGGTGGATAAATTTGCATAAATATGTAATATCATTATAACATCTGACGATCTTCAGTATTTCCCAATTATTGATAGGATTCTGCTGTAATATAACATTATAATAATTAATGATATTCTTATGTTTGTTATTCAAAACAAAGAATAAATAAAAACCGTTTTGGCATTTAATATTAGTTGTTGATTTGTGTGTAAGGCTGGCGTTAGTTGATGAATCAATTGGTGTAAATATATTGTCGGTTTAATTGTTTTAGAGTTTTGAGGTATTTACACATTTTAGACATAACTACAGTCGATGGTCATAGTGGCAATGGTCATATGTGGCAATGAGGGCACTGTTATTTATGTGCTTAGCCACTATCTATGAAAATCTTGAAAATCAGGATTTAAATTCTCTAGGTAAGTTTAACTAGAATATCTGAATTCTTTGTCGGATGTAATTAACAGTATACTCGAAGTCAACGTAACGGAAGACGTCTATTTTATATTCCAGTATTTATTAAGAGTTCAATTATGTTCAATTATTAAGTAATAGTTATTGATCCCGGCTTTTTTTTTTTCCTTTTTGTTTTAGTCTGAAGACTCTTGGTCCGCACCTTTTTTTTGCTTAGATGTAGTTTTTTTTTTTTTTTTACGTAAAAATCGTATCCGTGAGCATATATATGTATATATATATTATTAGTAATTTATTAAATATTCACTGTTTAATTTTTATTAACTTTTTTTTAAATGGTTTAATGATGTTATTGTTTTTATAGCGCTTGCATTTCCATTCTTTATGGCCATTTTTAGGTTGTAATCCACAATATCCCGTGCCGGAGCGTCCACGGCCCGACGAATGAACCTACTTATCGCGTCGTCAGTAACGTCGGTACAGTAGACACAGGTGTCGGTGTGTCTAGATATTGCCACTATAGCATGTGAAACGCTATCGTGGATTTGTACCCTTCTGCTCTTTGTTTGCAGGATCACCACCGATTTGAAGGTCAGTCCCTGGGATTCATGGACTGTCAGAACGCGCGATCCTTCCTCTACCCCGTAGCCCTTTTTTATCAGGGCTTTTTTCTCCTCCTGTGTGTGTACCAGGAAGAGAGTATCGGGAGTGTTTGAGGGTATTCGTTCGCCCTGATAGCCCCTGATGCTTAGAGATCTTACTATCGGTTTCGGTGAATATATACCGACGTATACTTGACTCAGTGCATAGGCTACATCCATCGGGTTTCTGTAAGTGCAGGTGAGCTGTTTGTTAATACTGGCTACGGCCGTTGGTCTGGTATATGCCATCCGAAATAAATTTTCCCGGTCGATGTAGGGTAGTTGGTTGATATCTCCAATGAGGAGAATTTCGCTTGCTTCCGCCAACCGACCGGCAGTCAGGATTGCTCCGAAATGGTTCATGAGAGCCTCATCCATGATTAGCCTTGGACGTTTATCATGCTCTCTGAAACCATTTACTAATATGGACGCCATGGTGCGCGCACGCTTTTCTGCTTTTTTGCCGTGTGCCTGCACCAGTTTCTCCTGTAGATCTTTTGCCGCTTCGGTTGTGGTAGTCGCTACAGCGTCCCTCTCCATATTGAAGTTTTTAATCAACCACGTAGTCTTTCCACAGCCAGGAACGCCGTTTGTCCATCTGATCTTAGGTGTCGCTTTAGTGCTTTCCACTACTGCTGGATTTAGAACCCTTTGATCCCGGCTTCGCTCGCATTATCGCAGGTTTGGTCTATCAATGGGAACAGTATTTTTTTCTGTACCCCTGACCAAAAAACATCTATGCAAATGTTATAACTATCAGATGATTAGTCAAAGTATGACTATGAAACAAACAAATTGACTTTCGTATTTCTAATATGTTTTAGTCTTCAATGTATATTACAGACTGAAACTGGACATACTGTTTGAACGTTATAGAGAAAATATATTTTTCAAATATTTGGCGCCGCATATTTATTACCTATAATACCTATATAGTTTACAGACTTGCATTGCGATAGCAATATAGTGTTTTTCTTATAGGTCTATCTATTATCAAACATATGTACAGTAAACCAAACATTCTAAATTCGTCCACTTAAATAATGTTTTTCCTGAAGTTGTACTTCATTGAGTTACTGTATTTTTTCTTAGTATGACAGTATATTTGGCAGCAGCTATATTTGTAACTAGCTGACCCGTGCAACTTTGTCTGCACCAAATTGGTTACCACTGGTTTCAATTTTATTTTTAAATGTGAAAAAAAATGAATAAAACTGATCCCTGATTGCAACCACAACTACCGTTTCCAATTGTGAACATCTCTACCACTTACTTTATCATAACTATCTTCAACTTGTATAAAAACCTTTTTATACTCCATTGTATTGAAGAAAAATATATGAACACCGTGTCGAAGCGTCAAACATCGCGTCAAAGCGTCAACTGTCACTCGCTTGTAACTATTGTCTAAAAGTTAGACACTGTTTCGAAAACAAATTTTAAATATATTTTTATACATAATCTTTGTACCACTCACAACATAGTCCCAATAACCTTTGGTAATTTATCTATGTTGATATGTTTCTATTGTAGATTATTCTACGTTGTTACACTGAATATCCCACACACCAGATTAGGGCCCCCTCGGCAGCGGCTCAAGCCGTGTGGACTATGTGTCCGTGGAGCCCTTGAGTACGCTGCTCGTACGATACAGTGACACAAGATCTCTGCGACAACATTACACATATCACCCCCATATACGTACACGCATACATGCTATATACATGTTAGCTCAGATAGGTCATGAATTGCACATATCAGGCAACAGCCTAAGCCGAGGTGTGCCGTACACCCTTGAGCTAGTTGTCAAATAAAATCACCTGAGTGCCCTAAGCGCTCGCCTTAGTAGTCCAGGGAAGTTGTTAAAACCTTGCTGGATCAATAGCGTAGTCACAGTCGAGGAAAAAAAAAATTTACTGAATATTTGTCGTATTTGTAATTTATAACGTGTATTTGTCACACTTGATATTGGCGAAATTATCTACATAGGCAGAGGCCATACCGTAACCATAACATAAATAAAAGTGCTTGCATTGTAGTGTTTCGTTCGGTAATTGAGAGCGTCGGAGGCCCACCTCTCTTCCCCTTTCCTTCTTTCACGCCCCTACCCTTCCCCTCCTCCACATACAGGTTGGTACCGCACTTGCGACACCCCTGATATTGCTAGTGTCTATAAACGGTGGTGGTCACTCAACATCACATGACCCACATGTTCGTTTGCCTCCTATGATACAAAAAATAATTTACGATATATTAAAGAACCAGCTATTCTAAAATTCTTGTTTTTCCAACGTTGCCGTCTCTTGCACTAAGGTGTCGCAAAAAAGTCTAGTTACGTCAACTACAAATTTTTGTTTTTCGTTATCCTGGAGAACCCCTTGCGTTTTATGGGAAAAAAAGTATTCTAGATGTAGCTTCGTAATATTAGTTAACACTATGTCAAGTTTCGTCAAGATTGGTTCAGTACTTTCAGAGTGATGCGTGTTCACAAGGACAGACAGACAAAAATTGTAAAAAAATTATCTTTGGCTTCTATATCGATAAAATTGTCTACCCTGATTAAAATTTTCAAAAAATATTTAATGTACAAATTTCGACTTGTTACAATTTTATCATAGTATAGAAGAAGAAGATTGCACAGAGAGCTTTAATGATTAGTTGATCAAAGGATAATATATATAGTTGTATTTAACACAATATTTAATAGTAACTTTATGTGGCAACCTAATTTAAATATAATAGCTAATGTCGTATTGTTATTCAAATTGTGTCACTATTTACACTTTTAGTACCTAAAGACAAGACAAAAACAATGAAAAGAACATGTGTACAGTTCATATAGAGAAGAAGTGACGTCATAAAAAAATGAAATATTCATATACATGATAATGTATTTTATCTCATTCTCTCGCACATTAAACTATATGGATGTTTGATTGAAGAAGGCGTTACTTTGCGGAAATCTATCATTAAATATTACAGTGGACCCTACATTGTACTTCCGCCAAGAATTCATTGACCACCACTACCGCTAACTACAACCAACAGAGAATCAATTAACCAATAAATATATTTTTTGTATATATTAATTACACAAAACATGATTAATATAAATATAATAATTATTAATTAATTAATTAAAATATGTTGTAGATTGACGTATAATCTCGACAATCGATTAAGTGTTTCGCTCCGTCACAGAGCATCATCAGATCGATATTGTCTCTTCGATGTTCTCTTCTTGGTACGAGCGGGCATCATATATGGACGTGTATGATTGTCCCTTTTAATATCGGTTTTTCGTTCATTTTCCTAATCGTTTCATTGAGTTCCAAATTACAAAGGGGTTTTGAAGTTCTAATTCAAATCATCAAATCAAACAATTGTACAATATTAATATAAACGATACTAGTGAACAATACATAACGCTAGTTATAACACCTTTTCTCAAGCTTTATAATATGCAGGCGCACACATACGTAATAACATACTCGTGCAAACAATGCTCGGACCAGTGTTAGGTAGTTCAATATACCTACAATAAGGAAACCGTGAATGTAAGAAATATCGTATAATGCATTTTATTTCGTTCTTTCGTACAATAAATACTTTAGATATGTATATATTTCTATCTCTTTTCAATATCGTTTTGTCGTTTCATTGAACTTTGATTCAAAACGAGGCTAAAGAAGTTTTCATTTTAACGAAATAATAATTACCTAGAATAAATGCTGTTTTAAAGATCGATGTTCAAATCACTCCAATGTTTAGATCTTTTGTTTTAAATTGAAATTATTGTTGTTGTTGACATTTTACTAGTTCCTATGTAATTTTAATTATGAATTGTTGTATTCATAAACAGACAAATAGATTGTCTTGATGGAACCTAAAAACAGTAAAAACAATTAATTCCGGTCACCGTATCTATTTTTTAAGGTTCTCGAAACTTTTTGTAAATTTGATAAAGTTTTAAAGTATCGTTATAGAAAAATTTATATATCTCAGTTTGTATTATACTCATTCGAATCTTCGTATTTGAATTAGAAATCCGTTCGAAAAATCCGTAAAAATTCCCGTTCTCTGAAAGTTATAACGAGTACGTTTTGTTCTGCATCATCTCTTTTTATGAAAAGAAGGGTATCGACACAAAAAACGATAAATACAGTATGAAGCAAAATATAATGATATCTATGGAAAGTTTGCGTAGCGATTGCTTAGGAACGGTGAATGGAATATAATATTCGTATTGATTTAACGTTCTATTAAAGAATGAGAAGATGAAACTTAACCATGAACCGTAACCGTATTTTTTTATATTGTCTTACTTATTTTTTTTTTCTCTTTTTTATGGGCTTTGTAAGTAAGTTGTAAGAACACCACCTAATTTTGTACAGCCTTTTTGCACTCTGAGACAGTGAGTCTGACAGCACCGAATTACAAATGCCTACATCCATGGATCGGGTAACATTTAAAATATTCCTACACCCTTTGTATTGAACACATTCCATCAAAATGTGATGAACATCCTCAACCACCCCACAAACCGTGCAATTAGGTGATGCTCGTTTTTTTATAAGATACAAGAACTTATTTGATGGAATGTGTCCTGAGCGAAGTCGGAGGGCTATTATTAGGTTAGATCTACTTAATAAATTTTGGTCTATCCATGGAACATCGAAATGAGGTTGCGGTTGAATGGTCTTGTACCAGATTCCTTTTTCTAGTGATCTCTTATCAAAATATAGCTTCCACATATCTTTACAATAACATTTCACCTGAGACAAGTAGTCAGTATACATTGGAGTGATATGGAAAGGAATTCCGTCATATGCAGCTTGGTTTGCCAATGAATCAACTTGATCATTTCCAGGTAACTTAACATGAGATGGAATCCATTGGAATATAACTGTTTTCCCGCTACATTAGAATCTATAGATTGCTTTTAATACAGAATAGGCTATCGGAATACCTCGTATTGACGAGGTGCACCGAGCCAAGTGTTGTAAAGCGCTTTATGAATCAGTCAAAATTACAAACTTTTGACCTTGTAACGATTCAATGTACAATAAGGCTTCATTAATGGCTATTAGTTCTAAACACATTGTTGATGTATTAAAATTAACCTTCAGTTTTACATATTTGTCGGAAAAAGGATCTAAAAATGCGGCACCATAGCCATTACTACTTTTCGAACCATCAGTATAAAATTTATAAAAGTCGCCTAAATTATTATCAATATGCTCGATACATAAGCACTTCAATTGTGTAGGGTTAATTATAAATATTAGTTTTAATTATTTCAAATACGTTAATATTACTGAGCCATGTCTCAAGTGAAAACATATCCAGAAGGTTTAAGTTATGAATAACATTGTTATGTAACAGGTTATGTGTAGTAATTAACAGTGGAACTTTTTTATTGGTCCAGTATCGAGACTGGATGTTAAGATTTAAGTTTTCAAGTAATAATATAGTTTTGTTATTGGAAAAGGATTTCGATTTTAACCAAAATTTTCCAGCTAAATAGGCCCTGCGAACGTGTAGCGGAGGCAAACATAGCTCACTTTGCATGACGTGAATTGGTATGCTTCTCAAGAAGCATCCGATAACTCTCATGGCTTGATTTTAAACTCTTTCTAACTTGAGAAGGTTGGAGATACAGCTATTGTCATATAGGAAACTGGCATAGTCCATTCTACTTCGTATTAAAGAAATATACAATTTTCTTAAATGTCTAGGGTGGACGCCCCAGTTTGAACCAGCTAATACATTTAATAAGTTAATAAATTTTGAAACCTTCTTTGTAATTTCACTCATATGAACACCCCATCGTAAGCTATAATCCAAAGACATTCCTAAATATTTAACTGAATCTACGAACTGTAAGGGGCAGTCATTAATCATGAGTACAAAATCAAGTACAGTTTTCCTCTTCTGGAAAACACAAACATTGCTTTTTACAGGAGAAATTTCGAGACCCAAATTTATTAGCATTTCGTTAATGGAGTTTATAGCCATTTGTAATTCGATGGCTGCACGCTCGATATTTGTATCGGAAATATATAGAACAAAATCATCTGCATACTGAGATATATCAACATTAGTAACATCTTTACATATACTATATGTTGCTATATTAAACAACAAAGGAGAGAGTGGATCGCCTTGAGCTAACCCTAAGCATGTTGTTCTCGATATGCAATACCCGTCACCAATAATACATAGTGATCTTTCTTTAAAAAAGTTCCATAAGTAAGAGCATACTTTTGAACTGACTTCTAATGTATCTAATATCTTAACAAGACTTGTTGTATCAATGTTATTATAAGCATTTTTAATATCTAGAAAACATCCCAAAGTAGTCATATTTTTTGAAAAGCGTGTTTGTATTTTACTTACTAATCTAATTAAGTTATCTAAACATGATCGTCCCTTACGAAAACCAAGAGTGTTCTCTGAGAATATTTCTTTAGACTCAATATACCATTCTAATCTTTTATTTAATATGGAATGAAAATTTTTGCATAGACAAGATATTAGTGCTATAGGCCGGAAAGATGTAGAAGAAGGGTCTGTATTACGTTTAGGAACTGGCACTACTTTAATATTACGCCATTGAACTGGTACTACTCCTTCAGAGAGTATTTTGTTGTATAAGGTTAGCAGGATTATTTTTCCTCTTTTACGAAGATGTTTAATCATTGAAAACGATATTTCATCACATCCGGGAGCTGTGTCTTTAGATTTAATAGAACTTGTAAGTTCTTGAATAAATATTTCGCATTCCAGAATTGGATTTTTAGATAAAAATATTGGACTAGGGGGGTATACAAAGTCTGGAGATAATTCACATAATAATTGTCTTACTTATGTTAAAAATCAGTTACTGAATGTATATGGGCGTAATCACTTTAGAAAAGCTCTTGTCTCTCTCTCTTTCTCATTTGTTGTATTTGTAATTTTCAAAACAAGGTTTACATGAAATACAATGTTTGAAGGATCGCATGGAAAAGTGAACATTTTGAGTTTAAATATATCTGTATTAAAATGATTGATGATATTGAAATAATATACAAATTGTCTTCTAGATGTTCAGGTGCTATTTGATTTCATGACATGATCGTAGTGCAAAAAGGTTTGGTATCATTTCTTTAATTGGTACACCAGTGGAAAGTCGAGGCGAGCAGCTAGTCTTTAATTGTATTAACCCATAGTTATTTATATGATAATCCTTCAGTAATCTTAATTATAGATTGATTAATTAAAGCGAATTGATATGCATATTTGATTATTTTGTTGATAATATATTTTTGCACACAAAATTTAATGTTGACGAGCCTAGTTTTTATGTCAGTCATCTATTGTAACTTGTATAGAGGCTTTGTCATTCAGTGTAGTTATTATAGTAAAGAGGCACATTTTTCGTGTTAGCTTTACTACGCTAATGTAATTATCAACGTACCCTTGTTTTATTTGGACAACACAGATATAAGTTGTGTAAATTACACAGTATTAATGTAATTTTAGTGAATTTTGACTAATTTTAAGTAAGAAAAATATAAGATGTTTTTAAAAGATGAAATAATTTTTATATCGAGAATAAATTATCCTTTCTCATTATTAGATGCTACTACAAAAATAGTAAAATAGATGATTAGTAAAAGTATCACGTACTGAGCTCAGGAATAACATAAAATACCAAGTAAAATACCTCTTAGCGTAGTTTTTATAATGGACAATCTAAAAGAGTAACTATTAGAACTTTAAACACTACAGTATTGAAAGTAAGGGTTTTAATTTTTTAATAGTTGTTGCGAAATACGATATGTCAAGAATCGTTCCAGCTCTAAATCTCCTATAAAGTTAACTTTCATCTTCCAAAAATCTGTTTTCAATACTTACTTGCACTATATAAGAAACTTCCTCGACACTCACCAGTGTACTGTCAGTTCCTTTCAGAATTATTTTAACGAAACATTGGTTATGAAGTCAGTACGCAATAAAAACTTTTACATGACTATATGTTCTGTAGCAAATTATATTATTATTTTTTCTTTTTTTATATCATATGAGATAACGAACCTGATGTTAAGTGATCACCACCGTCCATAGACACTTGCAACACCAGAAGAATCGCAAGTGCGTTACCAGCCTGTGTTGAGGGGGAGGGGGAGAGGAAAGGAAGAAGGAAGAGTAAGAGGAGGGTAGGTAGGTCGACGGTGCTCTCACTGACCGAATGAAACGCAACAGTGCAAGCACTATTACTTCACGTCGGTTTTCTGTGAGAAGGTGGTACTACCCCGGTCGAGTCGACCCATTCATGCTGAAGCCACCAGCAATAGCTTCAGCGTGGCTCTACCACGTACCAAATAAAATATTTAAGGAATAAACCCTGTGTATAAACTTTAAACATCAAGCATTCATCTATGTAACTAACTACCTTTGAACTTAAAACATACATCTGCTCCCACCAACCCATCCAACCCATTCCAAAATCCAAACGTCTCTCTCTAGTCAGTCATACGCCTAAATGGAAAGATATTGTTTTACAAATTTAAAATTTAGTTTATAGTATTTTCTAATAAAATAAATGCTTGAACATTTCATCGTTTCAACTGGAAATTCTAGCTTTGTTTATTTATGTTGTACAAGTTGTAACAATGAATTACGTCTAATACAAAATTTAATAAAGTGAGTCGGCGTTAGGATATTAAAAAGTGATTTGGAGCATAAAAATATGATCGAACTAAACGCTTTGTTTGGATGGGCACAACTTTGTTTTGTTTAATTCGATAAAAAATCATGACATATAAATTAAAGTTACCAATATAAATTTTATTATGGAATGCTCAAAACATATATTATGTATTCTTCAACATTGCGTGTTGATTTTCTGCAAATGCTAGTGTTTTAGTTTACAAAATTATTTTAGTTTTTTTTTTCGAAATGACTACGCTATTGACCCAGCAAGGTCTTAACAGCTTCACCGGATTACTAAGGCGAGCGCTTAAGGCACTCAGCCGAATTTATTTTGACAAGCAGCTCAAGGGTGCGTGGCACACCTCGGCTTGGCAGTTGCCTGTTGCATGCAAAATCGCGACCTATCTTAGCTAACCTAGCTAACTATTCATATATGTATGAGTTGTTGAAACGTATATATGTACCAGGCATACACGCCTCAGCAACTCTTCCATATATTTATTATCGGAAAATTGAGAGTTTTTCATTTCGATAAGGGGAAAAAAAAGTAAACCCTTTCACTTTCATGTGTAAGCGTGTAGACGTGCACGTGTGTGGGGGTGATCGTGTAGTGTTGGAGCGGTGATGTATATTTGTGTGTCATCGTATCGCGCAAGCAACGCACTCAAGGGCTCCCTACCGAGGGATCAAATCTAGGCTTGAGTCGCTGCCATGGGAGGCCTAATTGGGTGTGCAGAAGCGAAATTAACCCCCAGACCACGGCGTGATCTGTGGTTACGCGGGCGTGGGCGTGAACACACTCTGTTTCGAGGGACAGGCTGGTACTGATCGTTCGCTGACGTGATTGAATCAGGAGGGTCGGTAAAAATGTGTCGCGGACGTCTTTTATAACGCCCACCGATAGGTACGGGTTCATAGTTTGCGGTGGATACCACTAACGGACTGGAACTTATTTTAGTAGTATGTAATCATTATTTTGTAACATAGTCCTATTATTTTTATTTGTAGTGGTATCACGACATTATACATTATGGAATGAAATGGAATACTCTACTATACACAACAAATTTCTTATATTATATTATATATACATTATATGTATGAACATACTACTTGTATAACTAAAGTGATAGAGATTCACGGTTTTGTAGCTACTCATCACATATACTAACAGTTCGGATAAAAAATTCGTACTCTAAATAGAATATTTGGTCTAATTTTTTTCGCCAATAGCACATTAATCAATTATAACATCCGTAAACTAATTGCAACAGGTTTTATACACGAGAATCGCAGTTGGGTTGTGGCAGAGTTCTCACGCGCTGCAAAATCTCGGCAGAGTCCAGTGCTGTGCGACGCAGATCCCACGTACTGAGAAATCCACCAACGTTGAAAATGAGTCACAGAGAACTTTTATAGGCACTACAGAGGACAAGGTACGATTATTTTCTTATGTTACGTATAGTATAATATAAATTAAATTTATATTAAAAAAAAATAATCATGTTAAATGTAACAATAAAACCTAATCGGTGTTATTATAAAAAAGTTAAACGCTTGCTTTAAAAAGTTACGTTTTAGATGTATCGCGCTCGCGGTATGCTTCACCTATTTGCTTATCTGTTGTCTCGCTTTGGTTACATTAGGTTACACTTGCCGAAAAAGAATAACGCAGTCTTAATCCAAACATGGTTTAATATTGTAAAATTAGTTAGGAATTTTTGTATGGCGAAACGTTATCTCGCTTGAAAAATCTAGGCGTACCGTACGGTGTCCTCGGCGGCGGGAGGGTGGAGGTGGAAACTGGAGTTCTCGCCGCCGTGTACGAATTCACGGCGGCGAGGAAACGTAGTGGAGAGCTTCCGGCTCCCAAGGAAATTGAGGAGAGGAGACGGCGGCTGAGGGAGGACGCCGTTGAGAGGTGGATCTAGGACCTGGCGGACGCGCGCTTTGGGACGTATACCGTCGACGCCATCCGCCCGGTCATGAAGAACTGGATCGGGAGAAAGTGGGACTCCTGACGTTCCGACTGGTGCAGGTACTGACCGGACATGGCTGTTTCGGGTGGTACCTGCACCAGATCGCTCGCAGGGAGCCGACCGCCGCCTGTCACGAGTGCGACGCCGAAGTAAACACCGCGCAGCACACTCTCTCTGAGTGTGTTGCGTGGGAGGAAGAGTGCCGCACTCTGGCGGCGGCGGTGGGAGGAGATTTGACGCTGCCGGGTGTGGTTTCGGCCATGCTCGGCAGCGAACAGGTGTGGCGAGCAGTGGCCTCCTTTTGCGAGGAGGTCATCTCGCAGAAGGAGGCGGCGGAGAGGGCCCGCGAGGCAGACCCTCTAAGTGGCCCTCTCCGTCAACGGAGGACAGGCGGGAGGAGGTGGCGCTTTGCCCAACTGCTCCCGCCACCGTAGCCGGACCTGAAGGGATGCAGTCGGGGGGCTCATCCCTTCATTGCACAGGTCCAGCGGACGAGGGGAGGCAGCTGGTGTGTGCCCAGTCTGTCTCTCTATGGGTAGGAGCCCGGTGGCCACCTTCCGCCGGGCGGACCGTTGGGGCGGCTCTACAAGGGGAATAGCCTAGATCGATCCCTTGCCGCCCCAACAACACGGTCTGTCGGCACACCGTGGGGTTTTGGTCCGTGCGAGTCGGACATAGCCCGCTCTCTCCCCCGGGAGGGGGGTACGCGTAAGGGATTTCCCCACGTAAAAAAAAAAAAAAAAATTTGCCTCGGGCGAGTGCGGTGCATTTCGTACGAAACCTTTTTTAAACCAAGTATTTAACTTTTTTGTAATAACACCGTATCAGTTCAATATTATAGGCAGCTTTCGCGAGATTTTAGCGTTTTCTTAATTCAATAACGAAGGCGAAAATAATTAATTGTAATGACTATATGAGTGCATGTAATATGCAAAAAATGTGAGTATATTTAGCCCTTTTGATATACCAAGATTTATTTTCAATATTGTCAAGTTTGAATTATAGCACCCAATATTGTCAAAAATTATAGATTTGCAAATTACATAATAAAATGTTTTATGTATCTTTACAACATATAACAATAATAATACAGTAGAATCTCTTTAAGTCAAACCTTGTTAAATCGAAATCTTCTAAAAGTAAAAAAAATGTCTTGTTTCTTTTCCTTCAAGCCTCAAAAACTGTATTACTTGAAATTCGAACCCTCCGTAAATCAAAATAAACAATGAGTCCATACAAGCCGTTTCCGTACCTCCATATTTTCTTTCGATGATTCGAAAAAATAAATTGGACCTTTGTAACTCGTACAAGCCAATATTTGATTTTATAACCTACTAACTCAATCATTTCAATTTAATTCAATGCTATATAGTTCAAAGAAAAATAATATCAACAACAAGAATTTGCTAACAATATTAACTTGGAATTAGTAAAAATGCATACATTTTTAACCTTTAATTTTCTTACAAAATTCGCATAATCGCGTAAGACGACATCGTTTATAAGTAGAGTTATAACTCAATTTTTTTTGTCGCCTCCCCTGACTTTCGACTTACAAATTTTCTACGGTAATCTGTAATTTACGTAAAATATCATTATGTAGATATTCAGTTTTCGTTATAAAACTTATCAAAAACTTAGCGATAAGAAAATAGGAATAAGACATTATTATGGATGATAGGTGCAAAAAAAGTTATAATCTTTCAGAACTTAAGATTCCACCAAGTTTCTACTTGTATCTTCGTAGATTAGATTACATATAAGAGTTGTCTAACTTACATATCGTTGGATACAAAGTTTGTAGGCGTATACTAATTTAGTCTCTGTGTGTTTAAGATTATCAGCATCTGTGTATGGTAACTAGGCACTTTTAGTGTAACGCCTTTGTACTGGTTTTTTTTTTGTAAAATGATTAGGTTTTTTATCGATACGTTTCTCTAGATAATAATTTATTGCAAATTCCAGATTTAGGGATGTGTTCTTAGTTTTGCTATTCTTTATTGATGTTGGCCTTTTACTTTAATCTTAGTTGATGTTAAAATGGTATGGCTTAAAATGATAAGCCTTAAAACTGGACCTAAAGTGCAGCTACCTGAAAACATCTTTAGCTGACTAATTTTCAACTTGATGATGAAAGTTAGCAAGATGACCATAGAAAAAGTCCTACCTCCGTCGTATGGTTTAAATACGATGTCTTCATTCACTAAATACTACAACTCATTCGGAAGGGTTCGAACATACGTCGATCTAAGCGTTGTCTAAACACGCTAATCACTGAGATATCGTGGATTCAATTGTTTCAATTTTATTATATTTTTGTTTCTTTTTTTTATATCAAAGGAGGCAAACGCGTCTAATAAGCACAATAGGTGGGGCACCAGATGTTACGTGATGACCACCGTCCAGAAACGTTAGCAATAGCAGAAAAGTCGCAAGTGCGTTGCTAGACTGGGGGGTGGGAGAAGTGGAGAAGGGAGCGAGGGGAAGTGGGCCTTCGTCGCTCTAACTGACCAAACGAAATGCAACAATGCAAGCATTATTACTTCACATCAGTGTTTCTGTGGGTCGGTGGTACTACTCCGGACGGCTGGACCCATCATGCTAAAATTTCAGCTAAAGTTAAAGTTTCAGCGTAGCTTTACCACCTACCAAAATGTTTCATTTTTTTTTTTTCAAAATTATACTTTATTTGGATGCCTTCGCATGTCTTGCATATATAGTCTACTGTTTTAATATATTACTCATCGTGATCGTATAAAGATAAACTCTATATTGTATAGCGCACGATCGCGAACAAACAGGCTGTCTAAATTTCTCCAGTTTTCGCTCAGGATAGGAAGTTTCTGTATGTATTTTACCATACATATAATATAACGGGAAGTTCTCTGAAGAACTGTCTCATTGCCTGCTATCACATTCAAAAGCGCGTATCTCTTCGTTAACATTTTCAATATTTGAAAGCCACATTAAACAACGGTATGCTTACCACGTGTTCTAATTATGTGGAATAGATTACCTGACATGATTTATCTAAGTCCTGTCTGACTAGAGTTTACCAGAAGGCAATGAAAAAGATTTGAATAACCGATAATACAGTGGCAAGATTCTTTGTGTTCTCTGTAAATGACAATACCGCTCTTCCCATTACATTTTTTCATTTTATTTTGTAAGATAAAAATGACGCAAGAATTTTTTTTTTTCAGATGTTATAAAAAAGGTGTTTTTCTTAGAAATTTGCTTTGTACTTTAGTAGCAGTTCTAAATGTATGTCTTCTTTTGAAATTTGTATACAATAATTTACAAAAACTTTGTATACACTACATGAAATACTATTTTAATAATACTCAAAAAAAATGTTTGTAAAATTGTAGCTCATAAACTTCAGTATCTTTATTATCCTAATATAATTCAAGCCATACGTTATGTAATGTAAATATATACGTATTTTATTTTGAACATCAAATGCATTTCGCAATAGATTAATTATAGCATTTCTAATATGTGCTTTTATAAACAGACCAATATAACTACAAAAGCAGCCAAACCTCCAAAGAGTAATCGAAATCAAGAATCACGAGACTGCCATCATTTGAGTCATCTATCGCGGAACGTGTTACGAGCGCGACGCGGCGTGGTGCGTATGCTGATAGTAGTCGTCCTTACCTTCGCCATCTGTAACCTACCATTCCACGCCCGTAAGATGTGGCAGTACTGGTCAAGCGGCTATGAAGGCACCAGTGACTTCAGCACGTTGCTAACACCGCTGACATTTCTTATAACTTATTTCAACTCTGGCATTAATCCACTGTTGTATGCTTTCCTCTCAAAAAACTTTAGAAAAGGCATGAAAGAACTTTTGTTCTGCCATTGCCGTGGAACCAGAAAAAGCGAAAATCTGATAGTTTTGAATCCGGTAGGCGGTGGTGCGCTACGACGCAGCTCTACCCGTTCAACCCGAGCTAACTGCAGCACGGTAACCATGGCTCCTAATGGGGATTCATGAGATTTGCGTCGTCGACGATTCATTTATAAAATCGAAAATATAGATATTTCCTGATTAACGGAGAGCACGGACGAGGTGACCGACAGCAGCGGCCTATATACTATATCCACAATCTCCAAACGTGATTTGTACGATTGAGGAGTGCCGCGCTGGAATTCTAATAATGGAATAGGAAATGTAAGGCAAAGAACTATGGAATTATTGAATTCATTTATTATCTGCCTCCACAATCAATTTGAGGCCGTAAATGTGAATATAGTGATCTCATGAGCTTAAGTACCTAGTTAATATTAAAATTATTTGTTGATGAATATTTATATTAGAGATGAACGGCTTACAGTAAGATGTTTTAGGTACATAAGAATGGCTGATTTTCTAAATATGCTAACGAATGACGGAGGGACAATACGTTATTAGATTTTCATATATTGTGAATATATAAGTCGTTAATCTTTAATGTGAATTGCGGTGTGGAATTCCGATAAAATATAAATAGTTACCCACATAACTAAAAAAAAGTGGTAATATATTTTAGTCATGTTTAATGAGTATTTCTGGATAAACATATTTTACAAGTGTATATTACACTACTTAATCATATTATCATATGTAGGTATTATGAATGTTGATACATAATCTCGACTGATAACGAAGTTTTCAAACGATCTTTGAACTGTAATATCTAGAAGATTAGATAACGTGTAACGGGAATTGTTTCTATACACAAAGGTAATTCTATATTTACGTTGTTCTTCAGATTAAAAATGTATTAATACCAAATGCCTCTATTATCAAATCGAATAAGAATATTTTTAATAATTTAAAAAGTCATATAGATTGATTGAATTGTTCGATATTATCAAAACTTTCCTAAGTTTTACATTGAAATGTAAGCATGGACAAATTACATAATTATAGTATGGTAAAATGAATATAATTATAAAACCTAGTTTATAACTTCGATCATAGTTTCTTAACTTGAAGATAGAGATCCGTAAAAGGATCATGCTTAGGAAGACGAGAAATTGAAATGTTTTAAAGAATAAAACTCGTATACAAAACATCTCTTTATTGGAATATTATAATCTAAAAATAGGTTTTAGAAAATTTAATATTTTCAGATAAGAAGAACATAATTAATAAAAAATACAAGAGTTTATAAGCCATTTAAAAATAAATACGATCGCCGTATCTTGAAAGAATGAATCGTCGTATTAACTAATATAAAACTGTGTAAAATATTATCCTTAACATATTGTATTTTTTATGATTTTTACTTATATCTGTGACCTGCTCCAGCTTCGCGTGGGTGTAATGTAGAGATATCCATTTTAATGAAGTACTGTTAAGGACAGTTTTGATCTACATGACATATACAACATAGGTGATGTATTTCATTGAATAAGGAATTATATTGTATTGTATAAAATAGCTTGACCAAACTATAACACATAATTATATTTGTAAAAAAATGGTTACTGTGGGTTATCCTTTAAAGATAAATATATACCATCGCAGACTTTCTATCGGTCTTTCTAAGTGATACAATTCCTTAGCACATTAATTTGATTTATCTCGTAAGGTTTAGCCCGCGTTTGCGATTTAAGCGCAGGACAATATATTTGTTACGATATTACATTACAAATCTTTGAATTTTCGGCTTTTCAATACTATAATATATATGTATTATACGTATAAACTTACAGGAAAACTGTACTAAAATCCGTTGAATAGTTTGAAAGATAATAACAATAATTTATTGTCCAATAAGTTCATTGCTAATAAATTTTACATTAATTATTTACAGAATTAAAATGTTACTGACGGTGTCAATTAAAAATAACGTTGACGTCCTGTACTAGTCTTGAGACTGTATCACGAACGCCAGCGCAAACTCCACTGATTTTTGAAAATGTTTGGTAAAGATGGTTATCCGTTAATAATGAATGCATTATGTAAATTGTTATGTAGTCACCATGAGCTCCTAATATGTGTTATTCTAAGGGAACGGACAGCAGAAGCGACTTCATTGTATACTATGTACAGATTACTACTATTTAATCAATCTGAATTAAATTAAATAAATCTCAGGTCAATATAATGAAACGGTTCAGTAAACGATGACTTAGATGGACGTAATTGATGTTTTAGTATTAATTAATATGTCTGAGATAAAATGTAGTAGGTATAGACTTCGTAAATCCTTACAACGTACAAATTTATATCGCCAAACTAACCTAAGTTTTGTAGTAACATCGTCACGTTATCATGTATATAATGCAAACTTAGGTGATATCTGTTTAAGTGATGATTTAGAACAATAGTTTATAATGGATCTTACGCTTATTATTAGATTTACAGAATAAATTATACTTCTAAAATACGAACCTTACTATATCCTTTTATTTTTAATTACAATAATATTTAATTGCATTGTGTATAATTCAATTTCAAGCCATATGATAAATGTATTACGAGGTAAAAGGTAAAATATACACACCATAGAATCTACAAATGTCTTCGATTCTTCGGAATTGTACGCTGTTGTTAGATATAGAATTTAGTAATAAGTCTAGTAAAATAATAAGTAAGGTATTTATTCAACTTTTATATTTTCTGGAAAAATATTATTGTTATATTTCTTCATGTTATTGTTTCATAAAGATATATCTAAATTACAGAACATCTTCAATTACAGTGTTTTACATAATTTATATACGTTATTCTCATATAACATGATTCAATTCAAGATATCGTGTAATATATTGTTAAAATTATTATTGTACCCTGTTAGTAGATGTACATATATACATTATATATATTAAAGTTATTTTGTTTGACCTATTTGAGGATTATAATAATAAATATTAAGTTGATTTCTAACCTTATTTGTATCTGAGGTTCGTGTTACTGTTTTTGAATTGAATAACGATTAAATAATGCATCTGTACAGTATTTATTCAGTAAAAAACAATCAAATATAGTGATAATGTATACGATTTCTCCGATTTCCTTATTTATGTTCCTAAGTGTTTCATAAATATTATATAAAAAAAATACTATAGTAGATGAAGATAAAATAAATATAGGCTAAATAGAATGTAATTAAATATACTGTATCAGATCAGCTATAGCACAGTATAAATAAGAGAGACAGTACGGAAACTACCTACAAATACTCGAAAACAGAACACACACACATCTCCATCGACGAAAGGTTTTAAAAGGTATTTTATGGACTGTACCGCAAAAACCACTTAGGGATCTCGTCGATGCGCATGTTTGTGTGAGTATGGGTAAGAGCGTTTAAAGGTAGTTTGTGTACTGTCCCTTATATGTACACTGTGGCTATAGGTATTTAAGTTACCGCAAGTTACAGTGATTCAAAACGTATATTGTTTCCTGCACCAATTAAACTTTTATGTTTATTGTATGGTACTAGAATTTAAAACGCGCTTCCTTAAGAGGTTTGTGACATATATATATAAATTATATAGTTATGTAACAAAATTAGTATGAATATGCTATAAATATACATTTTAACAGTAAATGTTGTGTATTAGTGGTCGTTCATAAAATATGTTCCCACTTATGGGGGAGATAGAGTGTCAATCTCTTTGAAAAGGTATGACAAGGATGGACGGGGGGGATATAAGGTAACACGATGTTCGCTGTACATCAAACAATTCTGCAAATATTTCTACCAATGTTTCTTATTTTTTTGGTACTATAAAAAATCATTTCATTTCCTATTTGTAAAGATATAAATATTTTTCTGACTTGAAAAAGATGTAACACATTATGGCGAAGGGGCAAGAGAGGATATAATATGTAAAGTTTTGTGGGCGTATTTTATGAATGGTCTCTTATAAATAATTGTAAATTATAATTTATTACCGTGCGATAAAGTATGTGTATATTTATGATTGTTTTATGCATGCTTTCAATAGTATACATATCCGTTTTAATTATATTGGTTTTATTTCTTCCAAAAATGAACTAA
>JACEII010000008.1:8972723-9047057 GCA_014332785.1 Antheraea mylitta
GCTGGATAATAATATAATTTATGAGGGTGTGGGAAACGAGAGTTAAATACAAAGATATTTAATATAATAAAGTAGACACATGATAGCAAATTTTCGATAAATAATGCCCACCTTAAAGGCATTTATTTATGAATATGTTCACGATCAAAAAGTATCGAGCTTTGAAGTAATCATAATGCTATTTACACAACTGTTTTATAAACAATCTTTTTTTTCTTTTTTCTTTTAATATTATTTATGGAAATCAGTTATCTTTATATTATCTTTATACGTGAAGCAAAAAAATTGTACCCCTTTTTAACCTACTTCCCGTCAACGGGTGAACTTGAAATTTGGCATAGTTAAAGCTTATATTGCGGAGAAGTGCAGAAAACTGTTTATTTTATATAAAATGCTAATGCATTTTATATATATATATGTCTTGGACTTCTAATGAAGTACATTAAATTAATTAAAATATGCACTACTCTCACTACTACTCGAATTTTACACAACATATACACTCATGTAAATAAAAAAGACGTTTTGACAGTCGTCAATAAATACGAATTTCAAAAAAGGTTGTAAAAGAAGGAGGTTGCTATGCTCGACTATATGTATTTTTTAACTCTTACGTTCTAATTACCATTTTTCATCCTACATTTAACAATGATATTATAAAATATAACTATTATTGTAATGTTTATTATTTTTTATGGTGAACACACTTTAAATAATGAATTAATAAAAAAAGTGAGCCAAATAATACTTTGTTTAATCAAAATAAGAATTTTGTTCATAAAAAGAATCCATGAATTAGACCTCCGCGGTTACAACGTTGCAATTCAAAAGAATTTATTTTCAAAAGCTAAATGGTAGTATTAAAAACGTCTTTGTCTTGGATTCACCATTTGATTGTATTGTGTATCCATTACTTTTTCAAACGATGATACTGGGCATATCACTTTTTCTCATAATGATGAACAGACTACATTTAATTCAATATCATCCAGAAATACCACCCACCCATAGTGTCGTGTAAAATTAATTGCAAATTGTGTCATGGGTTGCAATAAATTTCTTTATTTTCGTAAAGTTATGTTTGCTTAAAATTTGAGCTTTACCACGTGATTTTTGTTTCCAATTTACAATTAATTTTCATTTTCATTTTCACATAGATTTTTTTAATTATTATATAATAAAGATCATGGCAGATGGCAAATAACTGAGTAGCCATGATGAAAACCTTTGATTATAGAAGTTATACCCTTTGACAAAAGAACTCTAATAAAGTTCAAACTTTAAAAAATCAATTAACTATGGTCGAATGTCGACCACTGTACGGTACGGTGTGTACGGTAACTGTTCGGAAAGATAGATTACATTTTGTTTTTGAACAAATTTGGCCTAATAAAAAAAATAAAAAATGTAAAAGTTACCAAGATTGATTTTTTTTTAATTTTCTTTTTCAAACCATTTCACTTATAGTTTATAGTTTCACTTATAGTTACATTTTCGTCATTTTTCCTTTTGAAGTGACTATGTGCCCCCGTGTTGTCCCACAAAAAAGCCCTGCCTATGTATACATAATTGTACTTGTATAAGCATGCTTATCAAATATTAAACAGTTTAAAATATGTTGCGTTGTTAGAATTTTATATTGTTCAACGACGATATTTTTTAAATATGAGTAAGAATAATCAGAGGACGACTAGACGCCGTGAGGGCTTCCACCCTTATGTACTTGATATATCCGAGATTCGTACGAAGCGATTTGCTTCTACATTTATTATAAGTATGGCTAAGGTGTGGAATTCACTCCCGCATCTATCTGTCTGGGTTCCCGTCATCATACAACTTGGGAGTGTTCAAGAGTAGAGTAAATAGGCATCTAGCAGGTAAGCGAGATCCGTCGTCGGCTTCATCGTAACTTACCATTAGATGAGATTGTGGCCAAGCGCATGCCTGTAAAACATAAAAATGGTACCACAAACAGCACCATTCTTAACTACAAATCCAATTTTAAAAATTCTTTCAATGTTAAATAGCTCATTTTTTTTCTCGAACTGACTACGCTATTGGCCTTAATTTTTTGGCCTTTGCAGCTTCACCGGACTACTAAGGCGAGCGCTTAAGGCACTCAGCCGATTTTATATTGGCAGCCAGCTCAAGGATGCAAGGCACACCTCGGCTTGGCTGTTACCCGTTGCATGCAAAATTCGCGACCTAATTTAGCAAACCTAGCTAACTATTCATATTTGTTTGAGTTGTTGAGACGTATATGTGTACCAAGCATATCCGCCTCAACAACTCCTCCATATATTTTTAACGAAAAATGGAGAGTTTTGCAGTTCGATAAGAGAAAAAAATTGAAGAAAAATAACCCTTCCACCAAAATGTGTAGCGTGTAGGCGTGCACGTATGTAGGAGTGATCGTGTAGTGTTGTAGCAGTGATGTATGGGTGTGTCACCGTATCGCGCAAGCAACGCACTCAAGGGCTCCCTACCGAGGGATCGAACCTAGGCTTGAGCCGCTGCCGTGGGAGGCCTAATCGGGTGTGCGGGAGCGAAATTAAACCCCAGACCGCGGCGGCGCGATCTGTGGTTACGCGGGCGTGGGCGTGAGCACGCTCTGTTACGAGGTACAGGCTGGTACTGATCGTTCGCTGACGTGATATCGTCGGGAGGATCGGTAAAAATGTATCGCGGACGTCTTCTATAACGCCCAGTGTTGGGTACGGGTTCGTAATTCGCGGCGGATACCACTAACAGACTGGGTTAAATAGCTCATTTATCCAAGAAGGTTATATATATCATCACGCAGACCAATAGGAGCGGAACACCGATGAAGAATATTTCAAAATCGTGTCTTTTTTCCTCTTGAGAGCTTCCGCTGCGTACTAGCGTTAGCGCAAAGTAACTATTCTACGCGGACGAAGTCGCGGACAGAGGCTAGTTAATAATAAATAGTAATTAGCACATGCCATGCACTATCAAATCAGCAAATATACCCCAGGCGGTAGCTTCGGGGAGCGCTAAAATCATATTGTAATGATTAAAATTAAATAAAAGATACTTCACAAAACACCTAGCATACGAAAGTTTGGTTGGTTCACCGTCGTCGTCTTTTAAGAAAAAGGCGACACACGGGCCCACACCACTTGTGAACTTGTGCACCAGTTCGTTTATGGACGTGTGGACTCGAGATACCTATTTGAGATTTACAGTGTCAAGAATTGATATCCTTTTACGGACATTGTGTAAAAAAAAAAATTAAGTAATTTATCTCAAACGCTGGAGAAAGGGTCACCGCTATCAAGTTTCGGCCCCGGTCCAAAAAATTCGTAGACCGAGGCTGATGAGCGGTAATGAGTGTCACACATTATCAGAAGAAAATTGTATAGTATTTGCTAATGTAAGTCCAAATGAATAGAACATTACTATGAAGTAAGTGGAATATGACTTTTTAACTTTAAAGCAATTAAAACCGCACTTTTATTCGTGTGTGATGAGTAGTCGTTTGTTTTTGTAACACAGTGAAGTCAGGTGAAAGAAAATATAACAATGTGAAGATACAGCTACATAAATAAAATTAATCGATGTACCTAATATAATTAAACTAACATAGTAATGTAACTAAACAAACAAAGTATTTTATTTCATACAATAATATAAATATATAAAAATATACATGGCTTAGGTATAATTAAACGTATCCTACGACCAGCGTCCTATAATAACAAAATACTGCCAACATAATATTCAAAACCATACTTATTAATTAAAAGTTTTCATCAGAAGGGTTTAATGTAAAACAGACCATATTACTGAACTCATTAGTAAATAAATTAACTTTGATATTTAGGATACAATGAGTTTTTTAACATGTATAGTTAAATGCCTTTAGCATTACAACTTTAATAATAATATACTGGTATTCGTAAAAGCTTATGCAGCGACAAGTTATAATCGGTTTATCGGACAGGCTTTATAAAGTTAACAAACAGAATATTCATGGCTTCATCACAAAGGCTTTACTGCATACAAAACTAAATAAATACATTGGGTGTTCATTAAACTTCGTAGTGCCTAATTAATATTCTTCCGATATATGATATACGATTTTGCTTAATCCATAGAAAAATATATTACAATTTATATATTGATCTTAAACGTGTGAGAGATTTCGTTTGAAACCAAATATTATGTAACATGTCCCTTAAAGTAACATCGTGTTGTCTCGAAATACGATTACAGAGCAGCATGTATTCTTCACAGGAAAAAGTAGATACGCTTGATGTTCAAAATTTGAACCTGTTTGTAAAATTTATGATGTTATTCTTCTTCTTCCTTGTTACAGAATTTTAAGAAACAGACAATAAATAATCAATCCGTACTTCTAATCGCCTGCTTAATTTTTCTAAAAGTAAGTTAACGACAGTTAAGTCATTTTCTCTATTTTTTTTTTGTAGTCCGGTAAAGCTGTTAAGACCTTGCTAGGTCAATAGCGTAGTCAGTTCGAGAAAAAAAAACTTTTTTTTTTCTAAATTACTACGCCATTGACCCAGCAATGTCTTAAAAGCTTCACCGGACTACTAAGGCGAGCGCTAAAGGCACTCAGCCGATTTTATTTTGGCAACCAGCTCAAGGGTGCACGGCACACCTTGGCTTGGCTGTTGCCTGTTGCATGCAAAATCGCGACCTATCTTAGCTAACCTGGCTAACTATTCATATATGTATATGTTGTTGAAACGTATATGTGTACCAACCATACACGCCTCAACAACTCCTCCATATATTTATTATCGGAAAATTGAGAGTTTTTCAGTTCGATAAGGGAAAAAAAGTAAACCCTTACACATTCATGTGTAAGCGTGTCGGCGTACACGTGTGTGGGGGTGATCGTGTAGTGTTGTAGCAGTGATGTATATTTGTGTGTCACCGTATCGCGCAAGCAACGCACTCAAGGGCTCCTTACCGAGGGATCGAACCTAGCCTTGAGCCGCTGCCGTGGGAGGCCTAATCGGGTAAATTTTATCTATGCGTTTTCAAACGTTGTCGTAAACGTTTAGTTTAAAAAGTAGAATTAATTGTAGTGATCCCCGTTATAAACTGTCATTGGTGTTTTAATGAATTCGTTTAAATAATACCTGGACCAATATGTAAAAATATTTTATTTTCCTAGACGAAACCTTTTATATATTCAAAAATATTATTTCATATGTTTATCGGATGTGTTCGTATAGAAGTACTTATTTGAATAAGTATAAAAATCATTATTTCAAGCTAGAAATATATAATCAATGAGATCATTAAAATTAAATAAATAAACTAGATTATAACTAGATAATAAACTAGCTCGAAATATGACATGATTTTTTTCGTAATTTTTTTTTATTTCAGCTATTATTTATAGACGACAACTAGTTGACCTGTGCCTTTGTTTGCTTTGTTTATTATCTAAACAATGTACTTTATTTACAGATGGGAAAACATACAAAGACTAAAAGCATGTTACCTACTGTACTACCTACCTAACGCACTTGTTACCTACTGTACTACCTATATAATATACTCCAATACCTAGAACCAGGTAAGGGGCACTCGGATTACAGTGCAAGTTCCCATCATAAGTGCTGACCGTGTGGAATGTACACTTCGTGGGACAATAAAGTAATGACAAAAGGTTAATCTCGCTCTATCGCTTGAGCTCAGAGGTTCACTCGTTAGTTTAAGTTCAATATTGTAATAATTAATTATATTATAAGTTTTCATAAAGGACAAAAAATCGCCTTTGTTTTTAAAAACCTCCCACTGACGGTCAACTACGTAATTGGCGCAGTCGGTAGGATAGTCGCGTCGGTGCATGAGATCTAACTTCGATTCCCGCCCGATAGTCGTTTCGTCGACGCGGTGACTATCTTTACGAATCTACGAGGAGGCCGTTAGAGGAGTCGACAGAACCTGCTGTTGCTGAGGAGGACATCATCCAGTCATCGATGAGACCAAATATGCAGAACCTTCTGTGAGTTTAGATTTAGTTACACATATCCTATTGGTTGCTATTCCCTATCCTGGTAATAGATCATCCTGTATAGTTTAACATAGTAGTATATTTTTACAGCCAAAATTTTCTTCCCAGGAAAAAATACGGTTGCAAAGCCGATTCAGCGGCACACTATTAAAGATAATTTAAGATTTAGTAGTATACCGGAAGTTCCAGAAACTGAAATGGCTCAATCCGATAACAGTGTTGTCATTGACAAAATTTGGAAAGCCAGATTAGTACCAGAGTTTGACGGAAATTCTCATGTTTTAGTTAGATTTTTAAATATATGTGACAATTTGGTTTTAGAATATGTACGCCCGGAAAATCAGTTAGTTACGGCAGCTTTATTGAACGGAATAATTAATAAAATTACTGGTTCAGCCGCCAGAACTTTAGCCACCAACGGTATTCCAGATAACTGGCAAGGAATTCGAAACACCTTAGTCAACAGTTTCTCGGATCACAGAGACGAATGTTCATTATATACAGATTTATCTCAATTGACCCAAGGTATCGATACGCCTAACGTATTTTACGAACGCGTACAGAACACACTTAGCACAATCATGACATACATTCAATTACACGATTCAGTTACAACCACAGTAGAAGCTAAGCGTAAACTTTATAACAAATTAGCGCTACAAACCTATACACGAGGTTTGCACGAACCGATCGGATCGCGCGTTAGATGCATGCGTCCGGAGACGTTAGAAAAAGCCCTTGAGTTTGCACAGGAAGAAGTAAATGTAGTATATTTACAGAGTAAAAACTCTCAATCAGGAAACCATAGAAAGGCTCAGTTACCGACTGGTTATCAAAAACCTTTGAACTTACCGCAACAAAACTTTTTCCAACCTCCAATTAACCAAAATAAGCCTAATTTTAATTCAAACTTTCATAATAATCCCTATCTTAAACACAGTCCTTATAATGCGTATTTTGTACCACAACCTTCACCTATGTTCAGACCTCAATATCAAGGACCATCGCGAACGCAACAGGCAATGAGAGTGTTACCCCGTTCTGATATGTCTACCAGTTTCAAAATCCCGCCTCGTGGCAATTTTCAACAAAGCCGACCGAACTTACCCGTGCCTATGAGTGGCATAAGTCACCCAGTAGCCCGAAACTTACCTTTGACTGGACAGACTGACAAAAGACAGGTTAACGTAAATGAAGCACATGACTCATACAACTATGAAAATTACGATACAGACTATTCGCAATATTACTACGAAGACTGTACACCGTATGATGAAAGTGAAAACTTCGAACAAGATTACGAACAAAATTTTCAGGGGGATCCGAGTTCGAGCTCCCCAGAATAGAATTACATTTACAGGGTAAAAGACAACTCCCTTATATTCAAATTCAAAATCCGCCATTAAAATTACTTATTGACACCGGTGCAAATCAATCATTTATCAGCCCGGAAATTGTAGAAAAATATTTTAATCATTTAGAACTATATCATGATCCGTTCGAGGTCACAAATATTCATGCAACTACTAGAAACGAATACTCCATAATAATCCCATGTTTTTTCGAATTTCAAGCTCATGATCCGATAAAATTTTTCATTTACAAATTTCATGACTATTTTGATGGTTTAATAGGGTGGAATCATTTAGAACAGTGGCAAGCGAAAATAGACCTTCAGACTCGTACATTAAGAACTGAATTCACTTGTAATAAAATTCAGATGTATGATTCTAAAACTATTAATTTATTTGGAACAATTATTCCTGCACAGTCAACTCAAATGATTAGAGTGCCTATAAGTATTCCTCAAGGTGATGTATTAATTAATCAGCAGTTAGTTAACGTATGTAATATAACAGAGTGTCTATCTACCGCCGAAAATAATAAATGTATGATAGAAATATCCAACCCTAGTAATAACGATATAATTTTTAGTTTAAATAAACCAATAGGCGCACATATATTTAGCGAACAGATATCATTTAGCAGCGACAATGAACATGCACGTTTCCAAGAAATCTTATCGCGAATACGAACCAACCACCTCAATTCAGAGGAAAAAGCCAACCTTATTTCATTGTGTAGAGAATTCTCGGACATATTTTATTTAGAGAATGAACCTTTGACTTTCACTAATAAAATTAAACACAAAATTAATACCACTGATGAAAATCCTGTTCATTCTAAAACTTATAGATACCCGTATATACATAGACAAGAAGTACAGCAACAAATTAAAAAAATGCTTGAACAAGGTATTATTAGGCCTTCAACATCAGCTTGGAGCGCGCCTATTTGGATAGTCCCCAAAAAATCAGATGCGTCAGGTAAAACTAAATGGGGGTTAGTAATTGATTTCCGTAAGTTGAACGAAAAGACCATAGACGACAAGTACCCGATCCCTAATATTACTGACATTTTGGACAAATTAGGACGTTGTCAATACTTTACGACCCTCGACTTGGCAAGTGGGTTCTACCAAGTTGAGCTAGACCCAGCTGACATTCATAAAACTGGATTCAGCGTAGCCGACGGTAATGGACATTACGAGTTCTTGCGAATGCCTATGGGTCTCAAGAACAGCCCGTCTACATTCCAGCGTGTTATGGACAATATTCTGAGAGGCCTTCAGCATGAAATATGCATTGCCTATCAGGATGACATTTTGTGTTTTTCGACATCCCTTCAGGAGCACATAGTAAACTTACGCAAAATTTTTAACCGACTCAGAGAATCCAATTTTAAGTTACAACTAGATAAATCTGAATTTTTGAAACGAGAAACCCCGTATTTAAGTCATGTCATTACGACGGAAGGAGTAAAGCCTAACCCGGATAAAATTTCAGCTATTTTAAAATACCCTATACGCAAAACTCAAAAACAGATTAAAGGATTTCTAGGTCTTATAGGTTACTACAGACGTTTTATCCCAAATTTTGCGCGAGTTACCAAACCATTTACATTATGTTTAAAAAAAGGTACCAAAATTAATCTCACTCCCGAATACATTAAATGTTTTGAACACTGCAAAACTCTTCTAATAAACGACCCCATTTTACAGTATCCAGATTTCACTAAAGATTTTATTCTGACGACAGACGCGTCTAACCTTGCGCTAGGTGCAGTGCTGTCACAAGGACAAGTAGGTTCCGACAAACCGATCGCTTACGCGTCTCGTACATTAAATGACAGTGAAATAAATTACTCGACAATTGAAAAAGAGCTCTTGGCAATCGTTTGGGCCGTAAAATATTTCAGGCCATACCTTTATGGACGTAAATTTTCAATAATTACAGATCATAAGCCTTTGCAATGGCTCATGAATCTCAAAGAGCCAAGTTCTCGCCTCACGAGATGGAAACTAAAATTATCAGAGTACAATTTTAAAATAATATACAAAAAAGGTAAAGCGAATACTAATGCCGATGCACTATCCCAAATAGAAATTCACAATGAAGAATCACCCTCAATAATTGTAAATGTGTCTGACTCGGAATCAACCGTAACAGCACCTAACGATAGACCGTTGGTTAGTAACTCTTCAACCGAAACCGCACCAACCTTAAAAGCATTAAGCAGTCCAGCTCCTGACATAGACATACCTGACAATGAGACAATTCACACATCGCATGAAAACCCTATCTTCGAAGTACCCACTTCTGAAGAACCGTTAAATAAATTTAAGAGACAACTTATTATCAATTGCACTAACGGGTCTGCAAAAACTAAACCTAAAGTCACCTTTCCGTTTGAAAAGTTTAGGAGAACAGTCGTTCAAATATCGGAAAATAATTTAGAAGAAGAAATTATATCAATTATACAGAAATTTATCGATCCTAAACTTCGCACTGCTATACTAGTTCAACCGATCGAAAAAATGTACACTATCGTTCCTATTCTTCAACAAAAACTAAAAAGCTCATCCATTAACATTATTTTAGTAAAACGTGAAATTCAGAACATATCGGATTATTTAGAACAACAACACATAATTTCTCAATATCATATCGGAAAAACAAATCATAGAGGAATAAATGAAACCTATTTGTCTCTATCACAAAAATACTTCTGGCCGAAACTCAAAGAGCAAATAACATATTTTATTAATGAGTGTGTCATTTGCAACCGCGCTAAGTATGATCGCGTACCTCTACGTCCTGAATTTCAGATTGTAACACCACCTTCAAAACCTTTTCAGTTAGCACACGCAGATGTAGTGACGATAGAACAAGAAAAATACTTAACTATTATTGACGCATTCACAAAATATGCTCAAGCATATCGCTTACCAGACTGTACCGCCCCTAACATAGTAAAATCACTTCTGAACTTTTGTACACATCATGGCTTTCCCTTAACACTAACGACAGATAGAGGAACCGAATTCACAAATCAGGTGGTAGCAGAATTCCTAAAATTACACAAGATTCAGCATCATGTTATTGCAGCCGATGCCCCACACGAAAACGGAATGATAGAACGTTTTCATAACACACTTCTAGAACATCTACGTTTGTTAAAATTACAGCACAGAAACGAACCAGCACAAAACTTAGTTCCATATGCATTAATCGCATACAATAGTTCAATACATAGTCTTACTAAATGCAGACCGTTTGACCTTATAAATGGACATTTTGACCCCAGAGACCCGACAGATTTGGATTTGTCACATCAACTATATCAGCAATACCTACAGGATCACCGTGGAAAGATGGACATAGTATACAACATTATACATAATTCATCTCAATCCAAACGTGAACAGACTATGACTCAACGTAACCTTAACCGAGAACTTCAAACAGACTACGAACAAGGTCAAGATGTATATATCAGAAACCCAATAGCACAAAGGCAAAAACTTGCAGCACGTTACACTCATGATAAGGTCATGTCAAACTTACCTATACACATATACACCACCAAAAAACGTGGGCCAGTCGCTAAAGCTAGGATAAAAAGAACAAAACTGACTAAAAAACCGACATTGTTACAGGACAGTGACACTCATCATGACCCTGGTCCCAGTACAAGCCTACAATCCGACGGACAAAACCATACGACTTGACAACTTATCTGAAGGACCCGGATTACTACCATTTAACTTAGGAAAAACTAGACTAACTTCTAATCACCACACCTTTTTACAGGAAATCAATATCGGCAAAATACAGCGCCAAATTAACTTACTTAGACTTCAGCTTAGTGACTCGACTTCCGACCTTTCCAAACAAAACACAGCCATATTTAAATACCAAATTCTACATCTATATAAAAAATTGGACGATATTACTTCCCGTTTAGAGACATTTGAACCAAAAAGATTTAGGCGAGGTCTTATCGACCCCTTGGGATCTCTAATAAAAAGTATTACAGGCAATCTTGACCATGCCGATGCTCTGCGATTCGAAAACGCCATTCAAATCTTGCAGAAAAACGATAAAGACCTATCAGCCAGTATTAATAAGCACATCAGCCTATTCAAAGACATGACGATTCAACAATCGAAAATATTAGATAGTTTAAACAATAATCAGCAAAAGCTCGCAAAGTCTATGACACTCTTATTAAACCGTACGAGTGACAACAATATAATGCAACATATTAGCCTATTTCAGCTATTTAATGCCTTAAATGACAACGTTCAGGACCTTTACCTGGAAATTATTAGATTAGAGAATATTTTAGCTTTTAGTCGCACCAATTCCATACACCATTCGATTATAACTGTTAAGCAATTAGATAATATGATAAGCAAATTAAAATCCTTATACAATTCAGAACAAATTTTAGAGTTAGATACTAGATACTATTATAATCTAATTAGCTTAGGTTCATATTACGCCGATAATAAGATAGTAATTATCCTTAAGTTTCCAATTTTATCACCTACATCCTATAACTTATATAGACTCTGTCCTGTTCCCAACGGAAAATCCCAAGTTATCTTGCCCCCATTCCCCTATATAGCAACCAATTCCAGGGAATTTGTGTACATGGAGGCTGAATGCCCGAAGATCGACACCTGGTACATTTGCGAACAAAAGCTTTCTCATCAAAGGCGTACGCACCGAGATTGCATATATCACTTACTCTATCAACAAGAAGCAGACAATCTATGTCATTCTACTTCTATTTCATTTCATAAAGACTTCTGGAATTGGACAGTCAACATTACCTTATTACATTCCCAAAACCCACAAGGATTCAATTAATATGCGGACAAGAAGAACATCGATTAATAAAAGGCAATTATTTTGCAATAATACCGAGAGATTGCAGTATAAAATCCCCAGAATTTACAATTGTTAACTCCAATGACAAAGTACGTGGGAGCGCCGTTGAATTGATGTCTATCCCGCAATGGTTGCCATTAATTCCTGGAAAACCATTGCCGCATTACAATTTCACCACAACCGATTTGGATAAACTACACGAAATTCAGCATCAGATTCAGGTAGAAAATTTTTCAAGGGTAGACAACATGGATTTCTCTATTATACGCCACACTACGATACCCTTATATGGAATTGTCATATTAGCTGCAATTGCACTGTTAGTTATGTACGTCATGCGCCGCCGCCGATGTCGATTATTGTTGGAAAGTAAATCATCTCCACAGCCCGAAATAGAAATACCTACCGTAATACATCCTGGAACTGAAACTTTGTCTTCAGGGAATGTTTAAGAAAACCTGCAAAATCATCAGGCCGCAATATTTGTATTAAACATGTGCAAATAATTGCTCATCTAAGGGGGGAGGTGTTACCTACTGTACTACCTACCTAACGCACTTGTTACCTACTGTACTACCTATATAATATACTCCAATACCTAGAACCAGGTAACGCGCACTCGGATTACAGTGCAAGTTCCCATCATAAGTGCTGACCGTGTGGAATGTACACTTCGTGGGACAATAAAGTAATGACAAAAGGTTAATCTCGCTCTATCGCTTGAGCTCAGAGGTTCACTCGTTAGTTTAAGTTCAATATTGTAATAATTAATTATATTATAAGATTTCATAAAGGACAAAAAATCGCCTTTGTTTTTAAAAACCTCCCACTAACGGTCAACTACGTAATTAGCAAGAAAATATTTTACTTGCCATTTTTATTGTAAACAATGTTATCCGTTTACTTCCGCTCTCTTGTACTTCCTGTAACATCACTTCACAAATATATGAACGCGTAGTGCTTATAAAAAAATTGAGCCGTCACGGGACGCCTGACAGATGTAGCACATCAAAATTGTTTTGTATAACTTATGTGCATAAAAGAACAGATTATGAAGAAATCAGTTATGGCATAATGAAAAGACAAAGCTAAAAAAATTACAAATTAGTTCCACAAAATAATAAGTGTTTATTTATTTTATTACATAAATATTCATTTTTATTAAATACAAAAATTCAACTATTATTTCGTTACTATTAGTGAGTTAACGTGCGTACATAAAACACATACTTTTTTTTTGTAAAGACCAATTAATTATCTACTGAGGAAAACTAAAAAAAAAATGATAAAAATCTATTCTGTAGTTTGTGTACAACAGCGGACCTACATGTATCATTTTATTAATATACTAGCTGACCCGTGCAACTTCGTCTGCACCAAATTGGTTATCACTGGTTTCAATAGTATTTTTAAACGCAAAAAATTGAATAAAACTGATACCCGATTGCAGCCACAACTACCGTTTCCAATTGCGAATCCAAACTATCCACGGATTCACTGAAACATATACCCAGATTAAATGTGATTTTTTTTAATAAGCCTAGTACCCGTTCGTAGCATAATCTACCACTCCGTTGTTTATATTCCGATGAAGCTGTTAAGACCTTGCTCGGTCTATAGGGTAGTCATTTCGAGAAAAAAAAAATCATCTACCAAGATCAATTAAGATAAAAACTAACCTACATAAAACTAAATACACATTTCTACCACTGACTTTGTCATAACTATCTTCAACTTGTATTAAAACCTTTTTATACCCCACTGTATTAAAGAAAAATATATGAACACCGTATCGAAGCGTCAAACATCGCGGCGAAGCGTCGTCAACTGTCACCTGCTTGAAACTATTGTCTAAGAGTTATAAACTGTTTCGAAAACGTATTTTAAATATATTTTCAATATATTTTTATAAATAATCTCTGTACCACTCACAACACCTAATCACCTTTTGGTAATTTATCCATGTTGATATGTTTCTATTGTAGATTATTCTAAGTTGTTACACTAAATATTTGGCATTAAATTTATATCTTGTTTTTTTTACTAACTTTGAAACGTTATTAAAATGGAATTATTATTGAAAGATATTTTTGATATTGACAATACTGTGCTTGATGCTTTTTTTGGAAATAAAAATAAAAGTGATCTTTACCCATGTTAGAATAGCAGTAATTTTATTAATATTATATTTCGATATTAATAAGTACAAATTTCATCTTTAACACTAATTACTGAATTAGTGTGAAAGATTTAATTTTGTTGTTTAGATGTTTAATACCTGTATTAACTGAATATTTAGACCGATCTATTGCTATAAAAATAATATGTGAATAGAATAAAGCTATAGGTATAGTTTAGTGCAGTACTGGCTGCACGATAAAGATAGTGATAATTGTAGCAACGTATGTTATCGACGCATTTTTTTTTTTCGAAATGTATACACTGTTGACCTGGAAAGATCTTTACAGCTTCACCGAACTATTGAGGCGAGTGCTGAAGGCACTCAACCGACTTGGGATGTTTGGGCGACCAACTAAGGGTGCACGGCACACCTCGGCTTGGGCTGTCACCTGTTTTGTGCAAAAATCACGACCTATCTGAGCTAACCTAAGCTAGGCTATCTAGGTATACGTATATGAGTTATTGAAACATGCATGTTTACCAAGCATGCGTGCCTCAACAACTCCTATATGTATTTTGTATCGGAAAAATTTCTCTAAACTATATAGTATAAGATAGGGGAAAATAAGGGTAGAACTCTTTGTTGTGTGTTTATTTCTCTGAAAAAAAAAAACAGCATGTAACCGTGTAGGCGTGCACGTGTGTATAGGTGATGTGTGTGATGTTGTAGCAGTGATGTAAAGTTTTGTATCACTGTATCACGTGAGCAGCGTACTCAAGGGCTCCTCGCAGAGGGAACGGACCTAGGCTTGAGCTGTTGCCGAGCGGGGCCTAATCTGGTGTGCGGGAGCGAAATTTACCCTCAGACCATGGTGGTGTGATAGTGATTATGGGGGGTGGACGTGAACACGCTTTGTTTGAAGAGACAGGCTGCTACTGATCTTTCACTGACGTGAATGCATCAGGAGGGTCGGTAGGAATTTGTCGCGGTCGTTTTCTATACTGCGCAGCGTTGGGTACGGGTTCATAGTTCGTGGCGGATACCACTAAAGGGCTGGTATGATTAGCGGCTTTTTCGAAATAACTACGTGTGAGTGATTTTATATACGCCCAGACAGAAGGCATCTCCGGGTCCCTGTGGAGATCCTTATCCCGGACGTACCATGGGGCACCGGTTATTTTACGTAGGGCTCGGTTCTGGAGAACCTGCAACTTTTGAATACGATTTTGCACATGTGCAAAGACCGAACAACTGTACGTCATAATCGGACGGATGCAAGTTTTATATAAAGTGAGTTTATGTCTGGGGGACATTTTACTATTATGACAAAGCAAATGATAGAGACGACCCAAGACCATAACGGCTTTGTTTTACACTCTATCTGTGTGTGAATCGAAATTTAAGTGTTTATCTAAAGTGACACCGAGATATTTCACCTCACCGTCCCAAGCTATTTCGATTTCGTATAGCCTGATGGTCGACGACGCATATATTTAAAATGGCGTCAATCTCAAGTCACACGTACATACCTTTACGTTTATCGTTGTTTCATTGTATATGGTGAAATCTTAATATCAATAATGTTTAATAAAATGAAATTTGTTCTTTGCTATGGAAAAAAATAATTGGTTTAAAATTATTATTTTTATTTATAAAATATATCAGCGGGTATACATATATGATTGTTTATAAAGAAACGTTTCTGACTGTGATAAATTCATGCTTTTAATTGCGTTTAAAAGTCACTGAAAAAAAAATGTTCCTAAACCTATTCATAAATCAAAATTAATTAAATCAAAACGCGCATTAAAAATACAACGTTAACCGGCTATCAAGTGTCCTTTCGGGCTAATACCATCCTCTCACAGAAAATTGACGTGAAATAACAGCGCTTGCGTTGTAGTGTTTCGTTTGGTCAGTGAGAGCGCCGGAGGCCCACTTCTATACTCCTTTCCTCCTTTGCCCTCCCCCATATACAGGTTGGCAACGCACTTGCGACACCACTGGTGTTGCTAGTGTCTATAGAGGCTGGTGGTCACTTAACATGACGTGACCCACCTGTTCATTTGCCTCCTATGATACAAAAAAATATATATATATTGATATATTAAAGAACCAGGTATTCTAGAATTCTTGTTCTTTCAACGTTGCCGGCTCTTGTACTAAGGTGTCGCAAAAAGTCTAGTTACGTTAACTACACATTTTTGTTTTTCGTTATCCTGGAGAACCCCTTGCGCTTTATGGGACGAAAAGTATCCTGGATGTAGCCTTGTAATATCAGTTATTACTGTGTTAAGTTTCGTTAAAATTGGTTTAGTACTTTCAGAGTAATACGGGTTTAGGTTCTAGGTTTAATCCTTAATCCTGGAGAACCCTTTGCGTTTTATGGGACAAAAAGTATATTTGATGTAATCTCGTAGTATTAGTTATCACTATGTCAAGTTTCGTCAAGATTGGTTCAGTACTTTCAGAGTGATGCGTGTGCATAGGGACAGACAGACAGACAGACAGACAAAAATTGTAAAAAGATTATTTTTGGCTTCTATATCGATAACATAGTCTATCCTGATTAAAATTTTCAAAAAATATTTAATGTACAGATTTCGACTTGTTACAGTTTTATTATAGTATAGATTGTTTAATGTTATTTATATTAAATAAAGATTTTTAAATCATAGATAATTGACATGTACCAGAGCGGTTCTAAAAAGATCAATTCTAAAATGCTGGCCGCATTGGCATGTTGTTTATATATAATTATGATTTTTACCACTATAATAATAATAATATCTTTAAAATAATTTTCACCAAACAAATGACTAAACAAATCATACTACTGTCATTATATTTGATTATGTGAATTATAATTCATGTAAATACAGAAGTGAATAATTGACAATTATCACTGTGACAAATATTATTTCCAACTATTATACGAATAATCTTTAGATTGTAGAACTTTGGCTCGGTCCCTAAACTTATTATAAAGCTATTGTGAAAATGTCTCAGAACTTTATTATAAAGCATAACAGAATTACTACAGAACCTTTATTTGTTTTATTGAGTCGAGATGAATTTCATTAATATTATAAGTTAAAATCATTATTTATTTAATGGAATAGTAAAGAAAAAAAGTGGCTACCAAGTAACAAGAAAGTTACTCATCACTAATTACTTACTGTCACATATGTGAAAAGAAGTTTTCTTCGTATTATTATGATAATGTAATATATATGGGATCTTGGAATGTCATGTAGTGGATTGGTACTTTCGTATTAAATACACCGCGCTCACCGACTTCTGCAGCGGCTTGCTAACGTTATCTTATTACGCAAGTCTAACCTAACCAAAAACCAAGGCGGGAAAATTGAGAAAAATTAATCAGTTTTTTTTGACATCTTGCTCTTATATCTCGCTTTGGTTAGGTTAGTGGAAAGGTAAGTCCAGGGATTGGAGGGCGTAGGGTTTGTGTTAGGTAGGGTAGGGTTAGGATCGTGGAGGGGACCTCAGAGTGGCTCAGGCGAAGGAGGAGTAAGCCTCGGTAAAAAATCATCGCGGCGAGGCGGCGGAGCGGCTCAGCCTCTCCGTTGCTGACCGAATCCAGGGGGAAAGGACTGGAGGCCTGGACTCAACCACCATCTTGTTGGTTCATTGAAATTATGGCATTGAACTTGTAATATCATTACGTACTCGACAACGGCACTCATAATCTATGAGAAGATTGGTTGGCAAAAATAAAGGAGATATGACAATTGCTAAAACAAAAAAAAAATATAATTTGTTTATATTATAGGAGGCAAACGAACAGGCGGGTCACCTGATGTTTAGTGATCACCACCGTCCATAGACACTTGCAACATCAAGGGGGTCGCAAGTGCGTTGCCAACCTGTTTTTGAGGGAGCGGGATGGAGGAGAGAGAGGGGGAGTGGGGGCGTGAGGAGGGGTAGGGTAGGTGGTCTTCCCGCGCTCTCACTGACCGAACGAAAAGCAACAATGCAAGTTACTTCATG
Source organism: Antheraea mylitta (assembly GCA_014332785.1). Taxonomy (NCBI): domain Eukaryota; kingdom Metazoa; phylum Arthropoda; class Insecta; order Lepidoptera; family Saturniidae; genus Antheraea; species Antheraea mylitta. The sequence goes on from JACEII010000008.1 coordinate 8,991,109, forward strand.
TCGGCTTTCTGTGGGTCGGGTGGTAGTACTCCCCGGGCAAGCCGACCCATTCATGCTGAAACCATTAATAGCTTCAGCGTAGCTATACTACTTACAAGTGTGTTTGTTTGTTGCAAGGGACAAGAAAACTGTTTAAATACTATCAGTAGACACTTACTTTCCAGCATTACCATCTTTCTATGATTTTTTCTAATCTACGAAATTGCCTTTATTTTTAATATTCATAACGGCATTCTAAAAGATACATACATAGTTCTTAAAACCGGTAAGTATAAAAAGAAAGGCCCTGAGGCGAACGTGACAAACATTTATCTCACATATGTGTCGATAGCACTTAGGCCTTAATCCGGACGAACTAGATTTGTACCATTAAACTGGGACAATTGATCTTTAGGGTGATTAGAACACTAGAAGGGCAGACTTAATGTTAGAAATAAGTAACTCTTAATTTGTTAGATAGTGGAAAATGAACTATTAACATTCGAATCCAGAATCCAATGTCAGATATAGAAATATTTTATATACAAGATTTAATTATCTGCTTAAGATTACTACGCGGGCAATGAAAGGGATATGAAAGTTTTAATGAAAAATCACAAACGAGATACTACAATTTCATTATACATTTTTTTCCGATTTCATTTCCTTAGACTGTAACATTAATCAATTACGTGTGAACGCCTTAAACAAAAATTCTTTCGTTTCTTATATAATTGATTGGGTGACATAAATCGACAGCCTCAGTTAATTGTAGTACTTCAATTAATGTTCATATCTCTAGCAATAATACTTACCAGACCTACCTATTAAGAATTAATTTACCAAATGTTTTGTTTTATAAGTAAAACATGTATTTTATTATGTTTCATCAAGGGAGATATTCAATTTTATTGATCGACAATAAATTATTGGACCCTTATATGTAAATCAGTGTTTCACATAGAAAAAGGAAAATGAAAAAGAGAGTACTCCATGATATATTGAAACATTTAACTTTGTTGGCTATACGTTGGCCTTTTTTTATGATAGTCATAGAATTAAATGTGCAAACAACTATAGACGTATAAAACAATAAAATAAAGAAAGTGAACCTATATTTATATAAAACATATGCGTTATATTTACAGTATATTTGACATTGAAAGATACTTAATTACTTTATCACTAAATATTGTAAAACAAAGTCCTGTGTCACGTCTGTCTGTTCACGGTGAACTCAAAAATTACTAAACGGATTTTCATGCGATTTTCACAAGTACATAAAAAAATTCATGATAAAAGTTTAGGCATATAATTTATCAAGGTTTTTTTATTATCAGTACGGGAGAACGTCCGCCGAGCCCGCTAGTATTATGCTAAGAGAGACTTCCCAGCGCTATCGTATTAACTCGATAAATGTAAAACCATTGTTTGAAAAACATTGTCGGTGTCCTACAGCGTTAAAAAATGTTATTGGTATTGATATATAGGTGTTTTAATATATATGTATGTTGTTTTGTCAACATAATACCACTTACGGCTAGTGTGAAATCAAATAGCCGTATGAGATTCTTTTGAATACCTGAAAAATACGAATACATTTAGTGTAATAGAATTTATATGTATTTAGTTTTTCCATTACATTTGTATAAGGATGTATATATTGAATGCATGCATAGTTTACTTAGTCGAGCTTCGTTCTGTTGATATTCGATCCAGAAGTTCACATGAACTGTACCATTCGACTATTCAAAGAGATAAACTTGAGTTTTCCTTATTTATTACACTAGCTGTTACCCGCGGCGTCACACGCGTTGTTTTAATATAATAAATAAATGTGAAATTCTTATTAGATGTGTAAATTACAGAAATACTCTCTCAAAAATATCTGTAACTACGACACGCACATTATATACTGTAACATGTAACATGTACATTATATATGTGAATACTAACAGTGTGTCGAATGGGATGGGATTTATCATCAGCCACATACCTGAAACTTTAAACTACTATATACCATCCTCAGTGCTCACCTACACTTTATAAGAAAGTATTAAAAATATAAAGCTATACGTTATCGAACAATATGTGTTAAATCTTTTATTATATAGATATAATATACCTCTATTATAGATATAATGAAGTTATTGATATACGTTGCTATAATTTAAATCACATATAAACATTTGAAACTATATTTATTCTCGGAGTCCAGTACAGCGCACGTCTCACGCGTATGTTTACAGTTAACAAAATATTTTTGATAAATTTCAGACGGACGAATGCACGGGTAGGAGTTCATCACTACATAGTGTAAAACAAAGTCCTCTGCGACGGCTCTCTATATGTCTGTTCGCGATAAGATCAAAAATTACAGAACGCATCTTCACGCCGTTTTCACCAATATATAAAATTATTCTTGGGCAAGGTTTAGGTATAGGTATAGTTTGTCTTATTTATTATCAGGGCGGGCAATGTCTGCTGAACTCGCTAGCTTAAAATAAAATAGCTAGTTAGTTAGTCATTTGCCCGTAAAATTCCCGTTCAAATATTACTTGTAGTCCGGTGAACCTGTTAAGACATTGCTAGGTCAATAGCGTAGCAATTTCTAAGAAAACATACCGTTTAAATAGGTTCAGCCATTTCGAAGATTATCTGGAACAATTAAACAAACAGAAATATCGACAGAATAAAAAAAAATGTTGATATTTGTAGCACCACAGATGTATCTATTCACCAAAAAGTATTTATTTTAATATTACATACACACACTTTATTTTTGTAATACGTAATATAGCACAAATCAAAACTTGGAAACAAAACTAACGTACAATAAACTTTTGAGGAGTTTTTGGCGGGATTTCAGACTGTCATGCAGTGGATTTTATATTTTATTCATAATCTTGTGTTATTTGACTCCATATTGTATTAAATTGGTCGCGTTTTCTGTAATATGGTTCGTTTATAGTGCATAAGTGAAATAAATGAAAAATAATACCACGGAGCATAAATTCTCTGGTCTTGAAAATTAAGAAGATAAAAATTTACGAAATATTATGTAGAGCATTTGGCGCTTATACCTTTTCATTAACTTGTACATAAAAAAAACTGGCTAAGGAATACATTATAACTACCTATATTGACAACTTCAGAATTGGCAGTATGGATTAATTCCTTCGCCTTTCTTATTGGACGAATATTATTACTACTAAACTTTTGGAGTAGCAACACAAAATAAACTTTGGAAATGTTTGCGAGCAAATGTTATCACGTTACCATGACAACGTATATAATACTGACGGTAACACAGCGGAAGCTCTCAAAATAGCTCGATTTTGAGACATTCTTCATTAGTCCTCCGCTTCTGTTGGTTTAACGTGATGATATGTAGCCTATAGCTATCCTCGATAAATGAGCTATCTAACACGGAAAGAAATTTTCAAATCGGACCAGTAGTTCTTGAGATTGGCGCGTTTAACCATACAAACAAACAAACTAACTCTTCAGCTTTATATATTAGTATAGATTCCAGTGTCCAAATTTCCACGATCAAAGAAGGATATGACTACATACAAGTCTGAATAGGTAAACGCGTTCAATTTACAAGCAAATGGTAGGGATAAAAATGTTTGTAAAATAAAATTGTTAAAAACATCGAGCAATTTAAAATAGTTGAATTAAGCGTATTGTATAATAGATTAATTTATACAAGGTAACTCAACTCGAAGGAAGATTATCATATGATTTGATTGTGATGGTAAATTTAAGTTTTACGAAATGAAAATATCTATGTAAATTGTAGTATTTGACAAACAATTATTCAAGTTGGTATCATGTATTGATTGTTCTTATAAAATAAATCAAACGAATTTCGTTATAAATAATGCCTATTCGGAAAGGTTTCTCTTCTCAGAATGTATTTACTAGAGGATTATTATACGAGTGACAAATTGAAGATGATTATAAAGTGACGCACGAGGCGTGTGGGAATATTGATCATCGACATTTTCCGTCAACTTCTTTCCAAATCACTGAATCGTATATTCAATAATAGCTATATTAAATTACACATGCTCTGCCGGTAAGAAATTACTTGTTAATAAAGATGATATGAATATTAAATTGCAAATAGATTTGATATTAATCACTAATTTCAATGAAATTTACTTTTCATAAATCTAGTTTTAAAAATATAAACCGCTTCTTTCTTTTCCACTCTTATGGCCTTTAAATCTAGCTTGTGATTAATTGCCAATAACACGTTAAAATATAATCAAATGATATTGTTCAAATTTTGTAATAAAAATTATTGTTCTGTTTAAGTTGTTTCACTAAAAGTTCAGATTTCAACGACACGTAGTTGCCCTTTATAGCCGATATAGTTCATGTTCTGTACGTTCTTAGGAGTATGTATTATGTAAATAATAACATTTATACAGAAAAAACTAGACCAAATAAATTAATAAGTTCTTAAAAGGCGGTGTATACAGTCATGCCATGAGTTAAATACGAAGATATTTTTATTGGATTGTGCATAATTTAAGTACGAGTCATTGTAACTTGTTTTTCGTACACAAAACTTTTGACATCAATATTGTCTATTCAATATCTAAATAGGTAAAGATAGAACGGTTTTGTATAATTTCCTTCTGTGTTTGTTAAAAGATTTTTTTAATTATTTTTTATGTAGTAGCTAACTACAAGCTTTAGTGATAAATAAATTTAAAAAAGTTCGTCTTATATTTAGCTGACATTGAACTGTTAAGGAAGAAATTATGAATTATGATCAATCTGAACATTACACGATTACTTGTAATTTATTATTAAAATAAAACAAACTAGATTAAAATCAAATGACTCCGTCCAAATGTTAAATAGTTTGAACATTATTACAATTTATAAAAATTAACTATTAATTACTACATACTCGTATTATAAAACAAAGTCCTCTGCCACGTCTGTATGTCTGTTCACGGTAAACTCAAAAACTAGTAAACGGATTTTCATGCAGTTTTGACCAATAGTGATTCTTAGGTATATAATTTATCAAGATTCTTCTTATTATCAAGATGTGACAATGTCTACCGGGCCTGTTATTTAAAATATAAAGTATACTGATTTCATTATTTCTAATATACACAGACTTTCATGTAACATTGTAAATGTAGTATATACTTAAGTTTTAAACCTCCCTTAGTTATATTTTCAGAATAATGTGTAATTCAGGTAATGTTTATAAAACATTTTTTTTTCATAAAGCTTCAGTGTGTGTCTTTTACAAGATAAATGCATTATACAATTTATGAGTATCAGTAAGACATTCAAATTATACCTGGACGCAAATTACACAGTAAAGTCTGGTGAAAAATACATCTTTATTTAGTAAAAACATCAGAATTAAATTAGCATCCGAGATAAACCACTTTAATCTCCGCTTTTCATCATAGGTATCACTGTATACAATGAAAAATAAATTGGTTCACCGGGCGACCATTACCAAGGCGATAATACCCTTAGTAGCCCTGTAAAGGAGGCTTTTCTCCAACGCTTAACAAATTGAAGCGACCTGAAATATGGGTCTAAAGCAGCTAATTACATTATATTTAAAACTAGCTGTACCCGCTGCTCCACACGCGTTTATTTTTAAATTATATAAAAACAATTTAAGTACGACACGCACGCCACTTACACTAACATGTAATGTATACATTAGACATATAGATGCTAACAGCGTGCCTAATTTTAACCCGCCATATAACTACCTTAGTATTCACTTACACTTTGTAATGAAATAATAACTAAATAATATTATTATAAAGGTTTACAGTTACATTACATTTAATATACATTGTCCTTATAATTACGATTTTGTGACTATACCTAAAGTAAACGCTTGCCTGTTCTGCAAGAAATTGCATTATGGAACACTCTACTTCATACGCTTATGGTCTAAGATCTTATTAGGAAAACCTCTTCTATCTTCAAAGTTACTAATAATTATAATAACGAATTGTAACCAATAAGTTGATGATTATGTCTCTAATTAAAAATAAAGATTGAGTTGAAATCTTGCTAAACTTTATGCAGACAAAGTCGCGGGTTATAGCTAGTCTAAAATAAAATAACCTCAATTACTTTTTATAAGGTTCGCTGTCTATCACTGAAAACCCGTGAAAGTTGATCTAACCGTTTTGTAGATAGTACTGCGGGCAAAGACCCTTTTAACAGCTAGTATAAACTGAAATTGCTTGAATTACTTTTTATAAAGTCAGCTATCTACCAATGAGAGTTTCTTGAAGATCGGTCTAACCGTTTTGGAGATAATTCTGCAGGTGAAGAAGCCACAGTTAGTCTAAATTAAAATAGACTAAATTACCTGTTACGATGTCCGCTTTTTGTTACTGAATTTTTTGTGAAAATTGGTCCAGCGGTTTTGAAGATAACTTTGTGGACAAAGCCGTGATTAACACCTAGTCTAATTTAAAGTAGCGTATGTAACCCGCTGTTATTTTATCTATCTGGCTGTGAAATTCCTGTCAAAATCGTTCCAGCCGTTTCGAAAATTACCAGGAACAAACAGACAGGCAGACTTTTAAAATTTTGAGAGAATTTTAAAAATTGCATTTTTGTTATCAGAAGCCTGTATACTTTCATACCCAATCGGTCATTTTTTTATATTTTAATATTACATACATACACTTCATTTTTATTGTATGTATAAATGTTTGTTAAACGGTTGTCAATCGTAATGACATCGAATTGGTTGTTGTTGTTGGTTTATTCAATGAGACATTTCGACGTCACCAATTGGGATATATGTTGAATTGGATTATTCTAAGATACATACCGGAGTATAATTCATGCTGATTGTTTCAAGTGGGCGTGTATGGCCAAGTCCAAAAATTAAAGAATAGCGTAAGATACTTAAAGGAGTCTTGAGACCAATTTTGATACCAGAAAAACTTCGAGAGATCAATATGCCAATACCAACTCGAATGTTATTGAAAAAAATATACGACAGCCCAAGCCGAGGTGTGCCATGCACCTTTTAATTAGTCGCCCAAACATCCCAAATCGGCTGAGTACCTTCAGCGCTCGCCTCAGTAGTTCGGTGAAGCTGTAAAGACCATTTCAGATCAACAGCTTTTTATTTCAAAAAAAAAATTACGATCTCTTCGTTGTTAAGAGAAAAAATGATTCATGTACTTATTTATTTTTCTTTTTTTCTTATAATTTTGGATGTGATAATCCACGACAGTTGGAAGAATCAACAACCTGTTTATTATAAAATTTGCTATAAACCGCAACTTCATACGTGCAAAATTAAGCTATTACAATTTAACATTCTTTGTAGTCCGGTGAAGCTGTTAAGAGCTTGCTAGGTCAATAGCGTAGTCAGTTTGAAAAAAAAAAACAGTTTAACATTACAAACAAACATGTGTATACGTATTTTTTTGTATAGTTACTCATGTATTATACGACTACCTAAATATCTGGCTTGTAGTTACATACAATGTTAAATATGAGTTGAAAATATAAGCAAATAACGGAAAAAAAAAACTATTTTCATCACAATAAAAATGTATTATTACTTAAGAGCACAAGGTTCGATTAGTAGTTGTTTCAACTGCAATGCAGATACTCATAAATTGTGCTTCTAAACGGATTTATAAATACAGATTTAAACAAGCCTTTAGCTCTGAATAAAACTGTTTGTACATTGTAACTAAATAACATTTGAAAAAATATTTCAGCCAGTCTAACGTATAAATTACGTCAAGCCCAATATTATGTGTGGAGAGCAGTACAGTCGTTACACAGTTTTTTTTCTTTTTTTTTGTTTATATTTTTATGGTCGTACGGGAACACTGTTATATAATGATAGGAACAGAACAATCCAATAGTAACGGTGCCTACGAGAATACCGACTATTTATCAAAAGTTGTCGCTTTAATACCGCCTTGTAAGGTTGTCGATAAACCTTCCTCGTGAATCACGTTATCTACATGTGAAAATATCACGTTATAATATACGTATATCATCACGTTAAAACCTGTAGGAGCGAAGCACTAATGAAGAATGTCTCAAAATCGGGCTATTTTGAGAGCTTCCGTTGTGTGTTAGCATCTGTATTTTATATACGTTGCCATGGTAACATGATAACATTCTATCGCAAATATTTTCAGTGCTTATTTCGTGTTCTTATTCAAAAAATTTATTCTACGTTAGTTCTGTTACCAAAATTTGATTATACTTGATACGTTTATATCGTAAACATTTCCAAAGTTTATTTTGTGTTGCTACTCAAAAAGTTTAGTAGTAGTAATATTCGTCCAATAATTCAGGCGAAGGAATTAATCCATACTGCCAATTCTAAAGTTGTGATTATAGGTAGTTCTTATGTATTCTTTAACCAGTTTTCTTCTATGTCCAAGTTAATGTAAAGGCATAAGCGTCAAATCTTCTATAATAATTATTATTAAAATTTTACTTCCTCACTTTCAAGATCCCGAATTCATGCTCCGTGATATTATTTTTCATTCATTTCACTTGTACACAATAAACAAACCATATTACACAAAACACCACCATAATTTTACACAATATAGAGTCAAGTGACACAAGATTATGAATAAAATATAAAATGCACTACATAATAGACTGAAATCCCGTGAAAAACTCCTCAACTAGTTTATTCTACGTTAGTTTTATCCTCAACTTTTGATTTGTGATCTATTACCTATTATAAAAATAAAGTGTGTATGTAATATTAAAATAAATACTTTTTTGATATGTTTGTTTGTTTATTTGTTCTGGGTAATGTCCGAAACGGTTGGGCCTATCTGAAGGAGAATTTTACGGGCTAATAAGTAACTAATTAGCTATTCTATTTTAAGCTAGCGGGTTCAGCAGACATTGTCCGTCTTGATAATATGACAAACTAGCTAAACCTTGCCCAAGAATCATATTATACATTGGTGAAATCGGCATGAAGATGCGTTCTGTGGTTGTTGATCTTATCGCGAACAGACATATAGACGAACGTGGCAGAGAATTTTGTTTTACACTATGTAGTGATGAACTGTTATCCATGCATGCGTTTGTGTCAAAATAATCAAAAATATGTTATTTACTGTAAAGGAGCGCGTGAGACGTGCGCTGTACTGGACTCCAAGAATAAATATAATTGAAATTTATATGTTTATATGTGGTTTAAATTATAACAACGTATATTAATACCATAATCCATATCGACAATATGGGCGTATTATATCTATATAATAAAATATTTATGACATATTATTCGATAATGTAAAGCTTAATATTTTCATTACTGTCTTATATAGTGTAAGTTTCAGGTATGTGGGTGATGATATATCCCATCCCATTCGACACACTATTACTATTCACATATATAATGTTACAGTAGATGACGTCCGTGTTGTACTTACAAATATGTTTCAAAGAGTATTTGTGTAATGTACACATCTAATCACAATTTTATATTTTATTAACAGCTAGTAATATTATAAAGAGATAAAGTTTGTGAGGATGTAAGGGCTAATCTCAAGAACTACTGATTCGATTTGAAAAATGCTTTTAATGTTATATACAATAGCTCATTTATTGAGGATCGTTGTAGGCTATATATCATCACGCTAAGATCAATAGGAGCGGAGCAGAGGATAGTATGGTATAAAATGCAAACAATTCTTTCTAACTTTCTTTTAACCCATATAAACAATAAAATATATGAAATTTCTTAGTAAAATTATTTTAAAACTCTTATCTCGATCAACGGCTTTGTGTTAGTTGCCACTTTTGTCGGAGGTCGAGTGATTTCGTTGGCTTCTATCGTTCGATGTCGCTATAGAAACGGTTTTGAGGCAGCTTATATTTGATTGAAAAAAGCAAAGGGTTATTGTTTGCGTATTGACAATGAATCCAACAACAATAGAGATTTGTTAAAGATTTAAGGTACTCGAAGCAAACCCTGCTACCCCATAACGTACAGTGTTTTCTCAAGAACCCTTTTCTTATATTCATGTTGATTTAGTCGGATCCATTTGGTTGCCGCCTAATTTATTTAAATACCTTAAATTACTTAAACGAAGGGTTTTTGTGGTATGCTTAAGGAGACCCTATTGAGATGACTGTTTCCATTTAGTTAGCATTTACTTAATGTCGAATTAATTAGATATATGATTCTGGTATCTAGTAGATCTGATAGAATTAAAAAAAACACCACAACTTTTACAGTTTAAATAAGTACATAGTCAATAGATTATAACATAGATAGATTGACTTGGCAATCGCACTAAATAATCTTATTTAATACTAGCTGTACCCGCAGCTCCGAACGCGTAATTTTTTAAATTGTATTAAAGAATTATAAAATTGTGAGACTATGAACAGTTATAGAAATGCTCTTTAAAAACAATTGTATGACACGCATGCCACTTAAAATAACATGTAATGTATACACTAGATACATAAATACTAACAGCGTGCCTAATGAGGTTTACCATCAGCGACATATTTGTATTTTTAACCCACTATGTAACTATCTTAGTGCTTACACTGTCTAAGGAATTAATGAAACAGTAACATAAAATATTCTTATAAAGATTTATATTTAGTATACATTCTCATTATAATTATGATTTTGTGACTATACAAAAACTAGACACGACAAGCTTTTATTTTTTTATACTCACAAAATCAAAATTACAATAGAAATGTATATTAAATGTAGTACAAATATAAATCCTTATAATAATATTTTAAGTAATTGTTTCATTAGATCCTTTCGCAGTGTAGGTGAGCACTAAGGTAGGCACTATACGGTAGCTTAAAACCATCTCCAAAAGATTTCGCATCGTATATTCATGTATATACATATACAGAAGAAGATTAGAGATATATATAGGTATATAGATTATGATTTATTTTATTGATGTGAAACGTCTGTAACGATGGGTTCGACCGAATGTTAGCGTCACGACGCGTGACCACAGCATACGATGCCACGCCATATGACTTTAAATTTTTAATTGTTGTATTTAATTAATATAAATGTTTGTTTGATAAACAGTCATCTTGTTCATGAAAATTCTTAATAATTTGTTTTTAATTACATTTATTTCCTGTCGTAAACTATCCCTTTATACATATTACCTATACAAAATAATGTCGATGTTTCACATCTGCCAGGCGTCCCACGACGGCTCACAATTTTTTGTTATGTAAGTTAAATGTAATCTATCTAAATATACTTAAATAAATGATGGTATTATTGAGTTTTGTATTTTTATATTCCTACTGTTATCACTATGCAAGCTCTTAAATAAATTAACATGAAAGCTAGTTTCTAATAAAATATAAAAAACAAGTAATTATTTTAGTTCGATGTCTCGCCGTTCCACTACTTTCACAGATGAAAAAAAAACGTTTTTGTTTCAAAAATATTTTTTATTACGTTATTCAAAGATATTATAAGTAAAAAATATATATCCAACTACCTAATATAAGAGAGCAATTAATAGAACACATTAAAATATTTTTCAATTTAATTGCAGTAGAAACACGATTAAACGGAGTAATTGTTGTCGTTAAGCATTCGGATAATCGAAAGTCCGGATAATTGAATATATGAAAAACCTCCTTTGCTTTTGTGCATACGTAGTACACATGTACATAATTTTATGCGTTTATTAAAAGATTGATACACATCAATGAAAATCAATGTTTATTAAGAAATTATAAAAAGATACATTTTCCAACATACGATGTATATGTTTCACAATGTGTATTGGTAGGCTTATTCATTATTATCTTTTATTATTAGCAACCCCAGAGGAGTTACAAGTGCGTGCCAGCCTGTGTTTAGGGGAAAAGAGAAAAAGGGGGATCGGTTAGAGGAGAGGGGAAGGGAGAGAAGAGGGGAGAAGAGATAGGTCTCCGGCGATCTCACTAACTGAACGAAACGCAACAATGCATGTTACTTCACGTCAGTTTTCTGTGAGAAGGTGGTACTACCTCGGACGAGCCGACCCATTCATGCTGAAAGCAATAATACCTTTAGCGTGGCTCTACCGCCTACAACTACTACTAAACCTACAACCTACAACTACCTACTAAATTATTGTTAACAAATGAAATTTTTTATTCTCTAGAACTTTTTCGATTGTAATAGTAATTTTACACCTGTGAAAACGATCTAACAAAAACTATTCAGAAAATCAACATCAAAATTTATATAAATCAATCCTTGGGATGAACTGACTTAAAGTTTTATTCCTCAAGATATTTAATTACACTATATATGTACGAATATTTAGATGTATTCGATAATCCAAATAGTGTCGTATATTAAGTCTGTTTTATGTATGGAACTGGGTAACAAATCAAAGGGTAATTGATGACCTTTTGGCAAACAAATTCTAAAAATATAAAATTTTTATTATCCAAATACTTAAGAAAAAACACGATAAGAAACCAATATATTTCATAACAACAAACACATTTATTGATAATTTTATATTGAGTTGTCAGAAAAGTTAAAGAAAGCTTTATTTTAAAACATTTTTTTTTCTTAAAACATTTACCTACTTTAATACAAAATGCTTAATTAAAACTGCAAAATCAAACCACTCCGAGTTTCCAATTACTGAAATAAAACGAATTTTTCAAGCATAAATATCGACCTTGTTCATTATTCTTAAGCGCCGTTAAGCATCAATCGTAGTTTCGAGTAGATAAACCACAACGGAAAGATAAATATGCTGAAGTAGATTTCCATCCATTCCGAGCACTCTGGGTATATAAAACAGAAGTCAAATTGGGAATCGCAAATTATTGTGAAACACATTTCATCCGATGAAAAGATTAGTTGATTAGATGAAACCATTTAACTGAGAACCACAGTATAACTTTTTTTTCATAAATTATCTATATATTAATACGTGTAGAAAAAAAATTGTACCCCTTTTTAACCTATTTCCCGTCAACGGGTGAATTTAAAATTTGGCATAGTTAAAGTTTAGATGGCGGAAAAGTGCAGAAAGCTGTATATTTTATATGAAATGCATTAGAAGTACATTAAATTTATTAAAATATGCACTACTCACACTTGCATTTTACACAACATATACACACATGTAAATAAAAAAGACATTTTGACATCCGTCAATAATTACTAACGTCAAAAAAGTTTGTGAAGGAGGTTGCTATGCTCGATTATATGTATTTTTTAACTCTTACGTTCTAATTACCCTTTTTCATCCTACATTTAACAATGATATTATAAAATATAACTATTATTGTAATGTTTATTATTTTTTATGGTGAACTCACTTCAAATGATGAATTAATAAAAAAATGAGCCAAATAATACTCTGTATAATCAAAATAAGATTTTTGTTCATAAAAGTAATCCATGACTTAGACCTCCGCGGTTACAATGTTGCAATTCAACCTCATGTAGCAACAAAAAAGAATTTATTTTCAAAAGCTAATGGTAGTGTATTAAAAACGCCTTTATCATGGATTCACCATTTGATTGTATTGTGCATCCATTACTTTTCCAAATGATGATACTGGGCATATCACTATTTCTCATAATGAACAGACTACATTTAATTCAATATCACCCAGAAATACCACCCACCCATGGTGTCGTGTAAAATTAATTGAAAATTGTTTCATGGGTTGCGATAATTTTTTTTATTTTCGTAAAGTTATGTTTGGTTAAAATTTGAGCTTTACCGCGTGGTTTTTGTTTCCAATTTATAATTAATTTTCATTTTCATTTACACATAATTTTTTTTAATGATTATGTAAATAAAGATCATGCCAAACGGCAAATAACTGAGTAGCCATGATTAAAACCTTTGATTATAGAAGTATACCCTTTGACAAAAGAACTCTAATAAAGTTCAAACTTTAAAAAATCAATTAACTATGTTCGAATGTCGACCACTGGGCGCCCACTAGTAAGTTTTAATTAGCCATAATTTCATCTAATTATTAAATTACAATGTAGTCCGGGATGGAAAACAAACTTCAGAGCCACACGTCCGATCTTTAATTCTGAGGTGGTGGCTAGGGATCTCCCCATATAAAAAAAAGGTATCAGGTAAAAGCTTCACAGCGAATTTTAAAATATACATGTTTTATGTATATCAATAAATTCATAAGTGTAAATCGAAATAATCAATTTCTACACAATCCCTTCTCATTGATATTATCTGTTGATGTAACTATCAATAGTTATTCAGTTTAATTGAATAATGATGCCAAATGACACAAAGTTACCGCTTTTGTTACATTTTGGAACTTGTTTTGATGTTGGTTATCATAGCCCTTCCGTCTGGTAAATAACGTCCACTCTAATATTTAATGATGGATTTTTACAAAGTTACACCTTCATCAATCAAATGGTTATTACCCGTTCTAAAATCAAGAACAATTAAGTTCAATACAGTTAGAAATATTATACAACTAAGAATATTTCGCTGGATTTTCAGACGCTCATAAATAAAAATATTATAAAATTAGAAATCGTACTTTTAATAAATTCGATATGACTTAGAATCTTCAGAATTGAGCAATGGTAGAGCCACGCAGAAGCTATTACTGGTTTAAGCGTGAATAGGTTGGCTCGCCCGGGGCAGGACCAACATCTCACAGAAGACTGACGTGAAGTAACAGTGCTTGCATTGTTGCGTTTTGTTCGGTTAGTGAGAGTGCCGGAGGCCCATGTCCCCCTCCCTTCCCAGCTCTCTTCCCTCCCTTCCTCTTCTCTCTCCTTCCTTCCACCTCTCTCCCCTCCCTTCCCATTCTACCCAAACACAGGATGGCAACGCACTTGCCTTGGTGTTGCTAGTATCTATGGACAGCGGTGATCACTTAATAGCAGGTAACCCACCTGTTCGTTTATCTCCTATGATATAAAAATAATAATAATTAATAGACCAGAATATTAATATAACTAAAAATTCAACACGATGTTTGAATAAAGGAAGAGTTTCAATGATTATTGATATCAACAGTAGATGACAATCAGTCAAACACCATTACTGCCATAAATGAAGACGAGTTATATATAAATGTAAATTCCGATTCTTTCACTTGTACATTCCACACTTTCCATAACAGAGACGCACAAATACATTATTAACAAAGGAAATTGAAAAATGTCTCGTAAAAAATCAACCATCCAGTTCATTACTAAATCAAATCGAAAGAGCAAGGCGCAAATAACTATGATATGGTTAACTAAATTTCAAAAGAACAATAATGACGGGGTATAATTGTTTTCACAAAGTTTGCTCCTCGAGTGTATTCGTCGCTTGATAAATTTGGCGAATTCCAAATTCAATAATAACAATGTACGCCCAGAAAGTCAAATTGTGCCCACTTGATTAACGCTTGAACATATTTTTATTCTCGCCTGGATTATTATGTAAACTGTCTTTTATTTAATTTCAATGTGCACCACATTAATGTCACCGCAAATTAATAAGATAACACGCATTACACGTTACTTACATACATTAAAAAAATATATATATCGAAATATTTGTAAATGCCTACCAACGCAACATCTGTGTTCCATAACTTTTTGTTATGCCTTTAATTGCTTCAATAATATATTGAAATGATATCTTATGTACCTCACTATTTTTACTATTATATTGATTGTACTTAACAGTTTTTTATTGACATTTCATTTATAAAGTACTCTGAGTTCTAGTTTTTAATCAACGCTGAGTGTTTCTTATAACATTTTAGCATTTGCTGAACTGAACACCCAGTCATAATGCCGAGATGTGCAGATTTTATTAACTTTCTTCCCTCCTTTACGTTCTTGCTAATTTATACTAAGGCACAAAAACGAATTACATGAAATCAGATGAAGCCCCCCTTAGAAGCGGCTCAAGCCTAGGTCCGTTCCCTCTGCGTGGAGCCTTTGAGTGCGCTGCTCGCGTGATACAGTGACTCAAAATCTTACAACACTGCAAGAACATTACACGTATCACCCCCACACACGTGTACGCATACCCGCTTACACAAGAAAGTGGAAGGGTTTTATTTTATTTATTTTTTTCCCTTATCGAACTGATAAAGTTTAATAAAATTATTCGATACGAAATTTATATAAGAGTTGTTGAGGTATGTATGCTTGAATAGTTAGCTTTGGTTAGCTCAGATAGGTCGCGAATAGAAACGGGACCTGGCGGACGCGCAGTACGGTAGATATACTATCGACGCCGTCCGCCGGATCCTGCCGGATTGGTGCAATGCGGCGCTGAACTGGACACCGCGCAACACACACTTTCCGAGTGTGCTGCATGAGAGGAGCGGCGCCGCACTCTTGCTGTGGCGGTAGGTGGTGATTTTTCGCTGCCGAGCGTCGTGAAAGCTATGCTCGGCAGCGAGGACGTATGCAATATTGTGGCCTCCTTCTGTGAGGAGTTCGTCTCTCAGAAGGAAGCGGCGGAGAGCGCCCGCAAGGACGATCCTTCAAGCGGCCATCTCCGCCACCGGAGGATAGGCAGGAGGAGGCGGCAATTTGACCGTCTTCTCCCGCTACTGTAGCCTTACCTTGGCCCCATCTTTCCATTGCACAGGTCCGACGGACGAAGGAGACGGCCGGTGTGTGCTCAGCTGTTTCCTTACAAGACGAGGCCCGGTGGCGGCGCTTTTGCTGCTGGGCCATCCGCTGGAGCAGCACGATGAAGTCTATAGAGATCTCGTGCCGCTCCAACTATAGCGGAAGCCGTTCACCGTGGGGTTTTAGTCCGTGCGAGTCGGACATAGCCCTCCCTCTCCCCCGGGAGGGTGGGTATCCATAAGGGATTTCCCCACGTAAACAAAAAGATATGTCGCGAATTGGACGTATCAGGTAATAACCCAAACGGAGGTGTGTTGTGCACCCCTGAACTAGTTGTCAAATAAAAACGGCTGAGTGCCATAAGCGCTCGCCTTAGTAGTCCGGTGTAGCTGTTAAGACCTTACTAGGTCAACAGCGTAGCCAGTTTTAGTAAAGAAAAGAAAAGAATTACATGTATCGAATCCATCGTGTTTTATCTATATATAATTTGCAGATAACAAATTTTCACAACCTTTTTGTAAATAATTTCAATAAAACTCAATATTTGTAAGCGTCGAAAAGTTATAAAGATTTTCGTAACAAGAAACGAAAATACTTTTTTAAATTAAAAACACTGATAAAAATGAAAACGTATTAAATTGAAAAAGGTTTGACCCGAGATCCGTGAATGAATTTTTATTAAACGAAAAAGAACGATCATTTCTTCGATAAGTATAAAAGAAAAAATTATGCTTTACAGTAATAGAATTTATAAAAGTTTCGCCAGCGGTGATAACGTCGCTGTACTTACTTATGGCGAAAAGTAATGTAGCTCCCTGTGTTTCAGTGTGATGATTGTGGATGTTGCGAGTTCCGAATGTAATACGCACTGATAAACAAGACGTTCTAATTCGATCATTCTCGAGTAATTCATTTGTTTCAGGAATACGGTCCCATTTTATTTGGTTAGTTTTTATTGGTTAGCTATCGGCTGTAATGAATGAGAAGAGAAATCGAGTGAACTATATTCAAGTTTCGTTTGCTACACTTTTTTCAGAAGGAAATATAGATGTTTTGAGTGTATTTTTGACGTGATAACGTCTTATAAAGCGTGACTCATTGTCACGTTCCGCTTGAGCCAAGCGTGCAAGCGTGAGTGCGGGACAAACAAAAGAGAGGCGCGATCAGCCGTTGCGTCGAGTAGAAGAGAAACAGCGGCAGCACACAACGTACACATGAACTATTTTGTAAGATTTTGATCAATTTTGTGATAATAATTCAATTCAATTCATAAAAGCATGCAATTTATCATCAATGTGTATTTATGACGTTATCACGTAAAATTATCGCCCGTAAACCGACTTTACAGACAACCAATTTTTTTTATAATATTATATTTATGTGTTCTATAAATGCACCTGGATGACCGAGTCTAGCTCGGTTCTATAAAAAACATTTTTAAATTATAATAAACTGTTGGGTTTGCCTTACAAAATTGGAATTTTTCATCAAAAAAAAAAAAATTACAAAACGATATCTCTTTTGCTATCTTTCGGGTTCGAACTGGGATTAGACAGATTTTCGAAGCAACCGACTTCCATCTGAGCTGTATTTGTTTTGACAACGCCGGCGAAATGTACCTTTATATTCTAGCTATATTTTTTGATTGCCTGAAAATTCAGTTAAAAAAGTTTTCTATCAATGAAATCTAGCTAGATCGATTTATCGACCCCGAAACCACCTACATACTAGGTTTCACGGAAATAGCTGACGCTTTTTTTCGAAATGAAAACGCTGTTGACCTGGAAAGGTCTTTACAGCTTCACCGAACTATAAATAAATAGCTGACGCCGTTTACGAGATCCTGAATAAATAACATTGTAAAAATATACAAGAATTGCTCGTTTAAAGGTATTAGATAGATAGATATACTGTATATATAACTACTTTCTCTCTTTGTTAATAAATTGTTTATACATATTATCGAATATGTATGATTTAATATCAATCGTCAATCAACGAAAAAATTAACAGAATGACACTTAACCACACTCATCGACGTAAAAGATGTTAATGTAGGCACATTAAACTATGCAAAGCTAATACATATAAAACGAAATGAAAAAAGTTAGTTACCTTTGCTCTGCGGCTATCGCGAAGCAAGTGTTTGCTTATTACTGCTCGACCGCATTATGAGTGTGTACTCACAGACTTATTCGAAAAACTTAGGATTCACAAACACAGTCTCAATACAGACTGTATAACATAGTTATATAGTAAAAAATCTGATTAGATATTATCTGATGAGAGTTTAACACGTGCTACCAAAACATTTAACACGGAAAATAATTACCTAACTTTTATTTTAAAACGTTTCCGAATATTATTCCGAACTGTTGCTATTGTTTTTTTTTTATATTTATTTCGATTATTCCTAATTTTAAATATCTTTTAAATTTCTTTGTTGGCTTCAGTATATTAAGAGCAATCAACAACACTTCTACGGCACGGCAGTCTATGAAACAATTTTTGGTTGTTTATGATCCGTGACGAATTTTTTTATATGCGGCTCGAAGGAACATATGAGGGGCTAATCCTGGCCCGGACCAAATCACGAACAAGCCAAGTCAGTTCCACAATAAATACCTCGCGTAACGAACTGTGCTTTTTTTAATCTCAGGATTAGCCCCCACAATCCGCATCTTAGTAATTGTCTCTAGTAACCATTTAAGTCGCGGTAATGTCTGTGATTTATTATCCATAAACAGATTATGGAGCAGCATAGAATTCATATTATGTTTGATTATTATGAGATTATTTCGTTTGAACATATACCATAACCAAACTATGACTCCCATAAAATGATACAAAAGTTACAATGCATGAGATAATATTAGCCGTACCCGAAGTTACATGAGCTTTTATCACGCAGCACGTAATTATTTTTATATAGTAATTTTATTTTCACTTAACCTATGATATATGTGTTAAAAAGGGTATGCGAGTTATTATACTTGTAGGAGCTAAATGTTAATAATAATTTGGATACAATGAAGTTTCACATTTATATCTACTACATGTCATTAAAAAAAATCAAGTAATAAAATGATGGAGAAATCAATCGTAACGTAACGCGTAATCACAACAAAAATTGCTTCAAGCAACATTTACTAAGACATGACATCATGCGCCCTGATCTGTGTTTCAGGTAACATAGCCGATGAAATTATCTCTATACTTTTATTGAAAATCTTTTAATCTCAGCGTTTTTACAAATACTAATTCTTTCTTTAGAATCCTACCACGTTTATTTTTCTTTAAAATCATTTCGCTCTTTCATTGTATATATATTATTATGTACTACTGTAATACTGTACTTAATCTGGTTCGTGTAACCTATGAAACGATGAATATAATATACTTTCCGTTTAGAGACTTTCATACAATTCAATAAAGTCGGTTTTGAGTTAGATATATAAAAACTTGACCTTGATAATTTTATGTATGTCCGTGAAAACTTTGAAAAACTGAATTTATTAAAATACCAGCATAATGTAGATGCTAAAAACTGTAATATACTGGTCGTCCCATGTTTCAGACTTAGCAAAACCAGTAATAGTGTTAGGTTTTACAATAAAGTCCCAAAACATGTTACCGATTTGTCCGATTGTAAATTTAAGTGCCACGTCAAGCGGGTTTTAGTGTCAATAAGATATTATAGAGCGGATCAGTATGTGAACGATTGTGATGTCTGAAATTGTCTCCTCTCTGTGCATCCACTTAAAGCTAATGTATGATGTATTGCAGGTATATGTTAAAAAAATACACCCGATCGAGTTTCTTACTGGTTTTTCTCGATGACTAGGTTGTTTTCCGAACCGGTGGTAGTTTTTGACGTTCATAAGTGCCTTATTAGGGCTTAAACTGAATAAAGTATTTTTAATTTTGATTTTGAAAAACGAAAATAGACATATTTTAATGCCATATTCGAATATATATTTATCACAAACCTTAGAAAAAAATCTGGTAGATGTATTAAGACAGATAATTAAGGTAAAGTATTGAAAATAAGTGCAGTATATATATTGATGTACAAATTTTATATGTCAATGAGTATATACATTTAAAATAGAACCGAGATCGGTTCACTTCTCGCCAAAACTCTTTACGGGGATATCGTTTTTATATAAGAAATGAACTAAGTTTTAACAGATCAGAAGTAAATATTTCTCATTTATCTTAAACTTTTTTAATCTCGCGAAAGAAAACATTCAATGACTAACTTTTATTTTCATTTGAACATTAGATACGATAAGTATAAAATCAAGAACTTTATTAATTCTTTATAATAATTTGAATTTCACTACTAACTCACTTGTCCGCCTTTCCTATTCGTCAAGTGATTTTATTAGTCATTAAAATGTTACTTATTCTATTATTGATCAATATACATAAAAATATCTCTATTTAAAACAAACTCGTGTATCCCTGTGAATAATTGATTACAACATTATTATTATAATTGATTATATATAAGTTATATCCTTTGATAAATATATATCTTATTATGACAATTACGAAGAACATTAGAATTTTTATGATACCAAATCAATATATATAAAAGAAAGTCGTGTCAGTTACACTATTTATAACTCAAGAACGGCTGTACTGATATGGCTGAAAATTGGTGGGTAGAGCCAGGAGACGGACATAGAATACTGTTTATCCCATTCAACAGCGTTCCCGTGTGACTTGACATAAAACCTCAGTCACTATAAAACGTGGTATAACAAAAAACAATCAGACTTGGAATAACAAAACGCAAATGACAGCTATGTAATGGACGTATGGATGACAATTTGATTTTTGTAAGAAATCATTATTAAAAGTATTTCTATTAAATAAATAACAATCATAATGTTATTGATGACGCCATTGCTTTTACGTGTAATCCAAAATGGATAGAAACTTTTCAATTGCTACTTTCCGGACAAACATCAAGTGATAGACAATACATCACAGCACGTATATTCAGGCAAAAATTTGGTCCCTGATAAACTTCATTGTTAAACAACGCGTCTTTGGAGATACTCGATGCTGGATGTGTTCAATCGAATGGCAAATGCGAGGCCTGCCGCACGCACACATTCTTATTTGATTAGCGGAAAGAATTCAGCCTAACCAAATAGATGATGTGATATGTGCCAAGATTCGTGATCATGACGCCGATCCAGACCTACATGATGTT
This sequence comes from Antheraea mylitta, assembly GCA_014332785.1. Taxonomy (NCBI): domain Eukaryota; kingdom Metazoa; phylum Arthropoda; class Insecta; order Lepidoptera; family Saturniidae; genus Antheraea; species Antheraea mylitta. The sequence goes on from JACEII010000008.1 coordinate 9,012,936, forward strand.
GTTATTACAAATATGATTCGTGGACCGTGTGGCGCCATCAATCCCCAATCACCTTGCATGGTCGATGGAAAGTGCTCTAAACGATATCCACAGAAATTTACGGCGGAGACCGTCACTGGCAACGATGGTTATCCGCTGTATCGGCGTCAATCACCAGATGACAACGATTGAACTGTCACAACAAAAGTGAAAAGAATGGATTTCGTTGTCAACAACAGTTGGATTGTTCCATATTCGCTACTTATTTCTAAAACGTTTAATACACATTGCAACGTTGAGTACTGCAATTCAGTAAAATCCATAAAATATATTTGCAAATATGTCAGGAAAGGCAGCGACATGGTGGTTTTTGGATTGCAATCCTCAAATACCAACGATGAAATTTCACTCTATCAAGTTGGTCGTTATGTGAAGTGTAATGAAGCGATTTGGCGTATATTCGCATTTCCTATTCATGAACGTTATCTTACTGTTGTGCATTTGGCGGTGCATCTGTAGAATGGTCAACGAGTATATTTCACGGCTTCGAATGTTATGCAACGTGCTGAAACACCTCCAGCAACTACATTGACCAGTTTCTTCGCGATCTGCCAAAGCGATTCGTTTGCACGAACTTTGCTTTACTCTGAGATGCCACGTTATTATACTTGGAATGCTTCATCGAATAATTTTCAAAGACGAAAGCAAGGCCATGCGGTTCCGGGGTATCCGGATTTGCGTTCTACTGATGCTCTTGGTCGTACATATACAGTTAATCCAAAGAATGATGAATGTTTCTATTTGCGGTTGTTGCTGGTAAATGTGCGTAGGCCAACGTCATTTGAGACAGTACGGACTGTTAATGGTGTAATATTCCCAACATATGCATGCTGCATGCATATGCATGCTGCATGTGAAGAACTGAACTTATTAGAAAATGATACCCATTGGGATACGACTATCGCTTGAAGCCATTATCTCTGCGTCTCCAAATCAGATACGCACAATCGCTTGAAGCCATTATCTCTGCGTCTCCAAATCAGATACGCACATTATTCGCTATCATAATTTCGACATGCTTTCCATCAAACCTATGTAACCTGTGGCAAAAATACAAGGATAATATGTCAGAAAATATTTTACATTAAATTCGTGTCAGTTCCAGAAATCACGATATTGAGATGAATGAGGAGATACATAATCGTGCTTTACTGTTGTTCGAAGATATGTGTTACCTCATGTGCGGTAGTTTATTAATCAGGTTAGGAATGCCGGCGCCAAATCGTGAAATGAATGGCGCATTTAATCGAGAATTTGAACGGGAACGTGAATATGATCACAAGGAAATAAAATTTAGTAGTTCAAATGAATGTACCCCTGTTGAATTCCCAAAAATAGGAAGTTTGTTATACTTTAATGAAGGCAATCGATGATGAAAATGGTGGTTTATATTTCCTAGATGCCCCTGATGGAACTGGTTATACATTCCTCATGTCAGTAGTTTTAGCCACTAAAAATAATGAATGATTGAGTGAGCGAGCAATTTTAGCGACTAAGAATAAAGATGTAGAAGACCTGAACTACATAATTCAAAATAAGATCATTGGAACAATGCATTCATTCAAATCTATTGACTGCGTCACAAATGAAGATGAAGCCACCAGCTATCCAATTGAATTTTTAAACTTCTTGAATGTGCCTGGCTTACCACCGCACAATTTACGCCTAAAGGTTGGCTCCGCAGTAATCATGGTTCGATACATAAACCAACCAAAACAGTGCAACGGTACGCGTTTGGTGGTTAGAAAAGTGATGAACAATGTAATTAACGCGACGATACTGAAAGGAAGATTAAAAAATGAGGAAGTTCTCATTCTGAAGATCCCAATGATCCCAACCGAAATGCCGTTTGAATTTAAAAGACTTCAATTTCCGATCCGTCTTTCATTTGTCGTGACCATCAACAAATCACAACGCCAATCCTTAAAAGTTTGTGGTTTGAATCTAGAACATCCATGTTTTTCCCATGGTCAATTATATGTGGCATGTTTACGGGTACGAAGACCATCTGCGTTGTTTGTTTTTGCGCCTGATAATAAAACAAAAAATGTAGTGTATCACAAGGTACTTAAGTGAAGAGCAACACATGTACTAAAATACAGAAACAATAAAGATAAATTATTAATGTAGGTACTTAATTTTTTATTGTATTTACTAATTTAAAAAAATCAAAAATCCGCTTACTCATTGCCTTTAAGGCTGAACAGAGTTCGCCGGGTCAGCTAGTATATACTAAAGATAAATTTCGTTACAATATTGTATGAAATTTCCACTAATATAAAACTACGTGTAAAATCCTGTTTATTACAACATATACAATATATAACATTTGCAAACTGTCATTGCCCATAGTATTTAACGTTCGACTGGTTTTTGCTGCGATATTTACTAATCGATATAAAACGGTAGCTATCTCGGCATACGCCACTTTTCGTAATGTACCACTGTACATATGTTACTAGAGATGTAATAGATGTTGTTTGTTTAAACTTTTGTCTTTAATCTCTAAAGCCCTAGCCAATTTCTTTCCTTAATTTCTTAATGTTAATAAAATTATTTTGGTCAACAGTAATTAAGTATTTTTTTTCTTAGATTATATGAATACTATTCCAATATAGGATATCTTATATTGTTATTATTAGAAACAAGCCTCTGCCCGCGACTTCGTACGCGTGGAATAGATACACTAACACGAACACGCAGCAGTTCTCAAAAGGAAAAAAACGTCCCGATTTTGTAAAATTTTTCGTCTGTGCTCCGCTCCTATTGGCCTTAGCGTGACAATATATAGCTTATAACCATGGGGTGTAAGGGGTGTTGGGGTGTAAGGGGTGTTGGGGGTGTAAGGGGTGTCGCGTAACATCTTAAGACTTGAGACACCCAAGCCAACCTCACATGCACGTGGTGCACCCTGCTGAATAACGAACGAGGCAATGGCGAAAGCGGGGTGGTAGGGTTTTACAGCCCGACTGGGTCGCAACCACCATGTATTTGGCGAAAAAGCCCGTCATAGTGACTCGCTTCTGTGGGTCGCGTTTCGGGATCAGCCTGTGCATATCCAGTATCGGGTGACTTTCGTCATTATGGCCGGCATGACAGCGGCGACCGGCGATGGATAATCTGTCGCTCGGTGGTTGCCGATGTTTTTGGATTGTACTACGCTTAACATCAGGCGTAGTGCAGTCACTATGTCGTGCTTCAATAAAAAAAAAATCTCGATGAATGAGCTATATAATATTGAAAGAATTATTCAAATCGGACTAGTAGTTCCTGAGATTGCCCCCTACAACGTCACAACATCACAACGTCACAATCTCACAAATTTTACCTCTTTATAATATTAGTATAGATAGAAGAATTTTGATTACACATATACTTCAACATTATTGGCTGTTTCTTTGCTGTTGCAATCTATTTAGGTGTTGTGTTTCACAGGAAAATTATTTATATGATTCATAAATCAATGTTTTGCATTTCGGTATTTTTTCTGACTGTGAGCTATTTATACAGTCACGCGTACTAAAGTACGGAAAGTTATATGTACTTAAAAATATATTTAAATGTTAATGAAATCATACCTAAACAGTGAAATGGAGTAAAATTTGGCATGTTACAAGTACCTGTTATTTAATAGAACATAAAGCTACAAAGTATCAAAATTCTATATAAAAGCTTAATTTACGGACAGTGAAACAATTTTTAATGTAAGCTGTTCTTAGTGTATATTCTTTCTCGTCTAGCACGGATGCTTTGATGTCGGTTTGTAAACGTGAAATAAAATGAATATTCATTACTATCTCGTTCGACAAACAGAATATTTATTCTTAATATCAGTCTTTCTTCTGACGTAAATAAGCCGACATCATTTAATTTCCGTTTCACTTGATAAACTGTTTGGCGTCATGTTGGACTTTCATAAAAGGACATTGTACAATAAATGTATATACTTAATAATCTGTTATTATTTTGTAATATACAGCTTCATTTTCAATAACATTCCATGGATTTTATTAATTCTATTATTTTGAACATTGAGCATTTTTAATAATATTCGTTTTATTTCAGCGAAATTAGGCCTATAAATTGGAAGCCATGAAATAAATAAAAGATATTATTTATGTACGAAAGACTAAAAACCGAATGTTAGATAAAACAATGATTTCACACTATAAATTATATTCCTAGAAAAGCGGCGAAGGCCAATTAAAAGGCGCTGTAATAATTAACATAATTTTAGGAGAGAAGGGTAATAATAAAATAAATTTTCAGTTTAAATTCAGTAGCCCGTATCATCTTTTGATTAATTTCTTGTCACATTCCTATATAATCTAATAACAATTTTTTAATTGAAGAGTATTTACAAAGCTTTGTCATCCACAACCCCTTGTAAATAATTCACTTTAATCTCAGTCATAAGACAGTTAACAATAGAATCGCAGTAAATAGGAATAAAGTGTTCTAGAAATATATGCATATACAAATGAATTTTGTAATATATATATGTAGTATTTTTAAACTGGCGAGTCTGCAATAACTCGCTGTAGGGTTATTCTATACAGCGAATGTACTTCTGTACAATGCAACTTATTGTTTTGAAAATTAGTATAAGTTCATATTTGAACACAGATTATTTACACAATATCAATAGAATATTTCTTTATTGACAGGAAGCTCTAAACATGCATGGAATCTATGTACAACCAACCTTAAGAAGTCCGCTGTTTGGAGGTAGATCATAAATTAATATTCCTAATGACAAGTTTGGGGTGACTTTGTTAATATTAATGAGTAATTTAGAGACAATATCATTAAGGAACCTTGATTATTATTTATACAGCTGTTCCACGAACTGTTACTTCCCCGAAAATAATTATTGCAGAGTATAAAACAATTTTCACAGATGTGGTGTACGTGTAAGAGACTCAACATTGCTTCACGTTGAAACTCAAAATTACGTTCATTTTATCAATCCTAAATGCTATTTCCATTCTCACAAAGTCCTCCAATGCTTAGTAAGTACCTGAAACTTTGATATGAAATGAATCATCGTTCATAAAATTTCACATTTACAAAACCTTAACTTTAGCATACATGCAGTTTATACATAAGCATATTAATTATTTGCGGGACTGTAAGCTACGATATATGTTAATGATGATGATGTCTGGAACTGACATCTCTTTCTGTGCATCCACTGTGAACAATTATAATGTTAATGTCTTTTAAATATATGTATCTTAAATAAAATAAGCTATCAGTTTCTTGCCGTTCTTCTCGATGCGTGAGTTGTTTTCCAAACCGGTGATAGTTTTGACATTCATAAGCGCCTTCTTAGGACCTAAATTGGGTAAAGTATTTTTGATTTTAATTTCGACACGTCGACCAAAAATGTATGTACGGTTCTAAACAAACAAAGACACATTCAGTTAAAATATATAGTGATCCAATTGCTCGAATAATCTCTGACTAGACTGACTTTAAGTATAGACTTAGGCTTTAGATTTTAAACTTTACAGATTTGCTGTCATTTAGATCGCCTAGCGAATCTCTAAGATAGACTGAGGCAACGTTTTATACGCGGTATTAAATTAATTAAGATAAAAATAAAATATAATAGGTCATAGTCCTAAAATTTAATATGTCAGGCATTTACTATACAAAGAATGCTATACAACTAGATTTAGACAAGATAAGAACGTAAATAATAAGATAGCAAAGAATACAATTTGTGTTTTTTTTTTTTGTATAATAGGAAGCTAATGAACAGGTGAGTCTCCTGATATTAAGTGATCACCACCGTCCATAGACACTAGCAACACCAGGGAAGTTGCAAGTGCGTTGCCAACCTTTTAAATTAGCTTACGCTCGTTTCTTAAAGATTTATAAATCATAATGACTTGGAAATATCGCCGCTGGGAGTCATTTCCAGAAGGTCGAAGTACGAGGTAGAAATATCCTTGAGAATCTCACTGTAGAAGACCTCCACCCTTCAAGGTGGTGTGGATGAAATTTATGTTTTAGGCAGGTTTTACGATAGTGGAATACAGCTCCTTTGAACACTTACTGTGGTAGATGCGATAAAGGACGCAAGGAGACACAATGTCCCGGCGAAGTGCCAATGATTTGAGCCGATCGGATACGACCTCATCGCAGATGTTTCGCTCCACGCTGAATGCGGTCAAACGGAAGCAGCTGATATTGAAGCGTTCCAGCCCAAAGGTGAGTACAGTATTCTATGTGTGGGCGGACTTACGTCTTATAAAATAGCAAACGGTGTTCTGGTGTGAAATACAGTATGGCAACAAATTGAACTATGTAAAATAATAAATGAAAATTAATCGAGGAATAAATGTGAGCCATGGTTTCAGTACGGCTGTAACTATTTAACTAATTAAATTATTGTTTTTTTTTTTAATTGTCTGAACAAAGTCTATATGAGAGAAGATATTTGAAAGATCGTAAGGAAAGTAGAAAAAAATTGGTTAAAATATATCCATGTTAATTCCATGAATCATTTAATTTGTAATTTAAAATATTGAGGCTATTTAATCGAAATATATTTTATCCTCTCTCTCAAGTTGGACCAAATTAATGCCAACTTTTATGAAGATCGGTTGAGTAGTTTTCGTCATAGAGTTCATCATGAACAAACATCATGATGGATTTTTATTTTTTCAGAAGCTATATAAATTCCCCTATGAAGATTCGCATCACCTGAAAGCTATTCAAACAATTTAAATGTGTAGCACGATGCATTTCTGAACGCACTATAGATCGCGTGATATCCTGAGCGGCCGATATAGGTTACATTCGAGTGTGTTCTGTCGTCTTTGACATACTTCGCAGTATATATAATTTTCTTTTGCTTCATTTTATTATGATTGTGCTGAACACAGGTTATCGGGAAGTAAAATATAAGCCTACGCTAAAAATGTAGTTTTCAGGTCAATATAGAACTGAACCCGAAGACGGAATTACATAAACCACAGCTAAGACAGAAAGTCTTCTTTGCTTCATTTAAATGAAATCGTGAGTATCAACTTAGTATTTATAATTTAAAAAAATGCGGATAAAGTTAACTTTTGCAAGAAGGTTTTATTTAAAGAAAGTTACTTTAAAGAAATACATTATCACAAATTTGAATGCCTGCGAGTAGGTATGTAACAGATACAGACTTCAAGTATTTACAGTGAGCATTAGATGTAGATAGTAAAACAAAGCAACATTCACAATCTAAAATACGTAGTGCAATAACGTAATCCTAAAAGTTTGGTAGTTCAATTCTTAATAAAACCTAAATCTTCAAAATACACACGTACGCAATCTAACACAGCAGACCTATTACTTCCACTTGAGTGTAGACAAATGTAGGTTATTCGGGCAGTTTCACGACGCCTACAGCCTAAGCCTACTTTTCATCTATATTATAACCTTTAGATAGCATACGCGAATATTTATACTCATCTCTTAGACGCAGGTGGGCTTTATAACAATTCATTTTATAGTACCTAGGCAAATCCTCAAGTAGCGTGTTATTAAATAAAGGATGAAAAAAGCTGTTGTAATGGTTTAGGTGCTGCTGATTGTGGAAAATGAAATGTGTTCTCTATTTTTTTGTAGTCCGGTGAATCTGTAAAGCCCTTGCAAGGCCAATAGCGTAGTCAGTTCGAGAAAAAAAAAAGAATCTGTATTCGATTTTCTGACAATCTTAGCAGTTAGATCGTGCCTCCAAAACCGGTATTGGCAGGTTCATACCAGATTTGGATAGACTGGAAGAGAAGTACGAGTACTTAAAGTGAGTGTTAATGTACTTCCGGAGGGGGCCCTTTAAACCTATACCCATGTCACAAGTCTCGGAAACTACTCGGAGTTTCTCTCGCTGCCACGCTATGGACCCGCCATCCGCACGATGAATCCATAGTATGCTAAGTAGTACGTTTCATTGGTCTAGTTTTTACTAAATTTACAAATTAGCTTAACACAAAAGAGTTATAATTTACATTACTATTACAGATGTTTTGATAATAATTTTGTTATGAGTTCATAATTGTATAAGGCATAGTAAGCTGTCAGATTTGCTTATAAACTTTTAAACTCCAAGTTAGCAAGAAGGCAAGACCTTCCTAAATTGTTTAAGATGTAATTAAAATAGCATAAAACCATTGTAATATTTAGGTTTTAGTTTATAACGTTCAAACTTTGTAGACTAGAAAATTTCACATACATGATATGTTATGTAACATTTGTCCTCTAAATCAAGTACATTGACAAGTCTGGTTTCATTTTTGTCTAATATCCATATACACAATTAATCATATGACTCTAATTCATCATACAAATCAATACAAACAAATACATTTTTAAACCCAAAAATACCTAAAAGTTGTTTTTACGAAAGGGTTCAATCCTACGTTTGTTCGTAGTAATTGTTATTGATCTTTTGTCCCCAGAGACCTCGCTATTCTCATCCACCTAGCATCGAGCGATCACTTTATTGGCAACAATGTGAGCTGATTTTGATTTAATTAGTTTGTTATTACAAAATTTGAAAATTAAGTTAGGTGCGAACAACGATACACACAATACAATCAATACAATAGCGTACATTATTTTCATATCAATTAGATATGTTTTACTAAAAACCTTTTTATCAAATTAATGTTAATTACATAAACAAGTTCTTTTACGTATTGCTAATTGATGAACAGCTTAAACAACCTGTCAATGATTTCTTAGGCTAAAAGAAATATATCTATTATTTTATATTCGAAACAAGTATAATTTCGTTTTTCAACACTGAAAAGGCTGTAGACTATAAGTTCGTTTGGAAAAAAATGTCTGAATCTAAATCCTGTAAATAATAATATAACGTCTAACAGCTCTGAATGAAACGGCCAGAGAAGGAAAAAAACTCATGAATAATATACATTTTTTTGATCAGAATAATTTTTGTTCGGTAAGTTGATTATTTCTATTCAACCATTTGCAGAAAAGTCACCAACTACTTTATACTAAGAATTATACTGGAGAAGGCAGTTTATATAGTGATGGATTGTTTTTAGTTTCTATTATTCGACTAACAAACTAATACTATTACGCTGTAAATAAGTCGCCAAGCACCTGTCATTGTCAGTGTGTTCCGAAAACTACAATGAAGTACCACCTCACCTTTTACACGTATGTTTAGCGTATCCTCGACTAAACAGGCACTACCAAATGTTTGATTATGGCTTGACAGATGACAGTCTTTAAAGGAATAATAATACGTAATTTCTCGGTTTGATTCCAACGGTTTATACAGTTATGAAAATTCAAAAATATTTTCAAAAAAGTGCTTACTTTATAAAGTCATTCCTGTTATTTAACAATACGCAATGTGTTGAATATTAATCGCATTAACACAATCCAATTTAAAATATAAAAATGGTATTGAAATAGAACGCTGAGCGTTCACAGTTAGAAGGAATTATTTATCCCCTGGATTTGCTCGTCATAGTGATGAAGCTACAGTATTCGCTCAACTTTTTGACCGCTCTGAATACAAATACGTGGAACACAAATATGGGTATATATACGTATAACATTATACAAACATCGAAACAAGTTAAGAGTAAATAAATGCCACTTTTAGTTTCCTATTAAATATTTTACCTTGTTTTGAATTAAACTCTTGAATTTATTATATGTAAGCCCGAACTTACAGTTATATTTAAAGCAGCCTCTTTAAGATTGACGAGGATTTTTTTGGAATGAAAACGCTGTTGTCCTAGAATGGTCTTCACAGCTTCACCGAACTATTGAGGTAAGCGCTAAAGGCACTCAGCCGATTTGAGATGTTTGGGCGACTAACTTCAGGGTGCACGGCACACCTTGGCTTGGGCCGTCGCCTGTTTTGTTCAAAAATCGCGACCTATCTGAGATAACCTAAGCTAAGCTATCTAGATATATGTATATGAGTTATTGAAACATGCATATGTACCAAGCATACGTGCTTCAACAATCCTGTATGTATTTTGTGTCGGAAAAATTTCTCAAAACTATATACGATAAGGAAAAATATGGGTAGAACTCTTTGTCGTTTATTTCTCTGAAAAAGAAAAACGGCGTGTAAGCATGTAGGCGTGCACGTGTGTATAGGTGATGTGTGTGATGTAAGGTTTTGTGTCACTGTATCGCGTGAGCAGCGTACTCAAGGGCTCCACGCCGAGGGAACGGACCTAGGCTTGAGCCGCTGCCGAGGGGACCTAAGGTTGACGAGGATTGTAATGTCCGTCTTCATTATCACCGAAGGAAGTTATGGGCGTCATCACCACGCCAGCCCACTACGTATTGGTGATTTCAAACTCTGAGAAATCCAAAGTTCTATGTTTTTCCCACATATAGTAGTACTACAAGAACATTTCTCAGGTTCAAGTTTCCTCACGATGTTTTCCTTCCCCGTCAGGCGATAGTGTTACCAATTTAATTAAATTAGTAAATATACGTAAAATCCAAAAAATTCGTTGGTATAAACCGGGGTTCGATCCTACGGATATCGAAATAATATATATTCCATTGGTAAAACCACTAGACCACCACGACTATTATTCTATTTTATATACGTCTATTTCAAAGACAGTGCCAATGTTTAGTGAGTAGCCAATGGGTTAACATCAATCAAAAAACTATTAGCGAGTTGCGTGTGTAGACAATAAACGTCTGTAGATCATTATTGTGACTGCCGCGATTTTATAGACGATAATGATGTTTATGTACGCCTGTGTTGAGGATTTTTACAGTATTAAGTATGGGTAGGCTGCATGATAGACCCAAGAACAGAACGAGAATGTAAGAGTCTAGATTGACTTGGACCGCGTAATAATAAGATATATGATAATAGCATAATAATCGGAATAATTAAAATAGACTGTTTTTATTTAAACTCCATATATGTATTTATAGCTACAAGATATCTTTCATCTGTTTTCAGCCAGTCTTCCAACGAGGATGACATACTCAAGAGTTACAAGGATATTCAGAAGTGTTTTAACGATGACGTGATATCATGTAGCGTTTCATCATTGTACAATAACAAATGACGAATATTAATAAAAGTTATTTTGAATATAAGTTACCAAGTTAATTACATCAATTACACGCTTGTTGTGTTATAAATAAGTAAATCAAAACAGAAGCTAATTATAATTTGTCGAATTTAGGATGATAATTTTAACAGCTCAAAGTAGGGATGGGGTAGTATGTAATCGAAAATGGACCTATTCAGTTATCGACTATTATTCTTATAGAACTTAGAAACGACAGTCGTATTTACTTTTTTATATTCCTGAAATGAAAGAGTTCTTTCTGGCGCGGAGGAGGATGGATGTTTATTTGCTTATTTTTTAAGCTACGATTAGCTGTTTACGAGATGTTCTGGTTAACAGTTGTTGTCAATCACGAACAAGACAATATGTAATGTTTTTTACGAATAATTGCGTAGCAGACAATTGCAACTAATTTTCATAATGATTAATAAAATATAATCTGTGGGTCTTCGGCATGCGTGACACTACACTACGATAAATAGGCGGTATCAAGCAATGAAGTACGACTTTATTGTAATATATTTTACTAAGGAATAATACAATGCTTCACAAGCGTGATTTAGCCATACCTAACTAAAACTTAGGAAGGGCAAGCTGGAAATGGCTAGATTTATAAGTTCAGGATTAGAATTTGCGAGTTTTAGATGAACCCTATATACAGAATTGGGTTGATACCAGTGGCGGATTTGCTCTAAGGCCCAGGAGGCCCAGGCCCAGGGCGACTAGATATTAGGGGCGGCCAATCGTGAAAAAAATTCATTGACACAGGGGTGGCTGGTACTTACGACATGGCCCAGGGCAACCAAGACTGCAAATCCGCCACTGGTTGATACGAATTGCTGTAAACAAAGGCAGCCAGTGAGAATTGAATATTCATTTCTTATCATCTTATCCCCGACATCTTGGAATGCTTATTTTATATACCATTGTACACAAAACGTTAATTCGGATAATAAAACAATAATACTGTAAACATATTGGAGTATAATAGCAAAGTAGTTTATATAAACTTTAATTATGCGGTTTTCATCAGGCGTCCACTATCAAATTTAGTTTACAATTAATTATGCACATACAGCTTTGTATCTGTATAAACTATTAATAATTCAAAAAATGTTGAGTTTAAAACTAGATCTCTGTGATCAATCTATTATAACTAATATACTGCACTAAACAGTTTAGAACAAAGTTACAGGAACAATTTAATAATATTGCTTAATAACAACCACAACAACAACTAATTATATATGTTTATTGCATTCAGAACGGAAATCCGCAAAAACAACGTAACCTTCAAGTGACATTAAACTGTTTGTGTTATACGAAAACCGAACGTAGTTATAAAATAAACGCGAGTTCGAAATATTTTAAATTCCCATAGCTTGACGAATCAACAATGCAGCGAGATACAGTGAGAAAAGTGGTCGCTATGTAGGTACCAGCATTTTTAATGTGTTTAGTTGATAACCGCGGTCCGTGCGCGTTGCTCGTGCCTCTGTGTTGACGTCCGACACTATTCACACGAATAACATCACGCGCATTGCACTTTTTTATCACCAAAGTGCGGCGGTAACTTGTTAGAGTCACTTTTTCATTGTGCCTGTACGACGAGCCATCGTTTTATTACCGAGAGAAGTTAGCACAACAGAAGGATCTAAACCAGAAACAATCCTAAAATAAGAACAAACGATTACATTGGCTCAAGGTATGTACTTTTTAACATCTCTTATTAATTTACATACCTAGATAAATAATGTATTTGTGACAGGTAAACCGTATTTGAATAAACGTATCGCGTGACCATCATTAAAAGTTAAATTTTATTAATGCAAACAATTTTAATGTTTACATATGGTATGAGCGTTATGTGAAATTGTCCGTATGGACAAGCATTTATGTTGTACTATTAAAAAGGTACAACGGTTTTTTTTATGTATAGAAAAAATATGAAAGGTAAACAACGTCGTCACCGAGCCGCTCGCTGTGATATGCCGGCCGGGCCCTCGAAATACATCCCTCAATTTTATCACATAGGATGTAATAATTAACGTTTTGAAATATATATTAGCAGCATAAATCAAACGCTATAAAAATTGAAACGTTATTATAACCTTCACAACCAAATATGTTTAATTAATGAGTGAGACTATAATTTATGATGCGATTACATTATCTTCTTTATATATAAATTTCTTCTGTACACACGTATGTCACTGAACTCCTCCTAAACGGCTGGACGAATTTTGAAGAAATTATGTGTGTGTTCCAGTGGATCCGAGAATTGTTTAGGCTCACAATAGGACCCTGTTGGTGGCGCTGCGGTTGGATTTTTTTAAATTATCAAATCAGGACGTTATTGGACGATCTTATAGTTCTAGTTTTTATATCGTTATACGAATTAGTAACAAGATATTTTGAATTTGATTACATATTTCAAATTGCATCTTCTCATCTCGTTCGCATTCAGTCTAGCTTATATTAGTTTACGTTACTTTGTGATAAATTAAACACTACTGAAGTAGTTATTATTTGTCATCGGTGAACACGTAAAACTAAACTTAAATACAGATTCAGTTCAGATATAAATTCGACATTAACTCCTTGACTATAGAGCTATTTTTTCTGAAAAGAGGCTCTTAGTCATCAAGATGGCTAACTGTAATATATTCAAGAGCACGCTTTTGGGTCGTCTGCAGGATTTTTCTTCATAGATCATACGTAAAATACATTACGTAGATTGAAAGATCAAAAACTGAATTGAAACTTGTAGGATTCGGAGTAAATTATACACGGTATCATCTTATATTTGGATGATCAGCAGCAGTAATGTCTTCTAATCCTATGTATATATGTACTTTTTAGTAACACGCTCTGTGACCTAAACGGTTAAATGGATTCTAAAATATGAGATGTCGTTAGACTTGATTTAGTTGAGTGGAGTAACATTCTTACTAATATTATAAATGCGAAAGTAATTCTGTTTGTGTATCGCGCTTTCATGTCAAAACTACTAAATCGATTTAAATGAAATTTGCGACAGAGACAGTCTAGAGCCTAAGCTTTTTACATAAGCTTTTTAATGGGAAAAAATGGTTGAAATGGGTTGGAAAGGGGAATGAAAAGTTGTGTGGAAGTATCGTCATTTTTAGAGCTAAATGTTTGGAACTTATTTTATATTTGTTGATTCGATATAAAAAAATATAACATACAAAGTTTGTAAAAGTTTCACTCTCAAGTGTGTAAAATAACAATAGAAAATGGGGGATGAAAGTTTCTATGGAAATATGTACTTGAGGTTCCGCTCCGATTTGGAAAATTCTTACAGTATTAGATAGCTCATTTATAGAAGAAGACTATAGGGTATATATATCATTACGCTAAGACCAATAGGAGCGAAACACCAATGAAAAATATTTTAAAACCGTTTTTTGTCTTTGAGAGCTTTCGCTGCGTATTTGTTAACCTAAAGTCATTATTTTTTTAATATATATTTTTATATCATAGGCAAAGGAACAGGTGTGTCACCTGATGTTAAGTTATCACCACCATCCATAGACACTTGCAACACCAGTGGAGTCGTGAGTGCGTTGCCAGTCTTTGTTGATGGATGGGAGGGAAGGGAAAAGGAAATGGGGAAGGTGAGAGAAGAGAGGGACAGGGAAGGTGAATATCCGGCGTCTTCAATGGCCGAACGAAAGGCAAAGAACGCAATGTTACTCGACATCGGTTCGTTGTGAGAGGGTGGCACTACTCCGAGCGAGCCAACCCATTCATACTGAATCCAGTAACAGCTTCAGCGTGGCTCTACCAAGTCGCGAGCAGAAGTTAATAGGGTATATGTAGAAAACTGATTGAGTATTTTAGTTTCTCGTATCCGAATTCTAGAGAGAGGAAGAATTATAAAAATATTTCTTACTTACAAATACTGAACTAACAACTCGTTCATAAATATTATTAAAACAAGTTCCAATGTTTTTGCAAACGCTTTTCTTGTTTTTTCTATAATAAGTGTACTTGTATTCATTTAATTCTTTATAACTTTATAATTAGATATAAACCGGAAGAACGAATTTACTAAAAAACAAACATCGTAAATGTTATTTCAGTATCAGTAGCTTGTTGCGATTCTTTCTGATTTGACAAAGCGGATCAAATATAATTTTATTTAGACTGCTATCAAAATATCCCTTATGTCGGTAGTTGAAATCATTACATATGTCTGTTCGCAAATAACTCAAAAACTATTGAAAGGTCATGCGGTTTTAACTAATAGATAAAGTAGTTCGTTAGAAGAGTTTTGGTATATAATTTGTCAAGGATTTTTTTACAATCAGGACGAGGAATAATCTGCCGGGCTGTTAGTATATTAACAATTATATAATAGTATTCATAGAGAGTTTGTTTAATGTTACTTTGCATTTTCCGCATGAAATAGATTGTCATTGAAAGTAATACCAAACAATCACAGGTACACGACAGATTCCTGCCTTCATCAATAAAGTTATATCAAGTCGGTAATCAATAGTAGCGTGCGAATTTAATATGTGTTTTACCGCCATCCTCGAATTAAAAATCAATAGCCTGGCAATTATCGATATATTATCGCAGCTGCTTTTAACTAAAAATCAGCCCACATCTGCGATATTACACTATCATTTAAAACAAGTATGTCTGTATATAAAAGCTTGCATATAATTTATAATAGTCAAATTAACAATATAAATTTCAACACAATTATCTGCATTTTGTACGCTGTTCCGTAATAAATAGGTACTAAAAAGAGAAATAAATATCAAAACTTTAAATAGACACTCGGACCAGATTAAATAATTATTTTGACCAACATGTTCGTTTGCCTCCTTCGATATAAAAAAACTACACAAAATAAAATAAAAATGTTTATTAATCAGTCGTAACAGTAGTTTATTTCTAATTTACAAATGTACGATATTTTATAGTTAGATAATTATAGGAAATTCATATATACACATTTTTTTGTACATATGTTTATATATCCATGATTTTACGACAACGAAAACTACCTGTAGATTTCAATCTCGACAAAATGTAACAGAGATTTCACCCTAACATTTTATTGCTTTGAGTTTAGTGGGACTGAATTTTTACACGACTTTGTGACACTCGATATAAATTTCAACTAAATACTCTCTTTACTTTCTTAGATACGGCGCCTAAGAAAAAGGTTTGTGACGGTAGCAAAGTGATCTTTTAACAGTTCAATTTATCGACTTTTGTGATACGGATTTCAAAAAGAGAAGAGTAACTCGTTACTTTTAAGTTTAAGTTTCCACTTTAACAATTTATTACGCATAGAAAGTATTATTTATTAGTATTGATTATTAGTACTATGATCGTACTTATGAATCGCCAATCCTTACTAATCATTTAGATGTGAATGTGAGTTTGTTTATTTGTTTGTTATGTTTATATATTTTATCTGTTCAACCGATCATTATGACATTTTACATACACTTGTACAGTTGTTTTTTTTAACTGACTACGCTATTGACCCGGCAATGTCTTTACAGATTCACTGGACTACTACTTTGACAGTGATAAAGAAAAGGATATCACTAAACGTAGGATATCCTTCAACCAGAAAAAATGCTGTTTCTGAGGTTATAGACCAAGACTATATTAATAAGAGCAAAGCCACGAGAAAAAGTTAGTTATTTCACAGAAATTTCTATTTTCAAAAATACCGTATCTTATTATTTTATCACACTGTAAAAAATTATGCAGCTTTAAAATCTTATTTGTCAAGTATGCAATGACAATATAAATGTTTAAATGGTATTAAGTATAAATAATGTTACCTTTTTATTTCCCACTAGTATATGCCCGCGACTTCGCGGGGAATAGTTATTTTGAGCTAACGTGAACTTTAACTCGCGACTTCGTTTCCGTAGGTAAAAATATTTTTAAATAACACGTACACCAACCCGAATTTTGAAACATTCTTCATTAGCGCTCCGCTCCTAATAGTCTTAGCGTGATAATACGTATTTTTTAAGCATTTGGATCATTCAAGCGGCACTTGCTTAAAAACATAACTTGATGGTGTATTGGTACAAATTAAGCTATATTATTCTTTCAATATAGTTCATAATTAGTTTTTTTTTTGTCATCTATAAATGTCATGCATGCCTGTGATTGTAATTATTACACTGTAATTTTATGTTGTAATTGATAATATGTAACTTTTACTATGTGTAATATTTACATTGGTGCGCTAAATATATAAAATAAAAATAAAATAAAATAGTTTTCCTCGATAAATGAGCTATCTAACACTAAAATATATTTTCAAATTGGATCGGTATTTCTTGAGAGTTCAAGTAAACTCATTTTTCAATTTTATAAGTATAGATACTGATGAATAAAGAAATATATTTAGAATGCCTGCGGGGATATTAAAAAGAAACCCCTGTTTTAAAAGAATATTTCCTATTATCTTTCATAAAACTCTTATAAATGTAATAAAGTCATTGTGTCTTTTCTTAAAATTATTTCGTTCATTTTGTTAACAATGAATCGCGCCTTTAACAGTCTGCTCACGTTAAGGGGATCTGTCTATCTCATTTGTTCAGTTTACAATATTTCTACTACCAGAAGAAATCATAATAAAATCAGATGAAATTCTGCTTGTTACTTGAAATTATTACTTATATTTTTGTTTGGTTCCTTAGTTCTTTATCATTCAAATTTCTGTGTAATAATTATGTATATAAATTTTTTTCGATATATAGTCTGTGTGTTGGCTAGTTCTTCTAAACTATGCATCGAATTTTGTTACGGTTTTCACTATCATTTAGGCAACATCTTCTGAAAGGCTTAATATGTGACAAATGTATATTATATTGATGTGAAAAATCTATAAGCGAGGATTAACCTGATTGTTGGCGTGGCGAGTATGTGAGACGTGGCTACACGATGCCACACGAGCTCGCATACCTATAGTGTATTTCGATGTTTCACATCCGCCAGGTATCCCGTGATGGCTTACAAATTTTAATAAGAATTTTCCGTCATTGACATTAATATCGCTGGCTAAATAATAATACATTGAGAGCATGTATTACGAAATTGTATATCTTAAAAATACCTACTGAAAAGGATGTAAACAATAAACATTTTTGCCTTTTAAATTTGATTAAAAAATAATTGGTTATTTAGGAAAGTAATTTAATAAATTTAGAATTATTTTTATGCAACTTATATTTTAGATTTGTTGGGCATTTAATTTAGATTAAAACTGCCCTTCTAGCATATCATTTTAATGAATATCTTATGTCACAGGCTTAAAATAATAAAAAAATGCTTATTTGAGGTACGGATACATAGCTTCTAAAATTTCAAAGCGGTAAGTAATGGATTATGACGCCTCATTAGTACATTGTACCCATGCGAAGCCGGGATGGGTCGCTGGCTGTATTTAATTCATTCTATAGATGTGGAAACTACATAGGTTAAATACTATCATCATCATAATCTTGTTACCGGAGTTTTTGGCGGGATTTTAGTCTGTCATGTAGTGGATTTAATATTTTATTCATAATCTTGTGTTTATTGTTATTGTTGTTGTGTTTATTGTTGTTGTGTATATTTGACTATATATTGTGTAAATTTGGTGGTGTTTTACGTAATATAGTTAGTTTATTATGCATAAGTGAAGTGAATGGAAAATAATAACACGGAGCATGAAATTCTGAGATGTCACAAAAACTCCCTGGAAGTTCTAGCAAGGGATCCACCATCTTGTTAGAATATGGTTTCACACGATGCCTAATATTGGAATGATCCCACGAAGTTTATGATATTACTGACTACGTGACAATGGCAGTAATAATCGGAAAGATTGATTGCCAAAAATAAAGTTAAAAAAAAAATCTTGTTACCCTTATTCCACTAAGTAGGCCGGCATAACATATTTTCCTCTACCATTCTCGCCTATCAGATGACATCTCAATATTCATACACTCTGTTTTTTATATATAAATTTCGTCTGTACGTGTGTATCTCACCGAACTCCTCTTAAATGAATGTACCGCTTTTGATGAATTTTTGTATGCGTGTTCCAGTGGATCCGAGAATGGTGTAGTTTCACAGTTGGCTCAATAGGTGGAGCTCCGGTTGACTCTAGGATTCTTTTTAATATAAAGGCAGGAGAACGTCCGCCCGGCCAACTAGTACACATATAATTTTTCACAAACATTATCCTATTTCGGTCTTCCTGTACTCTGTTCCTATTCATGTACTATTTCCGTCCACTTTTACACCTATTTTTTTTACATGAATATCATATCTTCTCTTAATAGGTATGCCTGTACCATGTTGACCTATTTCTTCTCAACCTTTTCACTGATGTTATTTTCAAACTTCTTCCAATATACTCATGACTGATAAATCTTGGTGACTTTTTTGGTAAGTCTCATGTAACGTGTCAAGTGAAATAGAAGATATGAAATTGCGATTTGGTAAGTCTCATGTAACGTGTCAAGTGAAATGGAAGATATGAAATTGCGATTACCCCTTTCTTCCCTTATATTGCTAATTTGAAATATCTTTGTGCGAAACTAACAATACTGAAGAAAAAAATATACTCAATCTTAATTTTGTCTGTTCTGATTTACACCTCACATCCATTTTAAATACCGTATAACTAAAATCAGTTTCACTTCAAGTAATCTAACGTTATACATTAAGATAAGTAAGTTAAGTACTCTGTATTAACTAATAAACTAATGATGAACTTCTTGTGTCCATATCATTTAATTGAAACACAATATTAGTTTAGTTCAACAGAGATAAATTTTGAAATTTAGTCGCTTGAGACCTTGATAGATGAGATATGATCAAGTTCAGTGGTTCATAGAATTCTTGGATAGCGTGGCAATCGATGTGGATTCAATTCGTATAGTAAACCTAGACTTTCCATTGAAATAAATACACGAAAATTCTACTACTACTAAAGACTATATCAACCACGGTAACTGTAAGGTAACTTGAATGTAGGGGAGAATGGGTGACGTCACTCAGCAAAACGGACATGAATAATTTAATAGAATTTAACACAAAGTTAATCTAATAATCTACACATCATGCAACTTTTTTTTTTCTCGAACTGACTACGCTATTGACCTAGCAAGGTCTTAATAGCTTCACCGGACTACTACACATCATGCAACAATTTAACAGCGACTTTGACGGTATGATTAGAAGGTATTCTACTGTAACATGTCACATACAACCCTTGCTGAACTTTTGGAGGGCTTTGAATATCTATCTGTCTAATACCTTCAAACGAGCAATTCTTGTATATTTTTATATTGTTATATATTCAGAATCTCGGAATCGGCGTCAGCGATTTCCGTAAAACTTATTACGTAGGTGGTTTCGAACATGATAAATCGATCTAGCTAGAAAACTTTTAAGCTATTGCATAGCTTCTATCGCGGGCCTTGAGCGTGGAGACCGAATCCAAAAATTCCGTAACGAAAAAACCTAACATCCCCCACTCTACCTACCATGTAGCTCGGCCGAGCGTTCGCTTAACGTATATATAGTACGACTGTACAAAGTTCGCACGGATCGAGGCATTTTTTTTAGAAATGACTACGCTATGACCCAGCAAGGTTTTAACAGCTTCACCGGACTACTAAGGCGAGCGCTTAAGGCACTCAACCGATTTTATTTTGGCAACCAGCTCAAGGGTGCACGGCACACCTCGGCTTGGCTGTTGCATGCAAAATCGCGACCTATCTTAGCTAACCTAGCTAACTTTTCATATATGTATGAGTTGTTGAAACGTATATGTGTACCAAGCATACACGCGTCAACAACTCCTCCATATATTTATTATCGGAAAATTGAGAGTTTTTCAGTTCGTTAATGGAAAAAAAGTAAACCCTTCCACTTTCATGTGTAAGCGTGTAGGCGTGCACGTGTGTGGGGGTGATCGTGTAGTATTGTAGTAGTGATGTATATTTGTGTGTCACCATATCGCGCAAGCAACGCACTCAAGGGCTCCCTACCGAGGGATTGAACCTAGGCTTGAGCCGCTGCCGTGGGAGGCCTAATCGGGTGCGGATCGAGACGAGCTGCTCCGAAATCGGACGAGTAGGTAATCAGCTGTTTGTGAGAAAGTATACTGGTGTATAGGCATTTATCATCTATGTACTACAGTGAATATCTGTACTCGTATAATTTGTGTACAAAGTGTTTTCCTGAATAACCTACATGTATTGTGAGATAATAAAATTATTTTGAACAATAGTAAATTCTCATTTATTTAATAAAAGAAAAAAAAATATTTTCTTATCGGTCACCACGCTCAAGAAGTGTAACTTGAAAACGTGACGTAACGTGAAAAAAAAAAACAAAGGAAAAAAATTACGGCATAAATAAAATAAATAAATAGTTATAATTGCATAAGTTAATAAAAAATGCTATGCAATAGCTTTAGCGCGGCAGTCCCCGAGTGCCACACGTATTTTTTTTATCTGAGTTTTTGACAATGAAAAAATATAGCTAGAATATAACGGTAAATTTTGCCGCTGCTGTCAAAACAAAAATAGCTTTCTTAAACCCGTATAAACCCTGTTCAAATCTAAGTGAAAGCAAAAGAGATATGTTTTTATTTTTTATAAAATATGCTTATTTTGTGAGGCAAACCTAATAGTTTATTTTAATCTAAAAATGTTTTTTAAAGATCCGAGCTAGGCTCAGCCGTCCAAGTACTATAATACGAATGTACGTAATAGGGAATAAATAAAGGCCAATCTTAGATTCCTATTACAATATAGAAATAGATAACTTTGTTATGTATTAAACTCTTGCTGATATTGTGTGCAAGCCCGAACTTATGGCTATGTCCAGAGAGGTCAAAAAGATTGACGAGGATTGTACGCAGCCTGTGATCGAGTTACATACACTACTGACACAGTGTCAATGTTGCGTTTTCATTTTATATGATTCTCTTTATTTCTACGGTCTTCTCAACAACATCAAATACATCCTGTACGTATCTGACTCTGAAGTATTCTCAGCAAAACTTGCCTTTTCTCTTTTCTCTTTCGTCGATGCTCTTGTTATCTCGAATTCTTCGTATTGTTGTTTTTCTACCGGAGTCAGTCAAATCAAAATAGCATATTACCTACTTCTGGCTGCGGTATTTGTAACGTCTGATAAATTTCTATTTGGAAAGTTTTGATAGCAGGTCAGTTTTATGATGTCACAATAGTGTAAGTTTTAATGCCATATGTAAGTAGAATTATTCTTCTGGTATCAAGTTTTTCTATATGGGCTGAATTCATAATATTCCTTAAGTAGTTGATTCCTGCCTGTCTCGGTAGGCGTTAGAATTTGGCAAAGGGTAAATCGAATTCAAAAAAATAAAAAATCAACGTGGAATGATAATAGTTGCATATCAATATGTTCAGTAGTTATGAGGTAATTGAGCTTTACTTAATTAAGAAAAGACGACTGTCATTCTTGGACCATGGACCACGTGCTCTTCAACGCGTAATAAATAATGTTAGCAACAAAATGAAAATATAAATATCTTACTGTTTATCAAAAACATTAAAATGTAACAGTACCTAAAGATGTATTATTTTGTCATTCCTTTTAAAGTTAACTTGGACCACTTCCAATCATATTGCAATAACCGCATAGACGTGGATGAATGTTATTATGTAATGATACGATTTTCTTAACACCCTTTTAAGTACATATAATATTTTCTTGCAGTCAATTCTTGCAAGTGTCATAGTTAGGAATCCTTCAGCGTTCATTGACTTCTTGAGATTTTACTTCTTCCTACGCCTTACGGCAATGAGAAATAATAATATTTTTTATTCATACACTTGTAAAAGGAGGTCAAATCAAGTGCTTACGGATTCTTAAAATAATAAATTAATATCAGGTTAAAACGTTAACATCCGTACTGGTTACAAAATTATATTACAAATTCCAACACTATTCCAATTTAATATGGGTGTGTAATTACTTAAACCTTAATTGCTCGCAATCTTAGTGAAGTATATGCGTCCATGTGTGTGCGTGTATGCGTGTTTTTGCGTGTCACGTAGACGCCTATATTTTTCTGTTTTTTTTTTAACGGTTTTAGAGATATATATCCCACTGGTTAATGTCTACCATGTGAGAGATTTATATACTCCCTCACATTGTCACGTTTCGAGATCAGCTAGTGAATTTATCGGACAAAAGGCTTACAAGTCGGTAAGGCCTCATCGACCGGCGTAGAATTTGCAATGGTTGCCACTACTTTATAATTGCACAGTGCTTACCATCAACCGTACAGGAGAATCACTGTGTCATACTTCGATGAAAATGGGATATAAAACAGTTCCTAACTGAAGTCCCCATAACGATTACCTCAACGACTGGTCTTTCTGCCACGAGTAGAAGTTTAACTCTTATACCCTCACACGATTCGCTCAGATCTACAAAATCCAATGTAGAATAGTTCTATGGACACTTCTATAGAGATATGGAATTAACTTCGAATAAATCTTACATCAAATCCCTTGGGACTAGATATTTCGATAAAACTTTAACGCCACTTCAACGAGGCCGCGAAACATTCTCACCAACCCTCTCGACCTACAACAGTAACAAACAAGTTATAGAAAACAAACTAAATCATAAAGTCAGAAGACCGCTAAACATAACATATTGAGTTTCAGCAGACGATTGTCTGTTTTTTTTGAAGTTTTTTTGACGTAATAATGTTTTATAGACGGCTGCACGCACAAAAAAGTGTCCCGTTCCGTCTTAGCTTAGCATGCAAGCGAGAGCGCGGAACATGCGGTAGAGAGGTGCGATCGGCCTTTTAATCGACCCTCCTGATGAAATAACGGCAGTGAACGATCAGTACCAGCCTGTCTCACCAAACACAGCGTGCGCACGCCCACGCCCGCGTAATCACAGATCACGCCGCTGTGGTCTGGGGGTAAATTTCGTTACCGCATACCAGATTAGGCCCCCTCGGCAGCGGTTCAAGCCTAGGTCCATTCCCTCGGCGCTCCCTTGAGTGCGCTGCTCGCGCGATACAGTGACACAAAATGTTGCATCACTGCAACAACAGTACGCATATCACACCCACGCACGTGCACGCATACACGCTTACACATGTAAGTGGAAGGGTTTTGTTTCTTTCCCTTATCGAACTGTAATAGTTTGGAAAATTATCCCATACGAAATATAAATAGGAGTTGTTGAGGTATGTATGCTTGGTACACATATATGCTCCAACAACTCATATATGTATGAATAGTTAGCTTAGGTCAGCTCAGATAGGTTGCGAATTGCACGTGTCGGGCAGCAGCCCAGGCCGAGGTGTACCGTGCACCCTTGAGCTAGTTGCCCAAATAAAATCGGCCGAGTGCCGCAAGCGCTCGCCTTAGTAGTCCGGTGAAGCTGTTAAGACCTTGCTGGGTCAATAGCTTAGTAAAAAAAAGAGCGCGATCGGACTAAGCGTTCGGCTTGTGATGCATCTATCTCTCTTCCACTCCATCGACCGATGCGTTCGAGCCGTTATTACGTTAAATTATCTACTGTAAACCGACTTTCTAGGCATTTTTTTTAAATATGTATGTAATACTACGTGCACATCTGGTTTTAAATCCCTACTAATATTATAAATGCGAAAGAGAGTTTGTTTGTTTGTTGCGCTTTTACACTTTGACTAGTTTTATGAAATTTTGTATATACGTTGTCGGGGATACAGAAAAGTATATAGGGCAATTTTCATTAAGAAAAAATAAAACCAGGGATAGATCAAACCTTCATTGATTCGAGCGACGCCGCAAGGAAAAGCTAGTTCTTTATAATAGTTTATATAATAAATATACAGAAATATTGATAGAAAAATAATATTATGAGATAATAAATATGTATTATATTTAAAAAATCTGTTGACAAAGTCGTATAAATATCTTTATTGCTTTTATTTCAACGTACATTTTGAATGTTATATCATGATATCTTATTGAAATTATTGTACAACAAGAGATAGAAAGGTATTAATATTCCCTAAACTAATATTTCAAAGCTATATTCAGTGTTTCCCGGCTTCTAATATGTTATGAGTTTCAAGAATTTAATATAATAATAGCAGGTACAGAGAGATTAAATATATTCAGTATTAACTATTAACAATTTGTAAATATATTCATGTAACTCGAAACATATAGTAAGCATTTAAAGTATGTATGTTACATGAATGTGATGTGAATAATTTTTTGAATCGAGATAAAACCATTTACGATTCTATTGTTAACTTCAAATAACTCGCGTAAATTAAGTTTATAACCATGTATGTAAAATTACCTATTCTTACTTGAATAAGCTATCGTAATCTGTTTTGTTAATGAAGGCCATAGTCAACCAGCTACGATTTAAGATCTTATCGTTTTTTAAGTGTAGATAGATAAAGTTATTGTTTCTGTGGAGATAAGAGATATATATGAAACGGGAATACACGCATGGTTAATTGTAATGTTGTTCTTTAATGAAAATTTACATTAAGTACATTATTTTACACTTAACTGACAAAACATAGGAGATTGTACATATTTTATGATTTCTGTATATTATGTTTCTATTTAATTTGATTAATTAATTATATGTTCATTTCAAAATACTTTATTTACTTTAGGCCCTAATAAGGCACTTATGAGTGTAAAAAACAACTACCGGTTCGGAAAACAACTCAGTCATCGAGTAAAACCAGAGGAAATTCGATTGGGTACATTTTTTTAACATATATTTCCAATACATCATGCAATAATTTTTAGTGGATGCACAGAGAGGATTCAATTCCAGACATCGCTATCGTTCACATACAGATCTACTCTTTAATATCCTTTTGACATTAAAACCCGCTTTACGTTGCGCTTAAATTTATAGTCCGGCAAATCAGTAACATGCAAATTTATAATTTATATTCTATTAAAGCTAGTAATATCGAATTCTTTTCAAGTTCCAAAAACGAAGAAAAATCAAGATGTAACTCTGATCTCCTCAAACCTATAATAGCTTACAATAATATTTGAAGAATTCAACATTTGTTAAAAAAAGTTATATATCATGGGAGACAAACGAACAGACGGAACCTGATATTAAGTGGTCACCGCCGTCCATACACACTAGCAACCCCAGGGGAGTCGCAAATGCGTTACCAGCCTGTGTTTTGGGGGGATTGGGGAAAGGGGGAGTAGGAGAGTAGATGAGCGGGTAGGGGGGTCTCCGGTGCTCTCACTGACCGAACGAAACGCAGCAATACAAGCACTGTTAATTCACGTCGGTTTTCGAGTGATACTGCTCCGGGTGAGCCGACCCATTCATACCGAAACCGGTGATAGCTTCAGCGTAGCTCTACCACCTATCACTATACTCTACCAATATAATGAAACATTTTTTTAAATTATTTATTAATAAGTTTTAACGACAATTTAACCTAACGTTAAATATCGGTGTGGTCCAATATGTTAAACACGTTGAACCTAGAGGAGGTCTGACTGTCAAATCTAATTTCGTGAATATACCTATAGATTAACTCTGTATTATTATATTACCTGTCAACCTCCTGTCAACAGCGGCTCAAGCCTAGGTCCGTTCCCTCGGCTTGGAGCCCTTGAGTGCGCTGCTCGCACGATACAGTGACACAGAATCTTATTAATCGACAATATCACACATTACACTCCCACACACGTGCACGCACACACATGAAAGTGGAAGGGTTTTATTTTTCCTCTTATCAAACGAAAATAGTTTAGAAAATTATACAATACGAAATATATATAAGAGTTGTTGAGGTATGTATGCTTGGTACACATATATGTTTCAACAATTCATATACTCGTATGTATGAATAGTTAGTATAGCTTAGGTTAGCTCAGATAAGACGCGAATTGCATGTATCATCAGGCAATAGCCCAAGCCGAGGTGTGCCGTCCACCCTTGAGCCAGTTGTCAAATAAAATCGGCTGAGTGTCTTAAGCGCTCGCCTTAGTAGTCCGATGAAGTTGTTAAAACCTTGTTAGGTCAATAGCGTAGTCAGATCAAGAAAAAAAAAACTGTATTATCACTAGTAGTATGTAGTACGTGACAGAATGTTTTTTACACTTTGGACTTGGACTCATCACGATCAAATATAAGCACAATAGAGGTTACAATATCGTGTAGCCTACATATCTTGTGAAATATCCGCTCCATAGGATTATTCACCACTTTTATTGAAAAATGCATGGATATAGGTATAATTTAATGTAAGTCAAGGCCTGATAACAGTTCCGTTTTAATGAGTAACAGTCATCATGTGTAGATATGGCACCGCATAAACTTCCGTTTACGAGAAACACATAACGTATACAATCATCTAAAGACTAAATATATCTATATATTCAAGTAATGAGAAAAAATATTTTGTGTTACATTATTTTATCATATTTTTTTTGAAGTTATACTTTTTTTGGCGCGTTAGAGAAAAATCATGAGTAAATTTTTACGATGCGCGCGCACAACGTCACGAAACATCGACACCCTGAAGTTAGCTATAATCAACATTTTGTTTCTTTGTATTTGTTGTTTGTATTTATTTATATTAAAACTTTCAGGGTATTAAATACTTTTTTCTATTGTTAGTGTCGTTTTTTCTACAAACGTAGAATAAGGCGAAACATAAAATTTTTGAAAAGATTTTTATCTTGTTACGCCAAAGAAGTATAACTTCTAACGCGTGTACATAAATGTACGCACACACTTTTTTATCTTTATTTTTGGCAACCAATCTTTCAGATTATCACTGTCATTGTCGTGTAGTTAATAATATTACAATCCTCGTGTGATTATTTTAATATTCTAACAAGATGGTGGCTCCATTTCTAGAACTTCCAGGGAGTTTTTGTGGTATCTCAGAACTTCGTGACCCGTGGTATTATTTTCCATTCACTTCACTTATGCACAATAAACTAAGATTATGAATGAAATATAAAATCCACTACAAGTCAGACTAAAATTCCACCAAAAAAAAAAAAAACCTTAACATAATTATATATTTCATTATTGCGAAAAAAAAACTACTTACTAAAATATTGTAATAACGACTAACTTCTAACGTAGTCCGGTGAAGCTGTTAAGACCTCGCTGGGTCAATGGCGTAGTCATTTCGGAAAAAAAAACTAACTTCTAACTAAATTAAAACCAAATAGTCAATAATGGCCAAACCTCTGTGTGACTTAATTGCGCGATCGCAAGAGTCTCCCAAGACTTGTTCTTGTTCAAATCTTGCAAAACCGAGGTCTTGGTCTTACGGAACTGAAAGGACAAAACTAAGACTGCAAACCCAAGACCGGTTTTGGGCGACACTGATTAAGAATAATTGTATTCAACTGCTTACAATACGAATTACAATAAGAATACAAAATTATAATACATAGTTTATTTACTTTAGATTGAGGTTTACATCAAAATACCATACTTAAAAAAAATATGAATAGACAAAATTTACAAAGGAGTTTTTGGCGGGATTTCTGTCTGTCATGTAGTGGATTTTATATTTTATTCATAATCTTGTGTTTCTTAACTCTATATTGTGTAAAGTTGGTGGTGTTTTATGTAATATGGTTAGTTTATTGTGCATAAGTGAAGTGAATGGAAAATAATACCACGGAGCATGAAATTCTGAGGTGCCACAAAAACTCCCTGGAGGGTTCTAACAAGAGATCCACCATCTTGTTAGAATATTGATTGACACGACGCTTGATATTGTAATGATCGTACGACGCTTGTGATATTATTGATTACTCGACAATGGCAGTAATAATCTGAAAGATTGATTGCCAAAAATAAAGTTAAAAAAAAATTACAAATATTACTATAGATTTTCTTATATAACAACATTCATTAAACTGTAATGTTATCTATCTTTATACCTACGTAATTATGCCATGTATATTTCCAATATACCTAGTAGGTATTGCATACTATCTCTGTGGGACTCAAGGCACATTATCTACACATCTTTGATGATTTGGCTATTGTGACATGTTACTATTTTATATCGTTCTACATTGTTACACTGAATATTTGGCAATTAAGTTTAAAACGTGTATTTGCTATACTTGACATCGGCGGAATTGTCTACATAGACAGACGCCATACCGAAAAACAAGAAACATACATTAAAATGATTATTGTTATAATAATAAAAAAACTACATTCGCCTGCAAATATAGATGTCGTAAAACATAATATTTTAATAATAAATAAGCTAATTCCATAATAAAATCAAATAATAAATAGTTGTTAAAATCTCCATTTGGTTCGAGTCAAGTCAACGTAAAAGCCTTTAATAACGCATAGAAACCAAGACCGCGCTTAAAATTCGAAGCAACTAAATTGGAGCCAGAAATGGCTCCCTACGCCCGCCCGTTCCGTAGTGTACAAGGTCACTGCGATCCGAACACATCTCTTAGAAAATAAATAATTATGACGGTTTCTGCAATTAAATGGTGTCACAACACCTCTGAAAAACATAAGAAGTGTGTTAATATCACTTTTAACAGGTAAACTATTAACATACTGTAGTATTTCAACTATTAATCTTAATAAAAACAATCGTTTTATTCCATCTTTTTTTTTCACTTTATTTTTGGCAATCAATCTTTCAGATTATTACTGCCATTGTCGAGTATTCAATAATATTACAAGCGTCGTGCGATCACTTCAATTTTAAGCGTCGTGTGAGTCAATATTCTAACAAGATGGTTGATCCCTTGTTAGAACCTTCCTGGGAGTTTTTGTGGCATCACAGAATTTCATGCTCCGTGGTATTATTTTCCATTCACTTCACTTATGCACAGTAAACTAACTATATTAAGTAAAACACCATCAAATTTACAAAATATAGAGTCCAATAACACAAGATTATGAATAAAATATAAAATCCACTACATGACAGACTAAGATCCCGCCAAAATCTTATTCCATCTTTTGTAAACGCTCAGTGTTGCCAGATAAGGAAATTATTTCTCCATTTTAATTGATTTTAGTGATGTGAGAAATTATTTTTTTATAAAAGGCACATTTTCCAATATGTGTTAAATAGGTAAGGTGCGTATACATTATGTAGTTTACATATTTTACATACTTGAAAATGTGTTCGTTAAAAGTTGGCGTCTAAATAATCTGTATAACATATAAGGATTAAACTATAGAGTACCTGTTTTATTTTATAGAGAAAACCATAGTAGAATAAATAAAAGAAGTAACTACAACACCCATAACTTAGTCGTTTCTTCAACCTCGAATACTTTGTGGTATGGTATGTTAAGTATAAAACATTTCTATTGTTTTCTAAGTGTTGAGTTGAGGCTGAAGTGACGACTAGAAGACGGGGGTAAGTAAGCAAAAACATTAAATATAAAAAAGAGCACACGACGGTTTATATACAAATAATGCAGTTAATTTTCCACGGTGTTGGGCAAGCTACATTTTAGTGGCAACCCGATTTTATCGTGGTGTGCGTGTATATTCGTGTAATCGCTTGCAACCTAGAACAATTATTTGCTTCACTTTTGTAGTCGCTTAAAGTACCGAACTTTGTTTCTATGCGTTATTAATTTAAGGTAAAAGCATTTGCCGGAAGATACATTTACATAATCAAATTTTCATACAAGTTCATCTAAATTACTTTACTTCAAATTATTCTTAATACAATTTAAAAATAAAGGTAACCCCTCACCGAGATACGTGGATTTGTTGACAGTGTTCTTAGTCCTTTATTAATTTAGACCATTGGCTTCATAAAAAATTATATAACTTACACTTTAACAGCCAATATACAAATGTACACATTAACGCGTCTGAAATATTTTAAGCTATTGCATAGCTTCTATCGCGGGCCTTGAGTGTGGAGACCGAATCCAAAAATTCCGTAACGAAAAAACCTAACACCAATCAAGTCTCAAACTTTTGTTTCTTATTTCAGTTACCATAAACCTATAGTTTCAATGATTAATATTCCTGAATAACCTATATATATAGGTACCTATACATCTCTTATCAGGCTTAAACCTGAATCGCGACTCATCGGAAAACATAATTTTATCCCATTGATCCTGAGTCCACGTTATGCGTTCTCTACACCATTCATATCGACGAGCGCGATTCCCGTGACGTATCGGTGGGCACCTGATTGGGCGTCAAGTTCGTAGGCCGTACTAATGCAGTCGATTTCGCACAGTTTGAGGACTTACATCAACACCACTTGAAATTTGTAGCCTCAAACTTATCTCTCGAGCGGTTAACATCGGCTGGCGACTTGCAGTCAGTTGTATGTACCGGTCTTGCCGAATGGTTGTAATCCTTTTACGGCCTGGATGCTGTTCAGCGGGTTCTCCTGTATTATTGTAGCGCTGCCAAAGACGACACATAACACTTCTATGAATGCCAAAATGTCGAGATACCTGAGATTGATTACTTTCCGCTTGCAACATCCCTACAGCTCTTTGCATTTCATCTGCCATCAAATGACGTCGCTTCATGACGTAAAGAATATCTAACAATTCAATTTTGTCGCTAACTTTATTTAAATGGTTGGTAAAATTATAAAATCAAGACTAAGCGTAGCAATTAAAACGCACTTAAATTCAAACAAATTCGCAGTCATTTGAATTTTATGAAAAAACAAAACATAATCAAATTTTTTTTTACAACCAGCCAGTATGCCATCAATAACAAAAAAGTTTACTTACCTACGCACTTTGTTTGAGTAAATACTTAGAAATTAATTAATATAAATGGTAAAATTTATAATATCACGCATGTTGCTTAGACTTTTCTGATGTGTGTATTTACGAAATAATTTTATTATCTCCAAAGGATTTGTCACCGAGCAAGTTTTCACCTTTAAGATCTCTAGCAAAGTTAAGCCAAAGTTTCAAACAAGTTACATTAATTTTGGATAATATTGGGCATAATATGCGTAAGTTGTTTCTAGATAAAATAAAGCAGACCTTCTCCATGCATTTATAATTAATTTATCACTTTGATTTATGATATATGATAATTCTACAGATACCGTTTAGACATCGCAAAAACGTTCATTTTTGACGTGAAACATCTATAGGCACGACTAAACCTGATTGTTGGGTTGGCGCGACGCGACGTGGCGACGCAAAACACTAACTTAGCACTATTAACCAATTGCTCACAAACATTTGCAACTTTATTTATATAAACATTAGATTCAAATTGTATTGTCGGTGCCCTTGATAAATGCCGCCTAACACACCATGCCTGCGCCTAGTTGAATTTTTGTTTTAATAAAAATGAATATTTATGTAATAAAATAAATAAATAGTAATTATTTTATATAATAAATTTGTAATGCTTTATCTTTATATTATACGATAGCTGATTCCTGTCGTAACCTATTCTTTTAGGCGTGTAATTTACACAAATGATTTCGATGTTTCATATCAGCCAAGCGTGCCGTGACGGCTCAATTTTTTATTTCACATTTTTAACCCACACAATAATTTTCATACAAAATTTTGAGTACATGATAAAAATTAAGTACATGTTTATCATAATGTTAATGTTTATTTAAATATTAATAATAGTCAATACGTCTTCAGTTTACATAGTAATCAAATTTGTCTACTAACATTGTTATCTGAAACTGATATTAAAGAAGTGTCCTATTTCTCTAGCTTTTAAATACAGCTAAATATATTTCAAATTTAATAGGCGCTAGGGAATAGAACAAGGACATTAATTGTAAAAGGTACAAAGGTACAAAGGTAGTGGAATATATAACTCCTAAATAATATATGTGATTTATTAAAGTTATGTAATATAAAATTTACGGGCATCGTTCAGCCTATTTAAAAATGTATACGTTCATATTTTTATGTTGCTAGCGGGCCCAGTTGACGTTTTCCCACCCTGATAACAAAACAAACCTTGACAAACTATATACCTAAACCTTCCTCATGAATCACTTTATTTACTGGTGAAAACCGTATGAAAATGCGTTGAGTAGTTTTTGAGTTTATCGCGAACAGACAGATGTAATGTATATACATAAAGGAATATTGCCAAATGAAAAATTTAAGAATAAAAAAAACTCTATCAATTGAAATTTAATTTAACCACATTTGACACATGCTTCGGCAAAGTAAGATCAACGTATCTTATGGTAGACTAGCGGGAACGGCGGACATTGTCCCTCCCTGATACCTAATAAAAAACTTTGACAAATTATATACCTAAATCTTCCATATGAATCACTATATCTACTGGTAAAAACAGCATGAAAAGAAAATCGTGGCAGAGGACTTTATTTTAATACTGTAATGATAAATGCAATAAAATCCTAGAACAGCAGTGATAAATTGGAGTCGAATTCCATCCGCATTCACCGCTATTGGTCCTTTATCGACGTGTTAATACCGACATAAAGGCACGTACGTGATTGAATTAGTTAATCCCGAAATTGAGCGCGTCAGAAATTGAATTACTCATCTTTTCATCATAATTACGATTTAATTAAACACATGAACGTTATTATTTCTTTTTTATATCATAGGAGGCAAACGAACAGGTCACCTGATGTTAAGTGAGCACCACCGTCCATAGACACCAGCAACACTAGAGGAGTCGCAAGTGCGTTGCCAGCCTGTGTTGGTAGGGAAGGAGGGAGGGGGAAGGGGAAGGTGGAGGGAGGTGATCCTCCGGCGCTCTCACTGACCGAACGAAACGCAACAATGTAAGCACTGTTACTTCACGTCGGTTTCCACTGGGTCTGGTGGTACTACTCCGGACGAACCGATCCATTCATGATGAAATCAGTTATAGCATCAGCGTGTAGTTATTACTCATTTGCAACCACATAACATAACACAAACACATTGAATTCAAGCGGTTTGGGTAATTACGTTAAACG
>JACEII010000008.1:9062057-9104867 GCA_014332785.1 Antheraea mylitta
TATTCGTTTTATAAACAGTTCTAATCGTTTCATAGATAATATACTCTTTCTATTGTAAATGAAATTAAATAACGTAAGAATTTATAAAAAATCAATGTATGTATTTATACACAAATACAAGATATGCTTTTAAAGATAAATATCATCACAAAAATTTAAAAATTGTTTCCGTGTGGATGTGATTGATATCTTTATTAAATTGGCCCCAATTTACCAAATTCCATGTCATTCGGTGTTAAATCGAGCACTTTTATACCCGACCCTTTCGATCTGGCTGAATGTTTTTTTTTCAACTCTATTAAAAATATATTTCAGATTTTTTTAGCTTTTTCCATAAATGGTTCTTTTTAAATTACCATAACTTCTTCAAAGTTTGAATAACTGAGACATCTATTATTTTAACCTTCATCTTTAAATGTATTTTCTGAAATATAATACGGTAACATCTATAAAAAGAAACTCTTTTTCGAAAAGAATCATCTTTTTTTTAAATTTGTCTTATTTAATTTATTCGTTCACTGAAATAATTTTATTCAATCCGTGAATGATCTTAACCAACTTGATGTGAGCCGAACTTTTCTTCTATATATTATTATTGATTGATAAAAAAACAACTGAGCGTTGTATCAGCATTTATAAAAAAACTCTGAGAAATGTGGTAATGAACTAATTACATCCACTATGACGTTAAATTTAATAAAAAGTAATTTTCTAATTTTGTCGGTGTCAACAAAAAAATGACATTGTAAGAATAATGAAGATGTAATACTAACATCTGCTTTCTATATCGTGCAAGTAA
Organism: Antheraea mylitta; assembly: GCA_014332785.1. Classification (NCBI taxonomy): domain Eukaryota; kingdom Metazoa; phylum Arthropoda; class Insecta; order Lepidoptera; family Saturniidae; genus Antheraea; species Antheraea mylitta. Next base: position 9,062,857 of record JACEII010000008.1, read on the forward strand.
CATTTTTTCTCTTTATGTATATCTTTACATTTTTGGCGTCGATAGAATTGGACAAAGATTTTGTGAAGTGAGAAAAAATTACCGTTATTACTCATGGTGACAAGACTAATGGAGTAATGGAGGATTGTAGCATGTTATAGATACGGCAAATGTTCAAATTTACATTCTTGTTAATCCCGGCCGTTAAAAACCTTGTATTTTATTACCTTTAAATTTTAAAAAGGATATATTCTATGTCAGTGTCATTCGAAAAAAAAAGCTATGAAAGTAAAAGCATACCAATCAACAATCCTATTATTTTATTTTATAATTTAGTGTAAATCTTGTTATTGATTAACAAATAAATCGAACCTGAAATCAGCATTATAATGGTAGGACGATGTATTATTATTTAAATTGTTAAATATTAAATTGATATTATATTAACGTTAAAACCGTGACAACAACATAAAATCACAACTTGTTAAATAAATAATACAATATTTCCACTCTTGGCATTTCAAATCTTAGTACCTGGGAGACTAAGCCTAGCTCGGTTTTTAAAAAAACATTTTTAAATTAAAATAAATTGTTAGGTTTGCCTAAAAAATTAACATTTTATGTTTTAGAAAAAAATCTTCTGCTGTCACTCGGATTCGAACTGGGGTTACACGGATTTTCGAAGCAACCGATTTCCATCTGAGCTATTTTTGTTTTGACAGTGGCGGCGAAAGTTACCTTTATATTCTAGCTATATTTTTTTATTGCCTGAAAACTTAATTAAAAAAAGTTTTCCATGAATAAAATCTAATTAGACCAATTTATCGTCCTCAAAATTACCTACATACTAAGTTTTACAGAAATAGATGACGTTGTTTTCGACATCCTGAATACATACAAATATAAAAATATAAAAGAATTGCTCGTATAAAGGTATAATATATAATATGAAAACATAATATTGTCATGTATATTAATGACAGAAAACATGGAAGTGTAATCTCAAATCTTGGAAACAAAAATTCCGCTATTGACAGTTTTGTTTTTTTTTAAAGGACTATCTTATTCCAGGATTTGGACGAGAAAAGTAATTTCACAGACATCCATTAATATGAACTGAATATCACGTCTTTAATTAATCTTATATCTGAATTCAACTTCGTAGGTGGCAGAGTCACGCTGAAGCTATTATTGATTTCAGCATAATTAGGTCGGCTCGCCCGGGTGGTGGTACCACCCTCTCACAGAAAACCAACGTGAAGTAACAGTGCTTGAATTGTTGCTTTTCGTTCGGTCAGTGACATCTCCGGAGACCTACCTCTCTTCATCCCCCTTTCCCCTCCTCCCAAACATTGGCTGGCAACGCACTTTCGACTCTTCTGATGTTGCTAGTGTCTATGGACGGCGGTGATCACTTAACATCAGGTGACTCGCCTGTTAGTTTGCCTCCTATGATATAAAAAAAAGAATAAATATAAATCTAAAATATTATTCTTCATAATAGACATCGATAACAAAACTTCGAAAAAAAACATGCAGGCTTCGGACAGAACTTTAACGGTTTTATTGAAATAGATTAGTTTGGTCCATTGCCATGTGTTATAAAGTTTTTCTCGTTACCGGCACATTCACACAGAGTAAGTACATTCTTGTGAATATATAGATTTTACGAAATGCTATCTACCTTGTACTCTTCTAGCTATGATGTAAAATATCTAACAGGTGGAATCGATTCGAGGTTTTGTGTTTCGGGATCATTTAATTTAATTAATATGTAGTTAATTTTCATAAAGTAATCGCGCAGTGGATTTTGCCAGGCTACGTGCATTATATCAAAAATGTCGTTGGAATCTTGTATTAAAAAATAAATGTAGCAACATTTTAAAAAGTAGGCTAAGTTTTTTTAAATGTTCTAACTAATTGAGTATTCTGACAGCATGAAACTTATCAGTAACATTGAGTTGTGGAATTAACATTACAAACGCGGTGCGATGTACTCACGGTCATCACAGATTGAATGCGTTAAACCATTGTTCCTGGCTCGAATTATTAAATAGGCTTGAGACACGTACTAGCTTTCCTGTCAAAATCAGTGGTATCTTCCCTTTCCTTCCTTAATGAATTATAAATGGGAGGATTGAACAGTTCTAATTTTTTTTAAACTAAAATGATAAAAATAGATAAACCATAGTTACTTTCTATTTAGGCATTAAAATAGCGTTTTCTTTAATTTCTTAATACCAAAAGATTTATTAAATTGTTATTATTTTTAAGCTGTCTGATATACCAAAGATGTATGCAGTCCACATGTAGCCCTGAGTCTAGTTAATAAAAGGTTTTTACTCCCAAAAATCAAGTTGCGACGTCTCATACGTCAGTGTATGTCAATATCTTTACCCTACATCCTTCAGACCGAAACACAATTACAATAGCTTCCGTAGCCGAATCTTGCAATTCTTTCACCACTCGTCTCTTCTCTTACTTAAAAAAAAAAACATTGTTACGAGGCGAAATCGTTGGATGAAGCCAAAAAGTTCTATTCCAGCGACTAAGCGTCGAACGATGCACTGTGAGTAGACGCTCTTTAACTAGAGCGAGCGACCTAGTGAAGATTGTAGGAATTCACTGAGTAAAAGCAAAACAAAGCCTGTCGTTGTGATGTGTTTTGTCATAACCTTATGTCTAGCACTAGACGACTTTAAGCTCAATGTGGGGTTCGGTGGATGTAAAAAAATAATTCTTGTTCAGTGAATTCTTAACTAGTGGTTGACTACATAACGCTGATAATACATTTATTTTATTCATATTAGTACCGTTCGTACTATTAAAGGAAAACATCGTTGGACACTTTACACATAACATGATTTCCGTATATCCGATGACACGGTATCTGATTTTTCACTTGTACCAGAATTCCGGCTGACAGTGTTATTTAATGCCATTCAAAATCAATGTCTCTAAAAGTAAGAGTCCAAATTGAAACTGAAAAAAAAATACACGAAAAAATTTTTCTATTTCAGGGTTTTTAATCCTTATAAAACTTGTAATAAAACAATATACAGTAGAGTATTGGCTAAAGCTATTTAAATATAAATCTATGTGACTTTATAAGCGAGTTAAAAATAGAAACGATTGTACGCAAATCAAGATACTGAAAAAAGGCTAGATGGTTGCTGTGTTGAACAACCGATATAAAACTGTGATGAACGTCAAATTACCATATTGTAGTGGAGTAGCAACATTTTTACTTAACTTTTAATGACATTGACACTAAAAATATTGCAATATTATATCCCAAATACAAACGGTAGATATTCTGTTTGCGTGCACGACAACAATCAGCTCTTCAATAACAGTTATTAGTTATAACCTTTTCTCTATTACATAGTCCGCTGAAGATGTTAAGACCTTGCTAGGTCAATAGCATAGTCAGTTCGAGAAAAAAAAATCTATTACTAATGTTTTTTGAAGTTATACTTCTTTTGGCACGTTAAGGATAAATGTTGAGATAAAATTTTTACGATGCGCACGACACCGTCACAAAAAACCGACACCCTGAAATTAGCTATAACCAACATTTTGTTTTTTTTTGTATTTGTTGTTTGTATTTCTTTGTATTAATACGTTCAATGTTTTAAATAATTTATTTCTATTGTTCGTGTCGTTTTTTAAGCCAAAGAAGTATAACTTCTAACGTGTGTACATAAGTACACACACACTTTTTTTTTCTCGAACTAACTACGCTATTGACCTGGCAAGGCTTTAACAGCGTCACCATTACTAAGGCGAGCACTTTTCAGCCGGTTTTGAAATTACCAATGTACGTAAAAATAAAACTCATTATTCTGACGCGTAATATAGTACGACTGTCTATGTGTTTTAAGTTTGTGGAAATAGTATCATGTATTTTAGTACAAGAAGATATTCTTACTATTAATATTATAAATACATACATAAACTTGTTTATTTGTTACGCTTTCACGTCTAGCCTTAATTACTCGATAAAGCGATGGACATAGAGTACCTTTTATTAAAAAAAGTACTGTTTTTGAGGGATAGGTTAAATCTATATTAAACCCAGCAAACCCTCGGGCAAATAATAGTAATATATAGAAGCACGCGATCGTCTGAAAGGAACCGCGTTCGTGTGTATTAAATCCATTCGGTTGGTACATTGGCCGTTTTAAAATTGATATCCTCATATAACCTTTTAAAAAATTGTATTATTCTTTTATAATGATATATATAGTAATCGTTTTAATTATTGCCCTACATACTAGTTTCGTTGGGCATAAAATATAAAAATTTGACACAACAGTTACATTTCTTCTTTTCTTCTACGTTTCTTAAAAATGAAATAATATCTTACTAGCAGTTACAGGTAAATAGTCAAAACTAGGGACGATCGATATTAGTAAAACATCGATGTTGACATCGATTTTAACATCGGTTTTAAAGTATCGATGTTCCATAAACATCGATAGAAAAACATCAATGTCTCAAAACATTGATGTTTCTGCTAGCAAATAAAACTGTCTGTTAAAAATGTAACTTTATCGGGTGTTTTCCATATTGTCTGTTCCGTTACTGGTACAGGAGTTGGCCAACTTTGAGAAAAGTCTTTCTGACGCTGTTCCCTTTTCCTTTTTCCCTTAGAAAATGCAAAGAAATAACTATTCGTACGGCTTACTTCGATGACGTTGATTAGTATCATCTAGTGTAAAACATTTAAATTTGATAGCTATCTACTCCCTAGCTAGTACATACTACGTTAGATGGCCCTAAAGAATACATTGACATTTCGATATTTTATTTTCATAACATCAATGTGTCGATGTTATCGAAAACAAAACATCGAATAAAAACACAAAAATATCGATCATCCCTAATCAAAACGCTAAAAATGTAAATAGGTGATGTTAATTCGTAATCATGTATACCGCCTGCTGTTATTTAAATATTTTATTGTAAAAGTTCGTATTAGTAACTTCAGCTATTCCTTACAACTTCACCTAGATTATAAAAAATATATATCATATCATATTAAAATGAATTTACCTTTGATACGAAAATAAATAATGGAATGGCTCTTTTCCATTATTGCTAATATAAATTGAAATATTAATATAAAAATACCTTCAATATATAACCTTTTTAACCTTATATAACGAATTGATTCCGAATGATTTCACGCATATTTTCGACATATTCCATACACCTGTGTTCGTTATTGTGAAATAAAATATTATAACACATGTCTTAATGTGTTTATTATGTTAATATACTATATGTATGTATTTCAAATTATACGTGAAGCGATAAACGTTTCAGTAGGTGGAGCCCAAAGAGTATCGATCAAAAACAAAAGACGATTTTTTTATTTTAGAGGTGGCAAACGAACAGGCGGGTCTCCTGGTGTTAAGCGATCATCGCCGTCCGTATACACTAGCAACACCAATGGAGTAACAAGTGCCAGCCCGTATTTGGGAGGATGGGGGGAATGGGGGAAGGGGGAGGAACAATAATACTGTTACTTCACGTCGGTTTTCTGTGAAATAGTGTTACTAACCCGACCCATTCATGCTGAAACCAGTAATAGCTTCAGCGTGTCTCTACTACCTCAATATTACATCATAACTTTATAAATGAAGGTTCAACTATAAATTCCAATAACTAGCTTTACTCAATCCTTGGTATATCCTGAATGGACTATTTTAATGGTCACGTATAAAAAGTACTATGAAATCCCAGAAGGTATGAGCGTTTCTTTATCCAGACCAAACATATTCCTTTTTTCTATAGTTACTTTAGTACTAGTAGAGCTTACTACCGTTGGAAACTAACATACCTAAAGATTACGCAATGAAACAAAACGATTATTATGACCTTGTAAACGAATTGACAAAAAACGGATATTTAGTTAATCTATACGCTGTAGAAGTGGGAGCAAGATACCAGCAAAATCTTTCTATAAATCTCCTGAAAGGCATTAGTCTGTCCAAAATTGCAGCTAATATTATACTAGAACGAGTACATAAAGCTACATTAGCGGGTTCATACCAAATTTTGTTGGGCAGGGAGATAAACATGAGTAATGTAGGTGAGTTTTGATGTGTGTCAGAAAGGGGCCACTTAAACCTACACCCGTGTTACAGGTCCCGGGATCTGCTCAGAATTTATCTCTTTGCCCGAATATGGACCTGGCACCTGCACGATAAATCCATGTAATCCTAAGAAATTTGTCTTTTCAATATTATGATATGCATGTAAATAAAAAAATGGAAATCAGAACTATATTATATACAGGACTATTCACATAATTTCCTATTACGTGAAATTCTGTGGCAACCTAATTAGACAACAAAATTTACATTCTTAATACATATGTAGGTTTAACTAAAGAGACACGCTATACAAACATTGTTTCTTGTGTAACTAATTATCTCCTCACACGGAATCCCCTTATATTATACTAACCTCTGCCCGCGATTTCGTTCGCGTGGGTTAAATACACTAACACGCAGCAGTTCTCAAAAGGAAAAACATCCCGATTTTGAAACATTTTTCACCTGTGCTGCGCTCCTATTGGTCTTAGAGTATAACCATATAGCGTATAGCCCATAACCATTCTCAATGAATGAGCTATATTAGCTTAATTGCGTAATTCCTGAGATTACCCCCTACAACGTCACAACATTACAAACTCACAAACTTTACCTCTTTATAATATTAGTATAGATAGATATAGTTTTAAACATACTTTTTATTTCAATATTAGATCCTAAATAAATCCAATCTGCTTGCATTCTGCTTGATTCCTAAGAAACGTAGCAAAACTATATCATTATAATAATATTCCTAAATATTTTAAGGGAAATTAAATACTCTAAATTTGAGCGTTTTTCATAGATGAAGTTGAATGATACTGAAATGGAAATCTACTACACGTTCTGTTTGAAGATTTTTAAATCTCGGATAAAAATACTACATGAAACGAGCAAACAGATATAAAACAATTTTTATAGATGCTAACAACATACAGAGAACTTAATAGTCATATAAAGCTCTACAAAAATAAAAACATTTACTTCACGAGCAGATTCGAATCTTTCTTGTTTAGTTATGAGCTACAGTTTTTTCTAATTTGACTGAATAATACAAAGTAATGTTATACACATTTATACTCTATTAAGAGTTATTACTTGTTTAGCTTTAAAATTATTGCGAGTTCTCTGTTCTTTAAAGTTCTAGTGTTTGAATGTTAATGTTAACTGCAAAAAATAATAATTACTTATATGATACTTATTTTGCTTATCAAGGATTAGAGGTTTAAAAAAATATATATTACATAGACTTGATATAATATCACATCACTTTGAATAAATATTTATGTGCGGGCAGCAAAGATTACATTTCATACTAGCGGGCCGCTAAAATTTAACCGCAAAGCCTCCTACTGGATCCAGTTGTGAATCTAAATTCTAAACCATTATCGGATACACCTGAATACTCATTAAAAAAATTCATCAAATCGTTCCAGCCGTTTAGGAGGAGTTCAGTGACATACAAACGTACAGAAGGAATTTATAAATAAAAAAAATAGATATTTTAAAATAATTTTGAAAATAGTTTCTATTTCAAATCATCATCAGCCTGCAAGAGACCCATAAAGGGGCCATAAACCTCTTCTCGAAGGAAGGTACTGGCATGATCACTACGCCAGCCCACAACGTATTGGCGATTTCAAGCTCTGAAAAATTCACGGTTCTATGTATATCCTACGATGTTCTTCTTCACCCTCAGCCGATGTTGCCAAGTTAAATTAGTAAATGTATGTTCCACCGATTAAACTACTAGACCACCACTCCTATTCTAGTTATTTTAATAACTAGAACGTATTTCAATATCCAAAATGAAGAGAGACTTTGAACGTGATATTTGATTGCTATTATAGGATTTAACTAAATATAGCAATTATTTTTTATTCATATATATTATATTTTATGTACTTTTAATTGAGGAAGGTATATAAATATAGAATATTTAAATATACCTATATCATTATGTATACTATAAACCCATCATTTTATTCACCCTTTTTTGAGGACGCTAGAAATAAGCTAGCGATATCTTTATTTTCACTTAATGTTCTAAGTTATGATTTATTAAAATGATGATATCATAAGTTACCTACTTCAAGTAGGCTTTACTTCTGATTCTCAGTAAATTCAGCCTTAAGTTTATAGAAAAGTTTACTAGCTTTATAATAATTCTCTTTTTTTCTTCGTGGTTTTACATGGTTTTGTGCCAGAATCGACCTTAGTATTATACAAATATATTTAGAGTACATTTTAAACATTCACTTTAAACGGCTTATTAGAGATTAGCTTCTGCTCGCGGCTTCGCCCAGTTTAATATAGATTTGACTTATGCTTTATGATAGTCTTTTCCTTGATGAAAATTACTCTATGTACTTTTATGTACCTCTGACAACGAACATAAAAAAATTCATGATAATTGGTTGAGTACAATGATATTATTGTGTTATAATATCATTTGTTGAGTAGCCAAAGTGTGATAGCGTGACAAAGTAACAAGCATTCGCATTTGTAACATTAATAAGAATAATAAGGATTTTAGTAAGGCTTTTGAAATTCAAGCGTATTACCAATATTTATGGCAATAAAATAATTAATAAACATAATTTATACTCGTTAGTTTAACAGATTTTAGAATCCAATAGTATAAGCAGTATTTAACCATTCACAGTTTTATTAATTAGAAGCAGGCCCATTAAAAAATACGAGGGCACTGGATAAATGATAATTGTAAAAGTTTCACGTTACTTTTATTGGGTAATCTAACTGAGCAATGATACTAATCTAAAAGCTGGCTGCTGTACATTTTTATGTATGTAAAATAAGAATTAATTACACATAATTTTAATGCACCATTACACCGTACATGTTGGTCTTATTTTATCTGTTTTATCATCAATAATCGATGTTTGTATCTGCGGAAATGGCTGAAAATAACATATTTAATTTTAGTTAATAGAAGTTATGTGAAATTAAAAAAATATAAATAGAAATGTTTATTTGTTTATTAGATGATAAAGTCTACACGTTTAATACTCTATAGTTGATCGCTGAAACATCTTTTAGCATTAGAAAATATCCATTGTTTAACCTAGGTGAAATACAAAAAAATATAAATTTACAAATAAGTTTTTCTATTAGCGTAACTGGGCAAATATTCGCTTTATATTACTTTATATTCTTTCGTCCAGTTAGTTTTTAATAACAAATGAAAGTAACAATTTTGAAAAAAAAATTGATTTTATATTAGACCTTTACGTATAAACAGAAAACTGTTTTTGCAGATAGGGCAATTAACGGGTACGAGATGTCAATTAAATGGCACAAAAAATCAAGAGAGCAACAACATAGCCATACACGTCACTCCACCAGATGGCGAAGAAGATGATGAATTTGTACCAACTTTGCGAGTACGACGAAAGTTGAGCTCACCATTGAGTTCACTGCCTACTGTCTCCGATGGCTTGCCTAGTAAGATTATATATTATAATTAAATAATAAATTATAGAGTTTATAGAGCCGCTTCAACTGCGCAGGGATATTGCCTCACTGAGCGTGTTCTACCGTCTGTATCATGGCGAGTATTCTGCAGAGTTGGACAATTTAATCCCTTCCTCTTCTTTTCCCAAACGTAACACGCGTAATGGTCTACGGAGCTATAGTTTTACGGTAAACCGTATTTGGGCACGAACTAAAAAGTTCGCAAAATCCTATCTTTACCGTACCGTGAACTGTGGAACAATCTCCCGGCTATTGTGTTCCCTCCTTCCTATAATATGGGATCCTTCAATCGTAACTTGAAGAGGCGTTTACGCAGGCCGGCATAACAGTGGTGACCGACGAAGGATGACGTATCTCTCGGCAGTAGCCTTTGTTTTTGGATCGTACTATGCTTATCATCAGGCATAGTGCAGTCACTTTGCCGTGTTATAATAAAAAAAAAATTATAACGACTTATTTTTTAAATGTCTGCTTTGTAAAGGTGCTTTGGTCTGCTTTGTAAAGTGGTAACAAAGGACAACTGATAATTATTCATCATAATAGCTCATAAAAGTGTCACCAGTATAGGAACAATTTTTAAATTCAGTTTAGCGTTTTCATTCCTATAACGTACTACTTTGTTTTGTACAGATTTACGAAGTTCACCTATGCGATCGACATCTCACATAGACCGGACAAAACGTCGTTTTAGTACTATGGTCTCAAGCGCGGCTGCCGCAGCTGTCTCCCGCCGATTATCAGCCACGATCGGATGGTGTCTCGCCACACCGACTCAAGTCAAACCTCAAATAGTACGCCAAGGACGGGCACTTTGTTTACAATATATTAAAACACAAATAAGGAGATCAACTTTGTGTCCGAACAAGGTAAATAAAGGTAAAGGTAACCATATTATGTTACCTGTAACATACGGTCTAAAATCATTAGAATTTCGCAAAATCATTGGATTTTTTTTTCCGACTGACTTCGCTATTGAGCTAGCGAGGTCTTAACAGCTTTACCGGACTACTAAGGCGAGCGCTTAAGGCACTCAGCCGATTTTATTTTGACTACTAGTTCAAGGGTGCCCTGCACACCTCGGCTTAGACTGTTGCCTGATTCATGCAACTCGCGACCTATCTGAGCTTACCTAAGCTAAGTTACATATTCATACTTATATGAGTTATTGAAACATACATGTATACCAAGCGTATATGCCTCAACAACTCTTATATGTATTTTAGGTCGGATAATTTTTCTAAACTATTTCAGTACGATAAGGGGAAAACAACAGAGAGGAGAGTGTCCTACAAAGGAGAGTGTCCTAAAGAACTTTTAAATATGGTAATCTTGTAGTCGTTTCAGACCACCTCCCTGGGCTTCCCAGTTCAGTGTTTCCCCAGGGTTGTGATATGAGGTTCTTAAAGATTGATACACGCTCTTCAAGACCAGCAATGTAATATTGATAGTTCTATATAGACGATGCTATCCACGTACCAGCAAATGAGCCATGCTCCAGTCTCCTTCCCTTTGGTATAAAAAATAATTTTTAAGGATTTGAAAAACTATGCAAATTTATAAATATCTGTTTTAAATTTAATAACAAGTATAGTACTTTTCTACGAAAAAAAAAATCGAATTATTGAGCTGAATCAGTAAAAACTTAGGTTTGTATAAGTTTAATATCATATGATGAATTGAAATCCAATACGATCTTTTTTAACTTGTAACAAAATGAATTTGTTATCACTCTACTTGTGCGAAAGTTATTCTATCAGATTTTTCCACTATTCAAAGCTGATAGTTTTCTTACGGTTTTCTTTAATAAGAAATCATGACATGACATGACACTTTAAAAATAACTTTAAACTTTTTTACTTTTATGAAATTAAATTATAGCACATTTCGACGTCATTAGGTATATGTAGTAATATACGAAGCTATCATTAAATGTCCTGTGCAAAGAGTGTCATAAATTCACTTTGAAAATTTTCGTTAATGTATTTTTACATTCATTATTCTAGTGTTTTTTTATATAGATATATGCATTTTTACGATCTTAACACGTTCTTCACGGATGTCAAAAAGAAATGTCACCTGTTTTTTTTTTTTCGATCTGACTACGCTATTGGCCTAGCAAGGACTTAACAGCTTCACCGGACCACTCAGGCGAGCGCTTAAGGCACTCAGCCGATTTTATTTGACAACTGGCTCAAGGGTGCACGGCACACCTCGGCTTGGGCTGTTGCCTGACTTGTATTATTAAGAGAATAGTAAAGAATTAGGAAGGGGTGAAAAAGAAGAGGTGTGAAATTAGTGCATATGTTAATAAAATATTTAAATATACCTTATGAAAACTATGAAATTAGATAATTATAATTAGAAATCTAATTTAAAAACAAGTAATTTTCGAATTAACAATTAATAACATAAACAGAAATAGATTTTAAAATGAAACAACATTTAAATGTACCCTCTCTACAGTTACTCTTAACAGTTTAACTTTTCCTACGTTAAACTTTTATTAAAAGGCTAGCTGTTGAACTTGTCGAACGAACTCGTATATTTTCTTAACCAAGTCACTTTAAATTTCGTCTTCTAGCAAATAGTTAAGAAACGTCTTCAAAGAATGATAGAGACTGAATGCGGCGAAGAAGCTATATGTAACATTGAGACGGGTGTACTGGCAGCGCTTCGAACGCTTTCTGCAGCTTTGGAAAGAAAGCGACCTGATGCTTTCCGATATGTAGCAAGACAGGCCACTAGAGCACCATCTGCTATGCTCAGATCGGACACCGCCCTAGCTGAGCTTGCTCTGGCTCTCGCTCGACGCATCACCAGGGAAAATATTACTTGGTCTAAGGTAATTATAACCCGCTTTTCAATCAGTAATTATCTAAATAGGTGGTAATGAATCGTTTTTGCTAAACTTTATTTTACTCTCGTACGGTATTATTACCAAAAAGTTAAATACGTATTGAACACTTGCTTTACAAAAGGTTATGTTTTAAATGCACCGCGTTCGCCATCTTGTTCTTTTGTCTCGCTTTGGTTAGGTTAGTTAGACTTGCGAAAAAAGGTAACTTTTTGTAATAACATCGTAAATGTTTAACATATACTCCTTGGTTTATAATTAAAGTTTTTATATATATGTACATATATGTCCTCATTCTATCTTAACTTTTAATCGGGTTACTTACTAACAACCTTACACAGGAGTTTCGTTGTGTGCTTCCGAGTTAATTCTATTTATTTAGTCCGTTGTTTAAATAAATTCACATAATAACAAGAATGCTTAACCTATGACACATACGAAGTCATTTAATGCAATAAGAAGATACTCCATGTACAATTAATTTAAAAATGTAGTTTAAATTGATAGTGTTTGCAACTTTAGTTGATTGCAATTTTTATAAAACCAAGATTAAATCTTGGCATTGTATATTGTTATCGTGTAGCGTAGATACTTGAAAATCTGAGTCAATTCCTTAACTAAAATAAACGTTAAGTCTTTACTACAATAAGCTTTTTTAAACAATATCTCTAACCTTACATCAGCGTTGGAGGAAGACCAAAATTTAAAACGGGTAAGGTAAATTTTATAAAGATCCTTTACGTAATATGGACTACCAACTGGCGAGACATTTTCTAGTATGTATTATCTAAGTGTGGATCCCCGAGCAAAAGGACCCTTTGGTTGCCACTCCCCTTTATTTGGTACCTACTTTGGCTATACGAAACATTAGAGGCGCGAAGCTCCTCGTAAAGTCGGAAGCAGTAACTTATGTCACATACACACATATATACAATGTCTGCTTAACTTATATTTCTTTTTCATTTTATTGTATATGAGTAACATCCCGTAACTTTATTTATGTGTATTGTAATATAAAACTGAATAATACTAAAATTATGTTACACAAAGAGATCGTAACTTTCTATCACTGTAATAATTTTCATAAGATACGTAGTTCCAAACATTACCTCCTACAACTATACAAACTTTACCGATTTATGATAATCACTGAAGACAATGTACAACTGTTGGAAAATAAACCTTTAAAATCACCTTTAATATAAAAATATATAATACATATCAGAATTAATATGAAAAGACAGTTTAATGTCTGTTATCTACGCCGTTCTGTAAAGAGGTCAATATTCAATAGTGAACTGCAAACAGCGTTAGAAGAAATAATGTTAGCATCATGTACCAGGTACGTCGTATTTATAATTATTATCCAACACTATAATTTCAGATAGCAGCAGTATATTGTATATGTGGAGCTCTAGCTCGGGAAGCTGCTGAGGCTGCAGACGAGGAGCCCGCATTAGAACTCGTAGCAGCTCCAGCGGCAGCCATCGCTGATCTCTTACATGAAGAATCTGGCTCTTGGATAGCTTCAAACGGTGGATGGGTACGCAATAAGCGATGTTTACTCAGTAGCTACTTTTTAGATATTTACTAAATATTTTATGCTATCTCCCTTTTTATTACTATTACAAATTATTATAAACGCAATATTTTTCGGAATTGTTCTAAGTAGGTTTATGCGTCATTATAATGTTTGAAGTGATAACGTTTTATAAATCGAAAAACTCCGGCTGCACGCACTAAAAAACATGATACATTGTCACGTTCCGTTTGAGCCGAGCGAGCAAGCGAGAGCGCGGTATTAAGAGATGCAATCGGCCTAACGCAGTGTCCTACGTAAGCGATTTACTTGCGAGCACGAAGCGACGCGGCGCGGCGTGATTACAACAAACAGGCGACATGTATTGAAGTGTCCTACTTGACTAATATAGATGCGGAGTGGGAACGGCGCGGCGCGGCGCGAAGCGAAGCGAACGCGATCCAGTTGGTTTCATATTATCGCGTGAAAGAAACGTGGCGGCGCGGCGCGACAGTTGCCCGAGTCGATTGCGTTGTCTGATATGGATGCTACTTTAGCGATTCGCACGCACGTAGGACAAAACTGCCACGTCGCACCGCATCGCTTTGAATTCGCGTGTCACCGCACCGAATCGCTTGGCAATCGTGTTCACTTTGGATCGCCTACGTAGGACATAGGCTATGCGTTCGACTTGTGAAACATCTATCTATCTTACACTCAATTGGCTGATGCATCCGAGTCGTTTTCACATGAAGTTATCATCCTTTAAACAACTTTACAGACATCAAATTTTCTTACTTAAACTTTGATTTCTGTTCTATTTTATTTAAAAAAAACTATTGTCTGTACTTAATTATAGTGACCACAAAGATGACTATATCGGTAACAATTTTTATTGACAACAAGTGCAAATTCTTATTTTCATTCACAATAAGAATCATATCGTTTCAGTGAAAAGAGATTTCAGTCTTTTGTACCGGTTAGTTATTGTAGTATATGTTATGAGTATTTTATGAGTCATTGAAAACCACAATAATTCTCCTAAACTACTGGATATTCACAAACTGTACTCGAAACGCGCCACAACGTAAGTAATGTCTCTAATGGTGGACTAAGCTGATTTCTGACAAGATACATATTAATAAGTAGTCCGGTGAAGCTGTTAAAACCTTGCAATGCCAATAGCGTAGTCAGTTCGAAAAAAAAAGTGTTTTATCAATCATAACATGCCGCCAATTCTTATGAGGCTAAAAAAGACTGTGGATATATTCAGAAAGATACCTCAATCCTATAAAAATATCAGTATTAAGGTTAGTCCATAAAATCATATTAATAATTTAGAGATAACTCGACAGGAAAAACTTCTTGTAATCCGTACCATTATAACCTAGACTATTATAACAGATGACCTAAATCTGTTTAAAAAAAAACCTTAAATGGAAGGCCAGTTTATAGGAGTCTCACTGCTGGGCCAAAGTCCTCTTCTCGATGGAAGAATACGGATATAAGCACCACGCTATTTCCCGCGTATTGGTGATTTAACTAATTTAACAGCAAATCCAGAATTCTATTTTTTTTTTCACATCAATGATATTATACGAACCTTTCTCCTGTCCGAGTTTTCTCGTAATAATCCATTATACCATTAGATGATAGTACTATTAGTTTCAAATGTAAAAAAAAGTAAATGCACGTGAATTTCGATAAAGTATTTAGTACACATCCACAATTGGCATGTGTAGACATCGAATCGATATGTCGCCGATCAAACAACTCGACTCGAAACTTTGATCTTTAGTGAATGCCAGTGAATTACTCAGTAACATCCATGCTGGATACTAAAAGAAGCGAAACCTTGCAAAAGCGTGGATTTATTGCTGCTATTTTTTATTCAAGTAGTTATCCCATTTATTTTCAGAACGGTCTCATTGAACGGCTGCGTGCTAGTGAACGCGATCACCGGTCGGAAAAGAATCTACGTGTGATGGTATCATTCTTCGTGCTAGCTTGTCTGACTCTCTTCGTGTTTCGTTGGGTGATACAAGCCCATCCTGCCTACAACGAGTAAATGTATAAATATCTACATGCTACGGAGCCATCGAACAGTTAACTAATTTATTTAAGTAAACTATAAATTATGTTAAATATATTTATTAATAAATTATTCGAATTATAAATGGAATTCGATGTACATGTGTGTACATATACCTTCTTACTCTGTGTGCCAAATTTTGTTTGAGCATTTCTAGAGTGAAGTTAAGATTCGAATATCACTTTTTTTTTTTTTTAATGATCCACATTATGATAATAATTGTGTAAAACAAATAAACAGGGTGTGTCGTAATGACAAGCGGTAGAAGTGAAACTTTTGTATGATATGGAAACATTGTAATTTAAATGCAAAAGCCAACATCGCGCGATGTTCCCAGGTAGTCACCCGCCCAAGTACTGACCGCGCCCGACGTTACTTAACTTCGATGATCGGACGAGAACCGGTGTTTACAACACTCTACCCGACACAATGTTTACCACTTTTCGTCACACAAAAAGATTGCAGATCAGAATTTCACCGCCCTCCCATAGGAAGTTTCATTTCTAAAACTTTGTTAAACCTATTCTATCAAAAAGGTATAATTATGTCGCAAGAACGAGCAATGATGCGTATTTAGATTTATATATATACCAAAGCTTAGCACATTGCAACTGCAATTATCATACTAAAAAAAAAAAAAACTATTACTACCTAGTAACGTAGTTTTAATGCATAAAACTTTCTTTTCAAAAAGATACATTTTTAATCTCATACTACCTCGAATTTTAGCGAAATATTTATTTGACACATTTGCAGTGGCAAAAACTAAATACAAATGAAATAAAGCATGTTTATGACTTTATTAAATATAAAGATGTACTTATAGATAAAACAATGTTCAAATAAAAGTAATTAGAGAAATATGAGCAATATTAATATGTATTCGTGTGATAACCTATTTAATAATATAAAATAGACATTTTTGTACGTTGTTTTATTTCCCTGATAATTTCGTGGAGAAGATACATACCATGTCGTGATTAACTATAATGATAATTTATTAATTAATGCTCTTTATTAACACTGGACCACAACTGAAAAATAAAAAAATCACAGCAGTTCGAAAAAATATATTTTGTACCATATAAGGTAATTCTATATCAAATCATTAAATCGACAAAGATAGCTTAATTTATACTAGCAAATACCGGCGACTTCGTTTACGCTATTTATTATCTTAACGATATTTTTATGTACAAAGGAGAAAACAAAAGCACTGGCCTATGGTCTATGGCCCTGAAAGTAGGTACGCTATTGAAAATCGAAGTACTTTCAGATATTTTTTTAAATCTCCAATTCCCTTTGATCTGCGGTGTTGTCTACTACTTAATGTTGAATGATAACATTTCTCAGATAACAAGTGCGCAATATCGAAACCAAAAAAAAACATAAAAGGGAAAAAACAGTATCAATTTGTTTCTATTTTATATAAAAAATGTCGTTGTGATTATAAGAATTTGTACATATATCTATATCTATACTAACATATAAAGCTGAAGAGTTTGTTTGTTGTGTGGTTGAACACGGTAATCTCAAGAACTACCGGTCCGATTTGAAAAATTCTTTCGCTGTTATATAGCTCATTAATTGAGAAGGGCTTTAGGCTATATCATCACGTTAAAACCTATAGGAGTGGAGTACCAATGAAAAATGTTTCAAAATCGGGCTATTTTAAAAGTTTCCGCTTCGTCTTAAAATGCGTGCGAAGCCGCGGGTAACGGCTAGTATATGTATACATAAAAAATAAGATATAAAAAAGTACAGTACGTATGCTTAGCTCTTTTTTTTATAATATACTGTGTGACGCATGACCTCAGTCACATTTGAAGGAAAATGACGACGAGGTCTAGGATGTAACGCGTTCACGCAGTAAATGCTCTTTCACTTTTTTTTTAAGATTGCTACATCATATGCTTAGTATCTATAGTATAGATATAGCAGTATAGTATAGTTGATACTATACATAGGTAGATATATAGATACTATCTATGCTATATCATATCTTTTAAGTATTATAAGACTGGGGCCATTTTTTCCATTCCGTTTATTAATACGCGTTAAGTATAAAATTAAGCTATTTGTTGAATACAGATTTATTTTAAATGTGTTTGTAAAATCATCGACAGAGCAACTGAGTTCTAAGTTAGTAACAGCCTTTATTGTTTAAATGTTATTCATTATCATTATACCGTATCTATACTCTATACTAATATATAAAGCTGAAGAGTTTGTTTGTTTGTTTGTTTGGTTGAACGCTATGATCTCAAGAACTACAGATCCGATTTAAAAGTTTATTTTAGTGTTAGATAGCTCATTTATCGAGGATGGCTATAGGCTACATATCATCACGTTAAAACCAAAAGGAGCTGAGCACTAATGAAGAATGTCTCAAAATCGGGCTACTTTGGAAGCTTCCGCTGCGTGTTAATGTCAGTATTATACGCGTTGCCATGGTAACGCGATAACATTCTATTAAAAATATTTTCATGGTTTATTTTGTATTCCTATTAAAAAAGTTTATTCTACGTTAGTTTTGTTTTCGATTTTTAATTATACGTGTTACGTTTATATCGCAAATATTTCTTAAGTTTATTTTGTGTTGTTATTCAGAAAGTTTAGTAGTAATAATATTCGTCCAATAAGACAGTCGAAGGAATTAATCCATACAGCCAATTCTGAAGTTGTCAATATAGTTAGTTTTCTTCTATGTCCAAGTTAATGTAAAGGTATAAGCGCCGAATCCTCTACATAATATAACGTGATTTTTTATCTTCTTAATCTTCAAGACCATAGAATTAATGCTTCGTGGTTTTATTTTTCATTCATTTCACTTATGCAAAATAAACGAACGAATTTATATAATACGCACCCAATTTCTACACGATATAGAATCATGTAACACAATATTATGAAAAAAATATAAAATCCACTACATGACAGACTGAAATCCCGCCAAACACTCTTAAAAAACTTTATTCTACATTAGTTTTGTTGCCAATTTTTTATTTGTGATATATTACGTATTATAAAAGTAAAGTGAGTGTAATTTATATTAAAATAAATTATTTTTGGTGAATACAATCTGTGATGCTACAAACATCAACATTTTTTTAACTCTGTCAATATGTCTGTTTTTTTATTTGTTCCGGGTAATCTCCGAAACGATCGGACCTATTTGAATGGTTTTTTTTCTTAGAAATGACTACGCTTAACAGCTTCACCGGACTACAAGTAATATTTGAACGGGAATTTTACGGGCAAATAAGTAACTAATTAGCTGTTTCATTTAATATTGTTCGATAATGTGTAGCTTCATATTTTCATTATTTTTTTATATAGTGTGAGCACTGAGGGTGATATATAGTTTAAAATTCCAGTTATGTGGCTGATCATAATCCCATCCCATTCGGTACACTATTAGTATTCACATACATAATGTACACGTTACCTGTTACTGTAGATGATGTGCGTGTCATACTTACAAATATGTTTGAAAGAGTATTATTGTTATTTACACATCTAATAACAATTTTTAATATTTTTTTAATAAATTCAAAAAACGCGTGCGGAGCCCCGGGTAACAGCTAGTATTATATAAAAAAAGCAACTGTATTGTATTTATATTCCATTTATTGTGTAGAAATTATAGCAGAAAAGTCAATAGGAGTGTATAATTTACTCATGTCATGTTGTTGAGTAGGGATTGTGTCAAGAAATTATTGAACTTTACCAAGATAATGAACGTAATAAAACGTGGCATACATAAATAACTTTGAAATAATTAAGTTTATCATAAATTTCAGGTTTCAAAATACTTCTTGTTCGTCCCTACACAATTTGAATACTGAACTTCATAAATAACTACTTATCTTTGCTGAAACATGTTGCTCAGGTATCTTTAACAAAATTAACATACATAAACACATATTTGTGATATGATATATCTATAGGCGAGAGTAAATTTGATTGTTGGCGTAGTGATGTCTGTGAGACGTGGCGACGCGATGCTATGCGCAAGCGATTGCGCGCTATTTCTCTTGCCGCACTGAGCTCGCAAACCTATAATGTTGTTACAGTATTACTTAATACGTGTGTATATGTTTCACATCTGTCAGGTGTCCCGTGACGGATCAGTTTTTTTTTTTTCAAGATATGATAATATTAGTGGGCCCGCCGCACGTTGTCTGATAATTAAAAAAAACTACAAATTATATACCTAAGCCCTCCTTATGAATCACTTAATCTACTGGTAAAACCGCATGAAAATCCGTTCAGTAGTTTTTGAATTTAACGCAAACAGACAGACAGACGTTTCAGAGAACTTTGTTTTATAATATATAGTGATGCAGTGTAGATCTTTATTATTCGATATAATAAAAACGATCCTCTTTATTTCATCTAACCTTTCAACCTGTAAAGAAGTTTTTGTCCTTTTCAAACGGTTCAGTATTAGATCGGTTAGATAGATCAGCCAGAAGCCCGTAAATTTACAAAGTTTACCCCTCTTTAACGGTATACTCACCGAACTGTAACCAGAATTTTAACTTAGTTCATACTTAACTACCATAATGTCGTATTTATGCTAATAGTTGCCTCTTGTTGTTTCGATTACGAATAAATTTAAATTAAACTAGGTACCCTAACGAGTTAGCAAGCTCAGAATTTCTTAAAAATGGGTGATTATTTTGTTAGTACAATTTCCTAGTAAGTTCCTATAGAATTCAAACTCAGTTACATAGTTAATGCACTCATATTAAAAACTAGCCGCACAAGCAGCTCCACACGCGTTTTTTTTAAATTGTATTAAAGAATTATACAATTGTAAGACTATTTAAAATTATAGAAATGCTCTATAAAAACAATTGTAAGTACGAAACGCACGCCGCTTAGTGTGTTAACAGTGTGCCAAATAAGGTTTGTCATCAACAGCGTATTTGGAACCTTACCCCACCATATAACTACCTCAGTGCTCCTTTACACTGTGTAAGGCACTATTGAAACGATTATTTAAAATATTATTATAAAGATTTACATCAACACTACATTTAATATACATTTCTATTGTAAATAATAAGAATTTGTGACTGTAAAAAAAACGCTTTTCTGTTCCGCAAGAAATTATATAATGGAGCTCTTTACTTAATACATTTATGGTCTAAGATCTTATTATGAAGACCTCGTCTATCTTCATAGTTACTAATAATTATAATTACGAATTATAATCAATAAGTTGATAATTATGCCTCTAATTAAAAACAAAGAATGAGTTGAAATCTTGCTAAATTTCATACAGACAAAGTCGCAGTTAACAGCTAGTCTAAAATAGAATAACCTCAATTACTTTTTATAAGGTTCGCTGTCTACCAGTGAAAGACCCGTTAAAGTCGCTCTAACCGTTTTGGAGATGGTAATACAGGTGAAGCCACGGTTAACAGCTAGTATAAACTAAATTGCTTGAATTACTTTTTATAAAGTCAGCTATCGGCCAATGCAAGTTTGGTGAAGATCGATTTAACCGCTTTGGAGATAGTACTGCGAGTGAGGCCACGGTTAACAGCTAGTATAAACTAAAATTACTTGAATTACGTTTTATAAAGTCAGCTATCGGCCAATGAAAGTTTCTTGACGATCGGTCAAACCGTTTTAAAGATAGTACTGCGGGCAAAGCCACGGTTAACAGCTAGTCTAAATTAAAATATATTAAATTGCTTGTTATGATATCTGTTGGTGAAAGTTTTGTGAAAATCGGTCAGTCCGTTTTGGAGATAGCATTGCAGACGAAGCCGCGGTTAACACTTAGTCTAATTTAGAGTAGCCTATGGCACCCGCTGTAATTTCAGTTATCTGCCAGTGAAATTCCCGTCAAAATCGGTTCAGCCCTTTCAGAGATTACCCGGAAAAAACAGACAGACAGACCGATAAAAATTTAAAAAATTGCATTTTTGTTATCAAAAGCGTGTATACTTTCATACCCAATCGGTCATTTTTTTTGTGTATTCCGGTGAAGCTGTTAAGACCTAACTAGGTCAATAGCGTAGTCAGTTCGAGAAAAAAATCATTTTTTTTTATTTTGATATTACATACAGACACTTCATTTTTATTATATGTATAGAGTAAAGCTGGTAATAATAGCATGAACTTGACCATTTACTTACGCACTTACTAGGTTCTGCAATTATAAAATTTAATGTTTTAGTAAGGCATCAAATTTATAAGTCAATAGGGTTTTCTTAATACATATTTTGTTGAATAACACAAACTCAAGAGTATATTATTGTTACCGAAATACGTACATAAGGCTTTTTAGAGTTTTTGCAGACTTTCATACTAAAAAAATATATCAAACCTTCTTTTTTTTTCCTCGAACTGACTACGCTATGGGCCTAGCAAGGTCTTAACAGCTTCACCGGGTTACTAAGTTATATATCAGACCCATTTTGCCCTATCCCTTTCTAGGAAGAAGAGTAACTTATGAAATAGCTCTAACAGGTCATATAAGACTTTGATATAATTCGGATGGAGTTTTGCCAAAATACTCTGATTAATACCTAAACTTTGACAATTAATGAGCCAGATCAGCCGATGTATTATAATCTAGTAATTAAGCGGAGTTGTAGGGATCTATTTCCGACCATCATGTGCGTGGTGATAAATTCATTAAAGTGATTCTAATAACTTTTCGGGGTGAACCGGATTATTCAAGAGCCAAGATGTTAACAAATGGGTATGACAACGATTATTGTAGATCTCTTAAAAGTCACCGTTTTTTAAGTGAAATTTCTAATGCGACTTCCAACAAGGTAGCGTTATACGTTTAACGCTACCATTGAGGGGGTATGAAAGCGCTGTTGCGTTAAACGTTCAACGCTAGATACAATATAATTTCACTAAAGATAAATTTCTACACCTTCTTAATTTCATTTCCACATTACGAAGTTTCACTTCTTCCATGCGGTGGAACTCCACGTATTTTTTTACAGTATATTTAAAATCATGTAAGGTGGGGGGGTCAGTTCTTCGTGCTACAATAAAAACAAAACATCTATTTTACAGACCCATCATTATAATGTTTTTTAACTGTAAGATTCGATTTTATTTGAATGGGTGATACTAACACTAAATAATTTTAGAGCTGGAATTAGCTTGAATTATGGCTTAGATCCCTTTCGATATAGTGTCCTATACCCCCTTAGGTACTATTTCTTTTGGAATTACAGTAGTTCTAAAGCTGGAATATCTAATGAAAGAAATAGTTAACAAAGCCTGAACAGTTACGTATTTACACAGGAACCATCACTGAATAAAAAACAAGGAAATAGTAACAGTGGTAGTTTGAGAAATACGAAGCAGATATATCGATAAAGGGTATGAAAAAATAAAAAGGCTAAAGACCTTGCTAGGTCAATAGCGTAAACAGTTCGAAAAAAAAAATAACAACGAAAAAATGTTGAAATGTTGAAATTCGGTAATGAAAATAAAAAACGGAAATTTTCGGTAATGGGAATACAGAATGTATAAACGTGATGTACGTTCGTACAATATTATATTGTATGATTTTTATTTGCGAAGTTATATTCTCCTAAGTATAGTTAGGTACTTTAGGCAGTAGAGCAAAGCTGAAGCTATTAATGGTTTTAGCAAGAATGGGTCGGTTCATCCGGGGTATTACCGACCTTTCACAGAAAACCGACGTGAAGTGACAGTGCTCACATTGTTGCGTTTCGTTTGGTCAGTGAGAGCGCCGTAGGCCTACTTCTCTTCACCTTTCCACCTCCTCTTCCATTCCTCCTTCCTCCTCTCCCCCAATATAGGCTGGCAACATACTTGTGACTCCCATGGTGTTGCAAGTGTCTATGGACGGTGGTGATCACTTAACACCAGGTGTCCCACCTGTTCGTTTGCCTTCTATGATATATATACAAAAAAAAAATCTACTTGAAATTCGGATATTTTAGAAATAGTTTTTTGAATCGGACAAATTTAAAATACCATATCAAACACGATTTATATTGAAAATTTATTGCTCTTTCTAAATCTGTAGTCGAACTTGAAAAAAAAAATGTATAAATCTAGAAGTAAACATATCCATCGAAAATCTTGAGTAACATGGCGATCGCTTCCTAATTCTTGTTTATTTCGAAATATAATAGTACGTAATTATAATAATACACTAAAATATTAAAATGGGATCTGCATTAGATGAGTAGATAGATCACGGAAGAAAGAAAAAAAAGA
Source organism: Antheraea mylitta (assembly GCA_014332785.1). Taxonomy (NCBI): domain Eukaryota; kingdom Metazoa; phylum Arthropoda; class Insecta; order Lepidoptera; family Saturniidae; genus Antheraea; species Antheraea mylitta. The sequence goes on from JACEII010000008.1 coordinate 9,087,135, forward strand.
AGATAAGATTTTTTTTTTCTCGAACTGACTACGCTATTGACCTAGCAAGGTCTTAACAGCTTCACGGAACTACTAAGGCGAGCGCCTGAGGTACTCAGCCGATTTTATTTGGACAACTAGCTCAAGGGTGCACGGCACACCCCGGCTTGGCTATTGCCTGTTACATGCAAACTCGCGACCTATCTTAGCTAACTTAGCTAACTATTCATATATGTTTGAGTTGTTGAGACGAATATGTGTACCAAGCATACACGCCTCAACAACCCCTCCATATATTTATTATCGGAAAATTAGGGTTTTTTCAGTTCGATAAGGGGAAAAAATAAAACCCTTCCACTTCCATGTGTAAGCGTGTAGGCGTGCACGTGTGCGGGGGTGATCGTGTAGTGTTGTAGCAGTGATGTAAATTTTTGTGTCACCGTATCACGCAAGCAATGCGCGGATCCCTGCCGAGGGATCGAACCTAGACTTGAGCCGCTACCGAGGGAGGCCTAATCTGGTGTGCGGGAGCGAAATCTAACCCCAGACCACGGCGGCGTGATCTGTGGTTACGCGGGCGTGGGCGTGAGCACGCTCTGTTTGGAGAGACAGGCTGGTACTGATCGTTCACTGCCGTTATTTCATCAGGAGGGTCGATAAAAATATGTCGCGGACGTCTTCTATGACGCGCAGCGTTCGGTACAGGTTCGTATTGTGCGGCGAAAACCACTAAAGAACTGGGATGATTCGCGGCTTTTTCAAAATAACTAATCGTAAGTGATTTTACGTATGCCCAGATAGAAGGGATCTCTAGGTCTCTATGGAGATCGACTCTCCGGATGTACCACGGGGCACCGGTCAGTTTACATAAAACACGATTTTGGAGAACCTGCAGCTTATGAAAGTTATCTTTGGACATATGCGCATAAACGGCGCAGCTATATGTCATCACGGGACGGATACACGTCTTATACAAAGTGAGCTTTTATCTGAGGGGCATCTTATTCTTATGACAAAGCAACAGATGGAGGCGACCTAAGACCATAGCGGCCTTGTTTCGCACTCTGTCTATATGTGAATTGAACATTAAATGTCTATCTAATGTGACACCGAGATATTTGACCTCTTCGACCCAAGGGATATCGATTCCGTAGATAAGAAGATATTAATCAATCAAACATGAGGGGTAGTCTGGTGAAGCTTTTAATACCTTGCTAGGTCAATAGCGTAGTCAGTTCGAGAAAAAAAAACATGACGACATATTATATAGGTATCTCACTACGCTGCCATCTACCACTTGTTTATATAACACAATAATATTGTGCATATAATATAAAACAATATCTCCACACAAAAAATAAGAAATGAATGTGAAAATAATTTATAAATAATTGTTGTTGATTATCTGTTGTTCGTTATTATTAATGATCACGATCGATCGATGTTGTCATAACGTACGAATACGTAAACATTACGTAACAATCAATAGATATAAAAGGAAAAGCCTTTCCGGTTGCTCAATGCACAACAATGAGGAGTATTTATTTCATTATGGTGTCATTGTAACTAATTACAATATGATATGAAACGACAAATAAGCCAACAGCAGAATAACTCACAACTGTTTAAAGCAACACTTATAACACAAAAGCGTAATTAATTCCTTAGATATAACCGTTAATGTCGTCTATAATTATTTACATAACAACTTGAAAGAATATTCGATGTGCAGCCGAATTCCATTTCTTTTTTACCATTTTAAACATTCCTGTTCATAATATTTGGTTAAATGATGAGTCCGTATAAATGTAAAATATGATTTCATCCCTATGTGATACGTAATTATTTCTAACATGCCGTAATTTTAGAAATATGCATTCATTATATATTACATAGAATACACGTTATATTTAAAAAAAAATTGATTATTAATCACCTATAACAAGAATTATAATATCATCAAATAATATAAACGACATTTTTAATATGTCTAAAGATCGTCCGGTATTTTCTTAAGAAAATTTCGGCTACATTTAGCTTCGGGTTATATTACTTATATTTTGTATTTAGTCTATGCTGTTCTCTATGGTCACAGGTCTATATGTATGGTCATAGACAAGAAAATATCAATCCTCTTAGTTCACAGTACCTATATAGTGTCTTATCTATGCTCTTAGTAGTCTGTGAATTGTGAAACATATTCACCTATGGGTTATGGATGACAAATATTAAAAAACTATTGTATAAAAGTAATAATAATTATATCATTAAAAATTTGTGACCAAGCGATAGTGGATGATCTCAATCCGTGTAAGTTTTTACATTCGTAGTTAATATTTTTGGGCACAATGTCCACAAGTAATATAAAAATAACATACAAAGGATTAGCTATGCGAGAGAAAGAGAAGGTTGTGATTTAGTTGTCAATGTCATTATTTAGATTATTTTCCCATGAATAAAAGTTATTTCCTATTCATATACATAGTTTCATATAATTGTATTTTCTTTCAAATATTGGGTAGACCGTTTTTTAACATAAATTTTACTAATGACCAAAACGGAACAATTTTGTTTTATAAAAATAGTCATGTACCTTCATAATGTATTTACTATTTTTTTTCTTTCAGATATGTTTGGGAATAACCATGTTTTACTCAGTAAACAAATGAACGAAAAGTAATCTAATTTCTTCTTACTGTTCCGTATATTATTGGAGTAGTTTTCGAATTTGCAATGATGAAGAGTACTCTGCCTAAAGATAAATCAGGCAAAATGAGAATCAGAGCATTTCCTGTGAGTCTTAGCATTAAGTCTTATTATTTATTTATATTGTGTATATATATGTAACATGTTTTATCTATTCTATATAACATCAATATAATTGAGGTCTTACATTTCATATTTATTGTAATCAAGAATAACAATAATATAATTATTTAGTTCAGATTCCGAAAATTCAAAGGTAGTTTATAAGTACAGATAAATTCAAAGAATGTGTTTACGCTTTCATATTTTGCATATAAATCCATATTTAATTAACAAATAAATAACTAAAAGGAAAAGGACATATGTGCTTTATAAGTTCCTAAATGCTATTCATTATTTAATCATATCATTTAATATCCAGAGACACAAAATTTGTATACACTATCATGTATCACATATTTTCAGTTCTGTGTTTTATGTAATTCAATAGTTACACTTGCATATAAATAGTGTATAGTCATTGTGACTAATTACAATGATAACAAATGTCAACAAAAGGTCTACCCTGAATACCAAATTTTGGGTAGGTAAAGGTCATTATCTTGAATAAATTTAATATACAATAAAATTAATCACTACTCTCGTATTAAATGCACTGTGCATGCTGTCTGCTACCACAGCTGGCTCCCGTTATCTTTTTTTCGCAAGTCTAAACTGACCTAACCAAACCGAGACAAAACTATTTTGTTTAAGCTATAAATCATCATAAGTAAGTACCATTTTGTATATTGACATCTTTTAGGTTAGAACAAAACAGTTTCTGCTTCATTTGGTTTGGTTAGATTTGTGTATTAACACCTTCACGCCGGCGCATACCACCCGTGGCCCGCACTAGTCTTTTCTGGTGGCGCTTACCACTGGTGATACGTATTTGATTGTGCTATTAGAAATAATGAGAATTTAACGTTTATTTATTAAAAATAGCACAATCGAATATGTACCACTGATGGTAAGTGCAGCCAGAAAATACAGTCTAGTGCAACCCACCGATGGTACGCGCCGGTGTAAATGTGCTAAGATAATGTTAGCTGGCAGCGGTCTGTGAGCATGGTGCATTTAATATGAAAGTATCAATTAATCATACCAATAAACTGTTTTTCAATAAACAAGTCATCATCATAAATATGATGTATTTATTTATTTTTATCAAAAAGTGAATATATATATATAAATATATAATTGTTACCTAAAATAAATTTATTACCATCTAAAAAAAACAGTATTATGCTACTATATTATGCTATGGATGCTATTTTCACTTTCAATCAGTAATTCTACTATATCATAGAAAACATTATGAAATTTAAACATTTAAAGAGTTAAATTAGCTGTATGTCTTAACACTACATACAAATTAACAAATAAACCAACACAGTAGCTTATTGTCACCACACTATTGCATGCAAAAATAATTAAATAATGAACATAATGAATGTATGTGCATTTGCATATAATTAGTAAAGAGAATAATAGTAAATATTAATAATAGTATTGGTTATAAGAAGTCCACAAGTACAGCAGTAATTATTGATATTTATTATTACAAATAATTACATTTATTTTGCATGATTTCTGGCTGATTCCTTATATTTGATGACAATAAAAATATATATCTTTGTTAATAGATAGTATTCACATTATCATTATACACTATATAATTACTGTTCAATAAATTTTTTCCAACAATAACTTTTTCAATAAAAACTAAAGTGCATACTCTTTCGAATTTAGAACTCAATCAAAGCGAGTTAAAAAAAGATTCATATGTCATATATTTTTGACAAGACTGAGAAATTGTTCAAAATATAAATATAGAATTTTTACACAGTATTGTTATCAAATGTTTTGGCTTTATTCTATATATAGTATTTATACAATGTTTGTTTGATAGTAAATGTAAATAGAGAATCATCATGACTAGAAAATTTCAAGTGTGGAACTATTCTGAACCAAGTTATAAAATGTATCCAGATACTTGGGTTTGTACATTAGACAATTAGTATCATTCATAGCAAGTCTATGTAGTTTTTTGTAGAAATAAACAGTGTGAAAACCTAAGTAACATTATAAATGTGAATGTGAGTTTGTTTGTGTGTTTGTTACACTATCACACTTTAACTACTCCACTGATCTTCATGGAATATTTGAATACACATTATTATATATATAGAAAATGACATAGGACCTATTGTTCATATTTACACACACACTCACATGCTCAATGCTCATGCTCAATCATAACAATTTATATAATGCAATAATTATTAACGTATAACCATCTTTACCAAACATTTTCATAAAATTAGTGGAGTTTCTGCTGGTGTCTGTGATACAGTCCTAAGACTAGTACAGATGTCAACATGAACTGAAATTGGTGACATCAATGACATATTAATTATGTAAACAACTTATGTAAAACTTATTGGACAACAAATTACTATTATTATTATTTTTATCGTTCACAAAAATATCACTGTTCATGAAGGATATACTAAATCTATATTAATGAGCATGAAATTACAGGTAACAGCTAGTAAAATATAAAAAAATAATGATTGAACAACTGTAATAATTATAATAAAGAATACAAATGTGTTTTTCCTTTATATTATGCAAAACTATTAAACTGACATAAAAAGATAAGGCATATTTAGATATATATTAGGTAAACATTATTACACACTATATCAAGCAACATTCTGTCAAATTTATTGATCATATATTGTTTTTGTTATTGTTCAATTTGCTTTATTAAATACTACCTTTTACCTGCAACCTCGTTTACATGGAATAGTTACTTTAGGCTAACATTAACTATAACTCGTGACTTTGTGAGAGGTGAAAATATATTTAAATACATAATATGTATGTTAACCCTGATTTTGAAACATTCTTCGTTAGAGCTCTGCCGCTATTGGTCTTAGTGTGATGATATATATGGCCTATAGCCTTTCTAAATAAATTACCTATCTAACACTGAAATAATTTTTCAATAGGAACCATAGTAGTAGTTCCTGAGATTAGTATGTACAAGCAAACTCTTCAGCTTAATAATATTAGTATAGATTTTTATGTAATACAATTTGTTTATTGCAAACAAGTGTATTATAAATATAAACACTAAAGGAGTTTTTAATCGACTCAAAAGCTCTATATAGTACTAACCATCATTTTTATTAAATCATGTTGTTTATGCTTGTACCTAGTACAATGACTTCTACATTGATGATATTGGTGGTGGAAATAGTTAACAGTGTGTTTTTCTCAGTGATGTGTTACTCCATTATTCTTTCCACTATATATATGCTTACATTTTTTTCTTATAGAAAATTTAACTAAAGGAATTCTCAAGATCACTATTTTGGTAACTTCAGTGTCATGATTACATTAAATTAAAACCATTTTTTGAAATGGTCCGCTTTTTGGGCAAGAAAACAACTCATTTTTTTCTCGAACTGACTACGCTATTGACCTGGCAAGGTCTTTACAGCTTCACCGGACTACAGAAAAACAACTCATCTGGCAAAGCTTTCTTATGTATTTATTTGGCATATTTTTTAACACAGATGACTATGGACTCCAAGTATGTGGAGAGCATATGGAGTTTATTAAAGAGTGCAATCCAAGAAATTCAAAAGAAAAACAACTCGGGGTTATCTTTTGAAGAGTTATATCGCAATGCATACACTATGGTTCTGCATAAGTATGGGGAAAGACTGTATACAGGTCTTAAAGAAGTTGTAACTCAGCACCTGGAAACCAAGGTATTTACAATACTTAATTGGCATTAAGTAGTAATTTTTATAACTAAAGTATTTTAATTTTATAGGTCCGTGAAGATGTACTCCATTCACTACACAATGGATTCTTGCAAACTCTAAATAATGCGTGGACAGACCATCAAACTAGTATGGTTATGATCCGTGATATTCTCATGTACATGGATAGAGTATATGTCCAGCAAAATGAAGTAGATAATGTTTACAACCTGGGACTTATTATATTTAGAGATCAGGTCAGTTTCAAATATGCTTACTTACCATTTTGTAGCTGCTATACACCATCATCTTCTTACCATTATCGTACCTAAGTATGGTCGGCACAGCATGTTTTCTTTTTCTACTCTCCCCTGCCTGATATTATCTTGGTATTTGCATCTTTTATATACATATCATTTTTCACACAATCTGACCTTTTTCAGTCTTCCTTAACTCCTATACCGTCATACTTAAAACTTTTCTATTTAATTGTTTTTCATCTCTCCTTTTATGCCTATATCATCCTAAACTATTACTTTCTAACTTTTCAGTCATTGATACTATTTTCAAAATTCCTCTGATAAATAGAAAGATATAAAATAAATAGATACTTCCTCACCTGTAGTTGCTATACAATATACAGAAATGTATGGTCGCAGAAACTTATAGGCGACTGTGAAAAATCAATATATAAATTGATCATTTGTTCAAAACTTTCAAGTATTTTGTAGTATTGTGAAGCTGTTAAGACCATGCTAGGTTTACAGAGTTGATCACAAAAAAAAGCAATTACTACATAGTGTGATAATGTAATAATGCTATACTATTATTTTTACATCTCTCTTGTTTTTCTCTTAAGTGATTTCCAATCCTTAACATACATCCATTCAGACTTGTCTGATAATTGACTGTTTCTTTTGTAGCAAAAGCTATAAAGCTAGACATATACTTTATTGCACATAGTTTGAAGAGTTTTATGAGGTATAATTATCTTAAATCTATTGACAAAAATACAGAGGTTGCCATGAAAAAGTTTTCTATCCATGTATTTTCACACCATAATAATTCGGATTTTGAGCGAGTTTTAGGACGAAAAATCACTGTATTTTATATTATTCCGATAATTTGCTTTTTTTAGGTTGTCCGTTATGGATGTATTCGGGACCACCTGCGTCAAACCCTGTTGGAGTTGGTAGCACACGAACGCAGAGGGGAAGTCGTTGATCGGCTTGCGATCCGTAACGCCTGTCAAATGCTTATGGTTCTTGGCATCAACTCGCGAGCCGTATACGAAGAGGACTTTGAAAAACCCTTTCTGCATCAATCTTCCGAATTTTACAGTGTAAGATTTGCATTTCACTACTGTTGCACTCGAGGTCTTTGTCCTTCAGTTTTCCCATGTACTTAGTGAATGTCTTATAATGACTTGACATACAATTTATCATGTGAAAGTTACTATTTTAACACATTATTTCAAAGTGATATTGGTTAAATATAAAAATTAAACTAAACTGTTGCTTTGTATAATGTTTTATAAAGCACTTTCCAAGCTGCAGCTTTGGCATATTGGAACAAGTTCAGATATAAAATCAAAAATACTTTATTTAGTTTAGGCCCTAATAAGGCATTTATGAACGTAAAAACTACCACCGGTTCGGAAATTAACCCAGTCATCGAGAAGAACTGGGAAGAAACTTGATCGGGTACATTTTTTAACATATATTTCCAATACATCATACAATAGCTTTTAGTGGATGCACAGAGAGGAGTCAATTCCATTATTCCAATAGAGTATTGAGAACTTAGCGGTTTACAAAAATTCAAAAACAATATTCCTATAGCTATGATTTTCGTATTCATTACTAGAGTTATAGATTGAGACTTTATCTACCTCTACATCTACAGTGATTCCTCATGAAAATCCGTTCAGTAGATTTGAGTTTATTTCGAACAGACATGCCAAAAGACTTTATTTTATAACATTTAGTGATTAGAGGTTTTGATACTTGTGTTGATAAAATATATAATGTTTTCAATGTAGATGGAATCACAAAAGTTTCTTGCCGAGAATAGTGCAGCGGTGTATATAAACCGCGTGGAAGCTCGCATAGCGGAGGAAGCGGAGCGCGCACGACACTACCTGGACGAGTCCACCGAACCCAGAATCGTGGCAGTTCTAGAGCACGAACTAATAGAACGACACATGAAAACCATAGTCGAGGTAATAATCACCACAAAAACATTATCAGTACATATTGCCCTATTAAAAAAAAATCATCATTTTACCAACATTTATTTGTTACCTTTGCCAAACATAAGAATTGTGCTAATTTCATGTTTAATATTGAAATAAACGGCAAATATTACTATCCTTATTAAATACGGGCTTACAGATATCAAGTAATTTACTTAACATTTCCAAATTTTGTTTAAGTACATTACCTATTGAAATGTTTGGCACACTTCCACAAAGTTTTTAAGGCAGACACATAATATTATATAATATACAAGTTTTGTAATATATTATATTTTACTCTTTTGGATGATAAGTTTACTGAACATTGGCCTTATTGTAATACTTCTATAAATCAAAGATATGAAAACTTCATTTGACGCCTTAGAAGTAGTTAAAGATGTGTGTTAGGCACTTGATCTATTCGAGGGACGAATATAGTAAGTTAAGAATATAGAAAGTTATTATTAGTAAGTAGGTTATTATTTTTTATAGGTATTTTTTACCAATATAATATATTAAAACATTTCAATGTATTAATCTATTTAATACATTTAAACATACAATTCTTGTATATTATTATATTGTTATATATTCAGGATCCCGTAAACGGCGTCAGCGATTTTTGTAAAACTTAGTATGTAGGTGTTTTCAGGAACGATAAATCAATCTAGCTAGATTTCATTCATAGGAAACTTTTTCAGTTTTCAGGCTATGAAAAAATATAACTAAAATATAAAAGTAAATTTCGCCGCCGCTGTCAAAATAAAAATAGTCCAGATAGAAATCGGCTGCTTTGAAAGTCCGTCTAACCCTAATTCGGATCTGAGTGACAGCAAAACAATTTTTTAATATATTTTTTTTATGTTTGATAAAAAATGTTAGTTTTGTGAGGCATACCTAACAGTTTATTTTAATATAAATGTTTTTCAAGAACCGAGCTAGGCTCGGTCGTCCAGGTACTTTTAATTAACGAAGACTTCTTTCGGTTGTAAAAAGTGTATTCTTTTAATTGTTGATTTTGACCTAGATGCCTAAGAGTCTTGTCATAGGTTCAGTAGCAGGGTATATGATTGATGCGAAAAGTGTAGAGGAAGTGTTAGGATAATGATAATGTCTGTGTATATACAAGATGGAGAACTCTGGTGTGGTTCACATGCTGACGCACACGCGTACGTCGGAACTGGCGTGCGTGTACAAGCTGTTATCGCGCGTCGCGGACGGATTGCGCACGGTCGCGGACGCGGTGTCCGCGCACCTCCGCGAGCAGGGACGCGCGCTCGTCACCGACACGCACCACAACACCAACGCCATCGCATACGTACAGGTAACTATACCATCACCGCCATCACCACCCTGTAAGCCACCCACTGCACTACCCGAAGCAAGGTATTGCCATAAATGTAAAAGTAAAAATAAAAAAACAATCAATCACCACGCCAGCCAACGATTTATTAGTCATTTCTAACTCTAAGAAATTCGCAGTTCTATGTTTTCTCACATATATAATAATACTAATATTATAAAGAGGTAAAGTTTGTGACGTTGTAGGGAGTAATCTCAGGACCTACTGGACCGATTTGAAAAATTCTTCCAATGTTGTATAGCTTATTTATCGAGGATGGTTATATATCACACTAAGACCAATAAGAACGGAGCATCAAAGAAGAATGTTTAAATATCGGGTCTTTCCTCCTGAGAGCTTCCGCTGCGTGTTAGCGTTAGCCCAAAGTTCCTATTCCACGCGAACGAAGTCGCGGGCTGAGGCTAGTATATAATTTACTAGAAAAATATATAATGTTACTAAAAGAACATCGCGCTAATAACTTTGAGCCCATCAGGCTATACGGAATCGATATCCCTTGGGTCGAAGAGGTCAAATATCTCGGTGTTACATCAGATAGACATTTAAAGTTCGATTCACATATAGACAGAGTACGATCAGAGTGTATCCGTCCCGTGATGACATATAGCTGCCCCGTTTTTGCGCATATGTCCAAAGATAACTTTCATAAGCCGCAGGTTCTCCAAAATCGTGTTTTACATAAACTGACCGGTGCCCTATGGTACATCCGGAGAGTCGATCTCCATAGAGACCTAGAGATCCCTTCTATCTGGGCATACGTAAAATCACTTACGATCAGTTTTTTTTAAAAAGCCGCGAATCATCCCAGTTCTTTAGTGGTATCCGCCGCACAATACGAACCCGTACCGAACGCTGCGCGTCATAGAAGACGTCCGCGACATATTTGTATCGACCCTCCTGATGAAATAACGGCAGTGAACGATCAGTACCAGCCTGTGTCTCCAAACAGAGCGTGCTCACGCCCACGCCCGCGTAACCACAGATCACGCCGCCGTGGTCTGGGGGTAGATTTCGCTTCCGCACACCAGATTCGGCCTCCCACAGCAGCGGCTCAAGCCTAGGTTCGATCCCTGGGTAGGGAGCCCCTGAGTGCGTTGCTTGCGCGATACGGTGACACACAAATATACATCACTTCTACAACACTACACGATCACCCCCACACACGTGCACGCCTACACGCTTACACATGAATGTGGAAGGGTTTACTTTTTTCTCTTATCAAATTGAAAAACTCAATTTTCCGATAATAAATATATAAGAGTTGTTGAGGCGTGTATGCTTGGTACACATATACTTTTCAACAACTCTTACATATATGAATAGTTAGCTAGTTTAGCTAAGATAGGTCGCGATTTTGCATGCAACAGGCAACAGCCAAGCCGAGGTGTGCCGTGCACCCTTGAGCTGGTTGCCAAAATAAAATCGGCTGAGTTCCTTAAGCGCTCGCCTTAGTAGTCCGGTGAAGCTGTTAAGACCTTGCTGGGTCAATAGCGTAGTCATTTCGAAAAAAAAAAAAAACTAAAAGGACATTTTTCAAGTTCAGGTTTCTCACGATGTTTTCCATCACCTTCAGCCGATAATGTCACCAATTTAATTTAGTAAATGTACGTCAATTTCGAATAATGGTATATGTAAGTAAAGTGCAGCATAAAAGCCTTCGAGATAAAAACAGTTTGACGGCTTTTGAATGACTGCTGCGTTAGTTATGGGTTATTTCTTCCTTTAACATTTAATAATAACAATTTAGTTTGAAACTGATGTAGATACTGACGTTACTGTAAATACTTTGTACAATAAATAATTACCAAATACTATTTACCTACTAGTATTATATTATGTATTTTTTACAGTGTAAACTGTACAATATAAACATTTCTATTTAGGCAAAATTCAATGTAATCAAAAGTTAAATATTATATTTTTCAGAATTTACTCGATCTTAAAGATAGATTCGATCATTTTCTTCAAAACTCATTTAACAACGACAAGATATTCAAGCACATGATAGCATCTGATTTTGAGTATTTCTTAAATTTAAACAATAAATCGCCCGAGTTTTTGTCTTTATTCATTGATGGAAAATTGAAGAAAGGAGAAAAAGGCGTGAGTACTCATTATACGTCATCAAACCCGTTTAAAATATTTTCCTTATTTTTTTCTCAAGATTGATAAACCAATTTTAATATAATAATGCTTATATATATACCTTTCAAAATATTTGTATGAGCTAATGTAAGCTTGAGAAAGTATACTTACCATATATATTTGGTATTTAAACCTCTGAAACATAAAAACAAAACCTTGACTTAAAATCACTCCTTGCCAAATCTTAACCATAGTTATTTTAAACATAAAGTTATATGCTTTTTTATAACTCTTAAGTTATACATTTTAAATTAACATTTTCAGATGAGTGAACAAGAAATTGAAGCCGTCTTAGATAAAACAATGGTATTGTTTCGATTTCTGCAAGAGAAGGATGTTTTTGAGAGATATTACAAACAACATTTGGCCAAGCGTTTACTCCTCAACAAGTCTGTGTCTGATGATAGCGAGAAGAATATGATCTCAAAACTGAAGGTATGTAATCCATCCTGATGTATTGTAACAAAAGAAAATTATGAAGATGATTTTTTGTGTTATTTAAAAATCTTGCTTTTTTTTCTTGTTTTATATGCATATAAAAACAATGATATTTATTTCTACTATTAATTATTAGAACTTACTTCTCAATTTTATATTAACATACTGTCTGATTTCTGAAAGAATAATTTTGTAAAAAAAATTATGTGTTTGGTATCAGGTTATTAAAAAAAATATTTACAGAAAGTTAAGCGCATTTATTTATTAATAAAATATTTACACGCAAGGCGTTGGTTTAACTGAAGAAGCTTTAAACTATAACAAAAATTATGTTCTTACTAGTATGATGTCTCTAGTGACCTTTTGAGACCTCATTAAAAAATGTATGACTTAATATTGTCGATAGAATGAAAAAGTTGGAAATGAATATGGGAAATATTTCATATGTTTTTAGTACACAAATGACATCTATGGTTATTACAATTTTACATTCAATAAATATAATCTTTGAAGCTAAAATCCTAATATAAGTTTGCTGCTTGCTGGTATAACATGTCAACGCATCATGAAATTGTTGAAACATAATCCCAATAGGTTCAAGTTAAAGCAAAATTCTAGAATTGTTACACTATAAGGTGTTGAAGCTATTCCCAAAAAAGAAGTTTTCTGAATGGGACGAAAGTAAAATTCTCGAATTGTTACTTTATAAATCATTTAACTCATTGCTAGAATAAACCTTTCCTAAACGGGATGGAAGTAAAATTCTCGAATTGTTACTTTATAAATCATTTAACTCATTACCAGAATAAACCTTTCCTAAATGGGATGAAAGTAAAATTCTAGGATTGTTACTTTATGAGTGTTTAACCCATTCCCAGAAAGAAGGTTACCTGAAGGATGTGGAACCACGAGATTTTCACTGTATTATCGGCGACGTCTCGCAAGTCGAGAATTCCATCTGTGATCAATAATCCCTCTGGCTCCCTTTTCCTCCTCTCCATATATTTCTGCAAAATTCTTTACCAATTAACAATAAACATAATAGTGAGTTGCCTATGCCTGTTATAATAAATTGGTACTTACTACCTAAAGAACGATTGTGCTTAAAGTCTTTTAATTTTTTTTTATTATAATTGTTCTGATTTATTATACTAAATCTTCCAAATATGTAAGTAACAAATTAGTAAAGAATTTTGCAGAGAATATGAAGACTTTAAGCAGCGTTCTATATATTTAGCAATAGCGGTAAATATTTGTTTTTGTTGTTCATTGTAGTATCACTATTTACATCAAAATTATAATATTCATCTATCAGTTTAATATCTAATACCTTTAAACGAGCAATTCTTGTATATTTTTATATTTGTATATATTCAGGATTTCAGAAACGGCGTCATCTATTTCCGTGAAATTTAGTATGTAGGTAGTTTCGGGGACGATAAATTGATCTAGCTAGATTTTATTCATAGAAAACTTTTTTTTACTAAGATTTCAATAAAAAATGTTTTTTAAAGAACCGAGCTAGGCTCGGTGGCCCAGGTACTAAATGTATAATACTGAATCATTAATGGCTTCACGAATTCTTATTTACAGACTGAGTGTGGTTGCCAATTCACATCCAAACTGGAAGGCATGTTTAAGGATATGACAGTCTCGAATACCATAATGGAAGAATTTAAGGAGCATGTATTGTCATCCGGGGTAAGTTTTCACATATTATTATCAGTATTACTATGGTATCAGTATTGGTAATTCTTAAATATTCGTTATATGAAGAAATTAGTTAAACTAAGGTTTGTTATATCGAGGTAAGGTTGGTTTAAAATTTGTTATAAAGAAGTAAAGAACTGACGAAAAGGTCTCGGTATTGTTTTAACCGATTAAACACACATGATGCCACTGATGACACACGCCTGATGGTAAGCATAGTACAATCCAAAAATAATAGCGACCACCGATTGACACACATCCATCGCCGGTCGCCACTATCATGCCGGCCTGTAAAAAGCTGGATATGCACAGGCTGATCCCGAAAGGCGACCCGTAGAAGCGAATCACTATTACGGGTTTTTTCGCCATATACATGGTGGTTGTGACCCAGTCAGGCTGTAAAACCGTACCACCCCGCTTGCGCCATTGCCTAGTACGTTATTCAGCAGGGTGTACCACGTGCAGGTGAGGTTGAATTGGGTGTCTCAAGTCTTATGATGTTTTTCGACACCCCCTACACCCCATTTGTTACCATAATAATGTTTCGCTTTCCTGCGACTGATAAGGAACACTTTCTACGTTTCTGAGCCATTACACCATTTGTGATTGTCATGGCGAAGTTGTTTATGCTGTTCACTTCACTTTAACTCACCACTGGGTGGCTATATTTTATTGTTACTAATTTTAATAATGCAGTAAGTAATGTATTTGTAAAATTAAGAAAATCAATAGTAATTAACTCTACAGAGCAATTTGCACGGCGTGGACCTGTCGGTGCGCGTGCTGACCACTGGGTTCTGGCCAACGCAGAGCGCGACGCCCAAGTGCAACATTCCTTCTGCTCCGCGAAGTGCTTTTGAAGTTTTCAAGAGGTAATTTGTTTAAGTTATTTTTTACTACTATTCGGCACTGAATTTATCTTAGTGAAGACTAAATATAATAATGTTTTCATCAATTACAAGTATTAATCTGATTTTGAATAAAAAAAGTAAAATATTTAAATCAAATAATTTGCAAATGCAAGTTGCAACCTGTAGTCCAATTTTCATATGATATTTCTGATGTTTGCATGAATGTCATAAATAATTTTACATATGTTGATCATTATGAAGAAAAATTGAGAATGTGCATTCCTTGATCCATCATGGAGTACGTTAAGAACAGCATAGAAAGAGACTCGTTGATGAGTAGTATAAAAAGTAGTTGCCAGAAGATTGCTACTTGCTTGTCACAGCATCTTGACTGAACCGTGTTCGGGTGAAGTAATATAAAGGTTGAGAATAAATTCTGTTATTATAGACATCGTACTAGATGTATATGCATGTCGTTATATTTGAAAATGAACGAAATCCAATTTCAATCGTTCGTATGTCAATGTTTAATTTTTTTAATATTTCCAGTTTTTATACACCAAGAACAAAGTTCAAATTTTGTCGTCTGTAAGGTTTTATGATTTTCATATATTGATCAAAATTTAAATATATTGAAAAATAAAATATAATATAGTCAAGATTTTGACATATAAAAAACCCAAAACGCGCAGTCTCGAATATAAGTAGCGTTCAATTATTCCCCATTATACATACGTAGATATATAGTTATGCGTTAAACTTATGATTTTGCAAATTCAACCTTGCCTCAATGATTTAAAGTTGTTTTTAGAAAGACGCAAGCGACGCGAGACTGTTTGAAACGAGTTCATATTTTATACGGAGGTTTTTGAGACGTTTGTTCGTCTTGGGTTTTTATATACATCTATTTTCTAATCTAATTTTCTTTTATATAACTGGAGGCAAACGAACATGCGGGTCATCTGATGTTAAGTGATCACCGCCTTCCATAGACACTAGCAACACCAGGGGAGTAGCAAGTGCGTTGCCAGCCTGTGTTGAGGGGGGGGGGGGGGGGGAAAAGGGAAGGGGGAAAGAAGGATGAGCTAAAATTTGATTTAGCTCATTTTTAAATCTAACGACTTGTGTGTGTATATGAGGATATCTCTTTCAGCTTCTACTTGGCGAAGCACTCAGGGCGGCAGTTATCGCTGCAGCCGCAGTTGGGCAGCGCGGACCTGCACGCAACGTTCCGCGGCGGCGTCGGCGGCGGCTGCTCCCCGCCGCGCTCCCCCCCGCTGCTCACGTCGCCCCCGCCCGCGTCCTCCGCACCCTCCGCCTCCGTACAGCCGCGCCGACACATCATACAGGTCTCCACCTTCCAGATGTGCGTGCTGCTACTCTTCAATAATCGCGACCGGCTCACTTACGAGGTCAGTCAAATATAACTAACGATATAATAACTATACAGCATGACTGGTTAAATAGTTGCAATACTTTCACAGATTACCCATTACATGCTTCTCGGTCCAAATCAATTAAAAAAAATAGGTGCTTAATATTCGACTTAATTTTGTTCATTGAAACTGGGTGTGATTTTTTTTGGTTTAAAAGTTTTAACTAAGGTTCTCTTTGTTGTTGGTATTTGTATTGATATTGTTATTTTATATACTAAATGTGACCATGAACTACCCCACGATCGACGGGTGTTGAAGTGAAGTGGAGGTTGAAGGACAGTCACTTGGTATAGCTACGTCGTGAACGCTAACGAACAGATGGGTCACCTGATATTAAGTGATCACCACCGTCCAAAGACACTTGCAACACCGTGGGAGTTGCCGGGAGGAAAGGGAAGGGGAGGTTAGGTGGGTCTTCGGCGCTCTCACTGACCGAACGAAACGCAACAATGCAAGCACTGTTACTTCACGTCGGTTTCCTGTGAGCGGGCGGTACTACCCCGGACGAGCCGACCCATTCATACTGAAACCAGTAATAGCTTCAGCTTGAGTCTACCACCTTTACCACCATTTACGTTAATAATCGTAATCCAGTCGGATACAAAATCTCACCACCCCGTTTTGTTACTAAAAACACACCATCTGATACATTTCACCATAGAATTGACTGATATCATAACATATGTGTAGGAGTTATTTCAATCAGACACAATTCTAATGACCTAAGTACCCGATGTTGCCACTCTTTAACACATTAATAATGTTACATGTAAATCGCCTGCAAAGTTTAATTTCATATCAATGGGTGTATTTCCCAAAATACTGAATACAAGATGAAATATCAGATTAAAATATTTTTTATTTCAGGAAATAATAAATGAGACTGATATTCCTGAGAAGGATCTCGTCCGCGCTTTACAATCCCTCGCAATGGGTAAACCGACACAAAGAATACTCATCAAGCATCCCAAAACTAAAGATATAGAACAATCTCACCAATTCTATGTAAACGATGCATTCACATCTAAATTACACAGGTCAGTTACTATAA
>JACEII010000008.1:9104877-9169046 GCA_014332785.1 Antheraea mylitta
AACAAAAAAACAAGACTCCAGACATACAAACAAACAACAGTCCCGACGAATAAACAAACAAAAGTCCAAACAAACAAAGGACATTCCCGACAAACCAACTATACTCCCAATACCGTCTCACATAAACCTTCAATTTATACCCATACATTCAATGATGTTGTTATTAGTAGAAAGATGTAGATACGTCATAAACGCTTAGACAGTGCCTCGTTAAAATTCAGCTAACTAGCAAACGTGATTTCAGTATCGTGTCAGTGTTAATGGAAGCATGACGTGTACGTGATCATTTCATAAAATGCCTCAAAACTATGGCAAACGCTATCCTGTCTTTTGAAATATTGTACAAACTATTCTAACAAAATTTCTTACAGTATATTTATTCACATTACTATTACCACGAATTAATTAATATTCTTTAAATATCAAATATTACTAAACCAAAAAACATTACGGCAAGGAAGAAACAAAGCAAGATGTCATGTTTGTTTTGATTATTCTTCATTTCTGACAGGCAGATGCCAGATCTAAGCAACATACAACTATTTCTTTTTCGCTACCAATATTAAGAATATGCCATTTTACCTCCACATTTTATATAAGACATTGTGGCGTTACAATAATAAATTTACATATGTGTGCGATAACGTATCTACACCTTTTTTACTCAAAATATCATCGCATATCACTATAATGTAGCGTTAATGTTTGAGTGAATTTTCAGTGTATCTCAAAAGATTATATTTGTAAATACTTTTAGCTGCATCCTTTATTCATGTTACTTTTTCTTTTGTGTGCTTATAGTTCAGATTTCGAATTAAAGACTTTTTATATTCCTATGTTTCATTAAATTGTTATATACCTGTCCGTAGATTTAACATTTACTACGTTAGATCGGCAATATGTTATTGAAGACGAGGTTGATGTTACTGGCATTCACATGAAGGGTACCTCTCATACTCTTGCATGTGCTCCCCGGGTAACTAAACTAGGATATTAAACAGTAACAAATTTTTGGCCGCTCCACTTTTAAACATAAATTGAACCTCTCAGTAACAAATAAGTAATCAACTATAACAATAGATGAATACTTTATTAATCAAACGATTAAATAAAAGACGACACCAAAAACAGTATACTGAGTATACTGCTATAAGCACAGACTCGATACTTATCAATAACATTCGAATGTCGTCATGACACCTAGTTATATCAGATAAATTAGCTCCTGTCCGCGACTTTCCACGTAGTTACTTTCGGCTAACGCTAAAACGCAGCAGAAGCTCCCAAAAGAAAAAAAAAATCCCGATTTTGAAACATTTTTCATTGGTGCTCCGTTCCTATTGTTCTTAACGTAATGATATAACCTTACTAATGATGATAACCTTCCTCGATAAATGAACAAAATTGCCAAGCCACGCCCATGATTTGCACTTTTTTCGTATTGCCATTTTAACGTAGTAATTGTTAAATCGATAGTTGTTTTTTAATTTGATTTAACATTTGGCAAATAATCTTCTAGTAGATTATTAGTATATTTATTGAGTAGGTAATAATATAACAAGTTTCTTGCAATCATTTCAATGAACTAACAAGATGGTGGCTTCCTTTTTGGAACTTTCCAAAAGTTTTTATAGCATCTTAGAATTCACGCTTCGTGGTATTATTTTCATCAACTTCAATTGTGTATAAAAGTTATTTATTTAGTCTCAAATTGGTTTTGTCCACAGGCCAACACAGACACAAGATCAATAATTTCCTTAAATGGGATGCCAACTTTGAAGTAATAGAAGTAACAAAAATATTTAAATTATTTCAAAATAAAATTATTACTTATTATGGAAAAGTTATTTTATTTGCAAAAAAATACAATATAAAGTATAACATATCAGACATAAAGTTATTATTTTTATTACACTTATTTGAAGGATAAGAGAAGAAAAAATCTTTTGGTATGTTAATATTCAAATGTGGACTTCCCGCATATTTCACTATAGGTCGCTTAGAAATATTTACAAAGTTAATATCTGTAGTTACAATTGTTGAGATTTTCTCCAAAGTAGTGAAGCTTATATTCCTCGTTGAAATTGCGACTTTTAATGACGTAATCGTATTATTTTCTTCATGATTTACATTCATAAAAGTAAATGTCAGTGAAATCTTAGAAATTACATTATAACAATATAACATAGTGTCGAATTTCCCGTACACGGATTTGTCGTCCATACTATCCAAATGCAAGTGAATCCATTCTTCGTCTTTCAAATTGAAAGGATTACCATAAGGTGAAATGGCTATTTTATCATTTAAACGAAACAATTCGCTTATGTTACCTTGAATATATTCACATAACTTTACATTGTTATTTGGTAAGTTATAATTATGAAAATAACGGCATTTAAATCTTTTGTTTAAACCAAACTGTATGAATTGTTGTTTAAAATTTGGTAAAACACACTGACCATTTATATTAATAGGGAGAGATAAATATTTTTCTTTGGTTAATTTACTTTGATAAAAATTATTTGTGTAATTACTTTCACCAAAAGATGCCACTAAAATTAGACCCCTCTTATATCCTGGACTACCGCTAAATTCTATTATCCGTTCGTCTGTTTTATTTCCTAATATAAATTTTACATTTATTCTTTGTGATATGAATAGTAAACCACTTGAGATATTTCTAACATGAAAGATAACAGAAACATTCCCTATTCTAGAATCATAGTAGTAAAAATAATAATCAATATTTAGCGCAACATTTGTGCAAGTATGCTCGTCACATACTGGTTCATGCAAATTTTTGTCATAAGTTACACAAGAGGCACCGTCGCATACAATTATTGTCCAATTTGTGCAATGTAGATTGTTACAATTCTGGAAAAGAACAATTTGGTAGTTTATTATCGCTATCGCCAACAAAAAAAGGTTAAAAATAATATATTTGATAATAATAATACCAAAGCCTCAGTACTGTTAGCTGTCACGTTCGTAACATTTATAATTGTAGAGTTCTCTGCAGTTTTTAAAATACGAAAAAATTCTAAGTTTCTGTA
Organism: Antheraea mylitta; assembly: GCA_014332785.1. NCBI lineage: Eukaryota > Metazoa > Arthropoda > Insecta > Lepidoptera > Saturniidae > Antheraea > Antheraea mylitta. Next base: position 9,107,931 of record JACEII010000008.1, read on the forward strand.
TTCGACGATACAAGTAATCGCTTCATCTTTCAGAAATGTTATAGACTTCCTAACAGCGCAATACTTATTTACAGTAGAAATTGGCAAACCTGTAGAAAATGCTGGTATTATAATACATAATAATTATTTGTATGAATAAATTATCAATTGTAAAAAGAACATCACTTCGAAATGACTATGCGTATTTGGCTAAGTTTTTTTCTTGCGTTTGTCAATTGTCAGGATAAGGTTTATATACATGAAAACATTTGAAAAACCCTAGGACAAAGTGAAATATTTTGGTTAAAAGTGTCTATTATACATGAAAACATTTGAAAAACCCTAGGACAAAGTGAAATATTTTGGTTAAAAGTGTCTATATAAAAGCGAATAAGACAAAATACAGTATGGAGAACTTCAAAGATATGATTGACAAATTGATGTTCATTGTTCAGTTCAACTCCTTTTTTTGTTTTCGTTTCGTTAACGAAAATGATAAGATTAATTTGTATATTTAGTAGTAAAGAAACTGCAGATTTCGTTTATCTAGAAGAACGGTGAAGCCTGAAAAGTTTTTCATACGTATTTCGAATTTGATTACATACTGAAAGTATATTTCAATGAGTACTTTTCGAAGCTAGTGCTAGTGGAGCACGATAAATCTTTTTATATGGGAATATAACCGTCTCTAATACAGATATTCAAGATATATTATGTTGCCATTAAAATATATTTACTAACTTATGTAATTAATTGATGCATCCTGCAGAAGCCAAACAGGGTCTCCAATACTGTACTGTATTTTCGAGAACTCCTTTAAATATTTACGTTGTCCACTTTCTTGCCATTTAAAGTACTGGCCATCTGCAGTTATATTTACATCCTAAAATTCTTTCATAATATTAAATTAATTGCACTTAATATGTGGTTTTATTTTAAATAAATAATGGCATGTACATACATTATGCTGAATAATATTTCGGTATTCAGGCAAATTCGTTTTTACAATACAAAACATGTTATCCAAAATGTTTCCACGGCTGTGTAGTAAATGTGAAATACAAAAATTACTAATTTGATTTGATCGACTTTCCTTGTGAGTGGACATACAGTTGAACATGTTTTTATGCGAGTTATCGCAGTCAGAATCGCAGCAACAGTTGATATCGCAAACCTTATACTGTAATAAGAAGACATACAGTATTAATAAGTAGAAAGTAGGTAACTATTATTAATACCAAAATCTTACATCACTGCGACAACATTACACACCTCCACACACGTGCACACACACACGCTTACATATGAAAGTGGAAGAGTCTTATTTTTTCCCTTATCAAACTGCAATAGTTTAGAAAAATTTTCGATACGAAATATACAAGAGTCGTTGAGGTATGTATGCTTGGTACACATACATGTTTCAACAACTCATATATATATATGAATAGTTAGGTTAGCTCAGATAGGTCGCGAATTGCATGTATCAGGCAACAACCCAAGCCGAGGTGTGCCGTGTACCCTTCAACCAGTTATCAAATAAAATTGGCTGAGTGCTCTAAGCGCTCGTCTTAGTAGTCCGGTGAAGCTGTTAAGACCTTGCTAGGTCAATAGCGGAATCAGATCGAAAAAAATAATATTAATATTTAATACAAATAATATTTACTCACCAATAAATTACAGTTACAATAGAAATCGTTTTTTATTGATAGCGTTTTATCTTCACTTGTTTCATTTTTATTGACGAATAAGGTCACTTCAGTGATGTTATCGAACCCAATAGTGGTGTATTCAAAATCAGTCGTAAAAACACTCTCCGTATTAGAGTTATTTTCATATAAAAATATGTCGAAAATTGTACTTGTATCAGCACTAAGCTGTTGGTTATTAGACATAGATGTGTTTTTATATATTTTATTTACATCATTGTTTTCCATTTCATTATTTTTTGGAGATTTGTAATACAGAGCATGTGGCATAAATCCTAAATCATTTAGTCTCGATTTCGTGTTACTTAAATTACGGTCACCACCTTTGTTTTCATCATCTTGTAGATAAACCATAACACTAAATTGAATAAGTATTGATAGAAGCGTGAAACCTAAGTACGTTATAACCTGCATATTTTCACTTATATTCTACACCAAATTGAGTAAAGTTCCTAAATATTAAATTTAGTTGTAAGTTAATGTAGCCCTTCGACTGAGTTTTCAGTTTAAATCTGTAAAAGAATTCATATTTGAAAATTATATTACATTAGAGAAATATAAATAAGATTATGATAATATTACTGAGATCTATTTTTAGTGACAAAATGTAGAAAATATAATCGTTTTCAATATGGTTAGAAATTGCATTACAGAGTTTTAATATTTATCAGAAGATATCATACACAATTAACACATTACATTATGTTATTCATACGTACCTATTAGTACCTATATTAATAATATCTGTTTGTATAAGTTGAGGAGATCCACCAAGAAAATATTGTCGAATTCTATCAATCAGTGTATTGGCCACAGGAGTCCAACAAGGTACTTTTATATTATGGTATCCCGGTGCAGCAGGCAAACTACAATACCCGTATCCAACAACCCAAGATCGACCAATAGTATCCAGACAGCTCACTTGGAAGTTGATTTTTGGCCAACCTTAAATTGTTAAAATATAGTTTCATAAAATATCTTAAGAAGGCAAGACCTATAGAATAGCTATTCAATGTCCGAGCCTCGTTACGTACCAACGTATTTTGCGAAATTTAGATATATTACAATATAAACTTAACTAAATCACCATCCGCTGTCGGTTGTGAAAAATGGTAGTCTGAATGCTTAAGAAATATTTTCATAATGAAATTACTACCATGTAGTGAGAAACATAAAATTGTTCATTTCTCATTATTTGAAATTGTTAAAACTTTGTAGATTGGACTGATTCTTAAATCCATTTCTTCCTTTAAAAGGGGTATTTACCCAGTGATGGTGCACATACTGGTATGTAAATAATCCAATGGGAAACAAAATACACATAAAAATTGCAACACTGTTATAACATTGCAATTTATTTGTTCCTGATTTTTTTTTTTTTTGATGAAGTAGTAATATGAATTTGAATTAAAATAATAATATTAATATTTTATGAAAGTACATAATTTTATTCCAATATTAGCTTGTAGTCGTGACTTAGTTTGTTACCCGTTATCTTTTTGGTAAGATAAAATAAAAAATAAAAATGAACACAAAACAAGTATATGAAGGTGTAACGTATGTATAAGATATTTGTACCAGATCAGAATTCAATTCAAATCAAAACAAAATTCGAGATCTGTAATCTTTGAAATTAGATAATCTCGACTTATTTAATTTTAAAAATCACTTTACGGTATTAATTGATCTAATAACGTTACAATTATCCATATTCATATGTCTTAATCGAATTAGAAATACGATAATCATCGTTGGCTCTTTTTATAGTTCTTAGGGTATCTTATATACAGTAGGTCCAAATCCAAATAGATATAAATGGTCGATTCAAAAATGTATCACCTTGAATTCCTTTAGTAATATAGAGAGCATCAAGTGGATGTGCCCATATTACAGTTCCACTGTAATCTGCTTTGGCAGTTACTGTCTGACCTTCGGGATGACCTGATATAAGAGTCCAATTTGGTCCTGAAATAGAGGGAACATATGATGAATGTAACATGATTTGTCTGCTAGAGCGAAGAATAAGTGAAGTTTCAAAATACACTTAACGGATTTATGTATTTACTAGCTTTAGCTCGCGGTTTCGTTCGCATTCAGGTAGATTTCACATATCAGTATTTAAATTCAGTTGTAATATAAAACAAGATACTCAAATGTTTGTAGACAACGGTTATCAAGAAGAGTCTGTATATTCCACTAATTTTGTTCGCTAATTTGATCTATGTGAAAATTCAACTAGTTTTAATGAGATGAACTTCTCTTACCAGCTTGAAATGAAAATCTACAAAATAATGAAAATTTATCTACAATGTCTGTCGTGTTTAAAACTTGCCCTAGAATTTGCAACTCAGCCATGAAAATAAGTTTTTAATTGTATACTTATAACATTATTTTGAGTTTAAAGCCACGTTTTATGTAAAACAAACATAATATTGAATTATAATAACCACAAACACAAAATTGTGTAAAGCAATTTCAATAAATAATTATACTCAGTACTCTTTTTATACAAAGGCGAATCACAAAACAACATATTTTATTATGTTGTTATCGTATGGTTACCATGGCAACGAACGCTACAGATTGAGTCTTCACCACTGCCATAAATAATAATGATCGTTACTAGCGGCAATTACTGAAGTCAATTTCTTTCAAACAAAATTAAATACACAATTCGGATGCCTTACTCTTGACACTTGATTCTTACGAAGCAGTAAGACGTTTCATGCAAGGAGGAAAAAACGAAAATTGGATTTTCATAGCAACAAAAATCAGACTCGCTCTAAATGACTTAATTCTCAATTTTAAAATGAATGGTATCGTATGTTTCCTCTTAAAAAATTCACAGAGTTGTTTTATTGTTCTGCTGATATTTTAGAATAGGTACAGAGACTATTAATTACGTTTTCTTATTTCTATGTAGGAATGATTTAAATAAGTAGTTGGAAATTGTAAAAATTAACCTTGATGTTGCAACTGTGTCAGACATACATAGGTACCTATTTCATGTCTTCGTCAGATATACCAGCAATATTATTTATCTCCACGAAATGAAAAAATATATTCATATTAGAAGTAAATAAAAAATATCATAGTTTTATATCATTTTACTTTTCTGTCAGAAAAGTTTATCTGCTAATAATAATACAACCCGATTTTCCTGGTGTTGATCTTATTTAAATAGAAAAATTTGAGTTGACTGAACTCCTAAGTGATCTATATAATCTAAATATATATGCAAGGTTTGTTTTCTTTGTCCGAGGTAAACTCGAAAACTACTGGATCGATCAGCATGAAATCACAACCATTCGACGCGGAATTAATCGTAGATGGTTATAGGCTACAAGAATCATTTTATATATTGGTAAAAACGGCATGAAAATGCGTTTTTGATCTTATCGCGAACAGACAGACAGACGTGGAACACGACTTTGTTGACACTATGTTGTGATAAACTGTTATCCGTGCATTCGTATGTGTGAAATTGACCAAAAATATATTGTTCACTGTAAACATGCGCGTGTAACGTACATTGTACTGGACTCCAAGAATAAATATAATTGAAAGTCATATGTTTATATATGATTTAAATTATAGCAAAGTATATTAATGACTTAATTATATCGACACTATGGACATATTATATATATATATAATAAAAGATTTAACACATATTGTTTGATAATGTAAGTGAGCACTGAGCGTGGTATATAGTAGTTTAAAGTTCCAGTTATGTGGCTGATGATAAATCCCATCCCATTCGATACACTGTTAGTATTCACATATATAATGTACACGTTACCTGTTACAGTAGATGATGTGCGTGTGATACTTACAAATATTTTTGAAAGAGTATTATTGTAATTTACAGTAGATGTGTGATCACAATTTTAAATTTATTTAATATATAAAAAAAACGCGTGCGAAGCCGCGGGTAACAGCTATTTTAAATATAAGCGTAAGTCTGCAGTTGTTGAGCATCACGTAAAAGCTACTGGATATATTTCGATTACTTTTTGTATTACTTCTTACACATTAGAATCCTTATCTAGAAAAATATAAAGATAGCTTCGATAGTGTAGTTTTATGAAATATAAATACTACGCATTCAACGATGTTTTTTGCCGTGGAGAAGTGGCGACAAGCGGTGTGATCTTTAAATTTTTTTTTCTCGTATGTATAGAATATATTGATAAGACAATAAACGACGCATACAAAGCCACTGGTATCAGCTTGTTTTTAAGTGAAAACTTTTTTAGGACATTGAACTGTATATGTATATTTTGGCAGGAGATAAATTGGTAATTACGTGTCATGACAACCTGTCAGCATTACTGGCCGTACTGCGTCAGACTACCAACGCGTAGTATATATAGACGCCTGAGCCTCATCATGTTTGATGTTGTCCGGTCTTCGCCCACGAGAATAATCTCGATAAACTTCAGGTTTTGCAGACCCGGGTTCTGCGTAAAATCACCGGTGCTCCTTGGTTCGTCCGGAAGGCGGATCTCCACAGGGACCTGGAGATGCCGTCCATCTGGATATATATAAAATCACTTACGAGTAGCTATTTCGAGCGAGCCGCGAATCATCCCAGTCCGTTAGTGGTATCCGCCGCAAACTACGAACCCGTACCCAACGCTGGGCGATATAGAAGACGTCCGCGACACATTTTCACCGATCCTCCCGATGATATCACGTCAGCGAACGATCAGTACCAGCCTCTCCCTCGAAACAGAGCGTGCTCACGGCCACGCCCTCGTAACCACAGATCTGGGCGCAGCGGTATGGGGGTTAACTTCGCACCCGCACACCCGATTAGACCTCACACGGCAGCGGCGCAAGCATGGGTTCGATCCCTCGGTAGGGAGCCCTTGAGTGCGTTGCTTGCGCGATACGGTGACACACCCATACATCACTACACGATCACCCTCACACACGTGCACGCCTACAAGCTACACATTTTGGTGTAAGGGTTTACTTTTTTTTCCCTTATCGAACTGAAAAACTCTCAATTTTTCGATAAAAAATATATGGAGGAGTTGTCGAGGCGTATATGCTTGGTACACATATGCGTCTCGACAACTCAAACATATATGAATAGCTAGCTAGATTTGCTAAGATAGGTCGCGATTTTGCATGCAACGGGCAACAGCCAAGCCCAGGTGTGCCGTGCACCCTTGAGCTGGTTGCCATTATAAAATCGGCTGAGTGCCTTAAGCGCTCGCCTTAGTAGTCCGTTGAAGCTGTAAAGGCCAAAAAATAAAGGCCAATAGCGTAGTCAGTTCGAGAAAAAAAAAAAAAGAAAAAAATCATGTTTGATTGATTGATAAATTTTATAGAAATTTATATAATTTTTGCTCCCAATGCCAATAGATATGAAAAAATCATACTAATGTTAACAATTTCGATAAACAAATTCTGAAATTTAAATATTATCTTTCACGCTATAATTAATATGAACATTCTAAAAAGAACCCAATTATTTTGTTTTGAGTTGTCACTTCTATCGGCAGTCCTTATTACTGTCACTACTTTTTTTTTATAATTTCATTTTTATATTGTAGCACAGCAAAGTGACTGCACTGTGCCTGATGGTGACCACAGTACAATCCAAAAACAATGGCGACCACCGAGAGCGGCGGACGCCGCTGTCATGCCGGTCTGCGTAAATGTCTCTTCACGTTACGCTTGAAGGACCCCATGTTATACGAAGGACATTAGCCGGGACATTGTTCCATAGCTTCACGGTACGGCAAAGATAAGAAATTATGGACTTTTTAGTTCGTGCCCAGATAGGATTTACCGTAAAACTATGGCTCCGTAGCCATAGCCATTTAAGACCATAGACCGTGAAGTATTGGGTTTTAGTATTCCGAAAGTTATTTAGAAATAAATATCGAAACAATTATAGAAAATCAAATATTTAATAATCATTTTTACAATTTAAGAATTCTTAATAATCTATCACAAGTGTGGTTGCCATCCGGGAAACAGACGGGATAGATTGGCTGGATCCGTAGCTGTTTGCAGTAGTCGTGCCACTTGTCCCGCGACTGCGACTCCGCCCGCCGCTCCCCCCTCCGTACCGCTGAGCTTACTGCTCACTGTCAGTAATGCTCGCTTAGCAAGCCCACTGTCACTGCTTGTGGTACCTATCATCACAATTTATACAATAAATCACATTAACCCCTGGACTATCTAAAACTATAACGGTATTTTTACAAAAAGTCAAATACGTATTGAAGACTTGCTTTACAAAGGTTGCGTTTTAAATACACCGCTGAATGTTCGCCATCTTACTCTTTTGTCTCGCTTTGTGAGTTTAGGCTAGACTTGCGAAAACCTTGTCTCGGGCGAGCGCGGTATATTCAATATGAAACCTTTTTAAAGTAAGTATTCAATACGTATTTAACTTTTTTGTTTAAAGCAAGTATTTTACTTTTTTGTAATAACACCATAAAGGTTTTAGTAATAGTAGTAATCTAATATATAGGACAGGCGAAGGAATTAATCCATACTGCCAATGCTGAAATTGTCAATATAGTTGTCATAAAAGTAAGGTTTAAGTTCCATACAAACGAATGTAGACATCATGACGCACAGATCAACAGAGAGTTGGCAGCATAAGCCAATCACGAGACGTTTTACTTTTTATTATGCTTAAATACTTCACATGAATAATTAGTGTATATATATGATGTATATAAACGAATAAAGAACACTTTTATTTTTATTATTATTTATCATAAGTTATTAGTTTACCTATAAATATGTATATAGGCTTCAGTCACTTTAGAACGGTTGCACTCATTTGGCTGTCATCTGTTTTTCTGTTGTGTTTGTAATTGTCAAGACAAGTTTGTGCGAAAGAGAATATAGTACGGAAGATGAAACATTTGGATTAAAAAATCTCCATATAAAAAAAGTAGTAAGTGACATAGAATATATTAAAGAAATCTTCAAAAACGACGTTCATCTGTTCAATTCCAACTTTATTTCATCACATGGTCGTACTGTGAAGATTTTGTCTCATTTCATTTGTTAGTACACCCAAGCGAAGCCAAGGCTTATATTAACTGTAATATATGGGTAACTTATACTCTTACAATAAAAATACAAGTTGAAATGTTATACATATTTACATTGATTATTTGTACTCCTGGAATTTGTTCCCAATTGTGGAGCAGTTGTCAAAGTCCACGTATACAATGGATCACAGAGTAGCACTTCTAATATTGTCAGCAAAATCTCGTGGCTATCGCGAAGGAGCTGCATTGTTTTCTCGCAAGATCTAAAAAATCAGATAAAAAACTTAGCTATGCATTCCTATATACTATGAATGGCAAGCGAAACAGAATTGTCATTTAAACGAAATAAATCTAGTAGATACCCTCAGATATTCTGAACGAAGCGTAAAACGCTGTTTGGGAAAAATAGAAATCATAAAGTAGTGGTAGAGCCAAGCTGAAGCTATTATTGTTTTCAGCACGAATGGGTCGGCTCGTCCGGGGAAGCACCACCCTCTCACAGAAAACCGACGTGAAGTAACAGTGCTTGCATTGTTGCGTTTCGTTCGGTCAGTGAGAGCCGGAGACCCACGTATCCTTCCCCTTCCTCCTTCCTTTCCTGTCCCCCCCGCCCTCCTCCCAAACACAGGCTGGCAACGCACTTGTGACTCCCCTGGTTGTTGCAAGTGTATATGGATGGTGATGATCACCTAATATCAGGTGACCGATTTGTTCATTTGCCTCTTATGATATAAAAAAAATACGGATACTATCGATAATTAAATCCTAGATTTTTCATTTAAAAGTTTGGGAATTATATATGTCTATTTATAATTCATAGTCCTAGGATTGAGCTATAGAGAGGAAGATCTATAGGGAGCAAGAGCCAAAAAAACAATATGGTTTGTGAAATTTAACGCATCTGTGATATCGCTCGTGTTACAGTTGTCCATGGACGGCGGTGATCACTTACCATCAGGTGACCCGCGTGTTCGTTTGCCACCAACAGTATAAAAAAATCGAAGTGATTCGAAATATGTATATTCTTTTTAGAAAAGAAACAATCAAAATCGAAAAGGAAGTACTTAGGATTAAAATTAAGGGCTCAAACTATAAGGAGATTTTTTTCTCTGTATCGAAAACGATATATCAGGGTATCAACAAAAAAAAATCGTTTCAAAAGAAACATCCTCATGTAAGCCCATCAATTCAGAGCGGCTGCACATATTTCGCAACCAATTTTATTTGTGTTTGTAATTGCCAGTACAAGGTTTGTATGAAAGAATTTTTATGAAAAAATTTAGGTAAAACATATTTACATAATAAAGTGCGTGAGTGAGACAGAAGATATTAGGTAGATCCTAAAAAAATGTGACGAAATTGGCATTCATTCTTCAGTCTTCCCATTTTATTTTAATACATGAGTCAATACATTTTAAAACCAATTAAATCCAATTTTAGGTGTTCCTAATATTTTACGTTACTTTTTCAAGATATTAAATTTTGAATATGTAGATCATAAAAAAAAAACTAAAAACCTTACAGACAGTCAAATTCGAACTTCGCTCTATGTGTATAAAAAATGGAAATCTTAAAAAAAATGAATCTTATAATCTTAAATGAGTTTAATGAACGGTTTAAATTGCAATTAGTTCATTTTGAAATCTAACGACACACATGTAGTGCAATTTTACTGTGAAGGGAACATATGGTTATATTTTCTTCGTTAGTAGTACACCCGAGCAAAGCCGCAGCGGGCAAATATTAGTATATAATATATGTATCATTATTTTACTCATTATATATACAATATATATATCACGTACACCAAACAATATAATAACAAATCTGGCACTAAGTTTATGAAAAAGTAACCAGTTACCTTCTAAATATACCTTCAACGCCACTGGATCCAAAACCAGCGACTATATCCTGCGTCAAGCGAAACGGCACCGTCTCTGGTGTGGGGAGAGTCTTACCTTGATCGAACGCAATTCCTAAAAAAATGCAAAATTCTTTAGACATATTAAATATTATGAGTACTACTTATGAAAAACTTCATTCCAAAATTTACTATGTGATTTTTATTTACTTCATTGTAATTGTATGTATTTTTATCGACCAAAACAAACAAGGGGTATATATATCATAAAAAGCTTCTAAATCATATTAAATCCTTAAGTATCAGTATGAAACTTAAGTATCATTATCAAAAAATGCTAAGTTTTGTCAAACAATATGTTTTTATGAATTACAAGAAACACCTTATGTCATTCGGCGCGTTAATAATAATATAAAATTTAATAAACAATGAAATATGGCTTACATTAGGAAAGTAACTTTCTTTAAGTGAAACGAATTTCAGAATAGGATCAGTTATTGCAGGGACTATCAATACAAACAACTTCAACTCTTTCTGTTGATAATACATAAAGCATAATTTGGGAAAGAGCTTTACATACATGTATGAGATTTTCTGTTTACTAACATTCGTAGTGTTTTTCATTAAACTTTAATTAAGATTCTCCTTGTTGTTGTTTTGGTATTATTATTTTATATGTTAAGTGTCACAATAAGCTATCACACGATTGTATGGTGTCACCCTTTAAACAGTCACCTGGTATAAGTAAGTAGTGAGAAAACGGTTAAGAACATCCGAACACAATATCCTCTTCTGTTTCTTAGACGATTTTTTTTATTCCAGTTTTCATTAGTAACTGTTAACGAGCTTTAGTGTTATCCATAAAAAATGGACATTTTTTATCTATGGTTGAAATTCAACGGCACTCGTATAAAGAGTTATAAAAGACATTTACCAAAATCGATGTGGATAACTTCGCCCGTCCTTTTGTCAATCAAAATATTTTGGACATGTCTATCGCCTAAACCGAGTATATAGCCAACCATTGACGAAGTAGCAACACTGCAATAATTATACCAATTTTAATTGAAGCACACAAACGTCGAATCAAAAAGACAATGGTTTCGCCCAATACCTTTTCGTATAAGCCAATCGTCTCTCATACCATGACACTGGGTTGAGATAATGTTCCGTAAAGAAATAATGAAATACCGGTTTAAAATCTCTCAGTATCTTCATGAACACAATTAACTTTTCCTTGTTACTTTTTCTTTTTTCATGGCAATCGGCGATTTTCTTTCTAGCAGCACTACACGAGATGTCCTAAAAGGTATTTAAAAATGGCTAAATCTAAATCTTTCATTTGTAACGAGACATACTTGGAACACGTGATACTGCTCTTGCATTCGATACGATCTCTTATTTATTAGTATACTAGCCCCTGCCCGCGACTTCGTCCGCGTAGAAATAGTTACTCTGAGCTAATGCAACAGAAGATCTCAAAATGAAAAAAAATTTTGAAACATTTTTCATCTGTGATCCGCTCCTATTGGCCTTAGTCTTTTTATATAGCCTATAACCTTCCTCGATAAATGAGCTATATAATATAGAAAGAATTATTCAAATCGGACCAGTAGTTCCTGAGATTACCTCCTACAACGTCACATCACAAACTTTACCTCTTTATAATACTAGTATAGTATATTACTAACTATATCCTTAAGACAATCTCGGACTGACTAAAAATACTGATAGGAATTATTACGATTTCTACTAGTCCGGTGAATCTGTTAAGACCTTGCTGGGTCAATAGCGTAGTCAGTTCGAAAAAAAGAAAAACGATTTCTACTTAACACGCTAAGTGCGAGATGGTAATTTTAGCGCGTGATAACGGTCATTATAATTGTAACGACTTAGATAACTTTATTAATTTATATTTAAATTGAGGATATTAAATCGATATTGTGAAAATTAAAATTGGTTACACTTCAGCCCTGTTCTTGTTATCTACATTAAAAAATTATAGAGGTATGTCGTTGTGCGCGCTTCACGCATAAACTACTGGATAGACTTTTTGAATATTTGGTTCTTATCTAAAAATATATCATGAGTGACTTAATATAAAGTTTCAAAATAAACTACGAATTTTATAAGCATTACAAATAAATAAAGAAAAGTTTTAAGAAAAATATATTTTCTTATTACTTCTATACTTCAAATATAATTGTTATGGTAATAAACAGCACAGAGACCGACGTGAAGTAACAGTGCTTGCATTGTTGCATTTCGTTCGGTCAGTGAGAGCGCCTGAGGACCATTTTCCCTCCCCTCTCCCCCTTCCCTGCTCATCCCCTTTCCCCCTATTTCTCTAAAACACAGGCTGGCAACACACTTGCGACCCCTGGTGTTGCTAGTGTCTATAGACTGTGGTGATCGTTTAATATCAGGTGTCCCACCAGTTCGTTTGCCTCCTATATAAAATAAAAAAGGTAATATTATACATATTAATATTACCTGTGGACGGTAACGTGCGTGTGCACCGGAATTCCCAACGCCGATTAAGTAAACGCCTAAAGGCATCGTACCAACGCACCATTCTATTACGCCCGAACGTCGAGACATGGGAACAACCTATTACACAAAAACTTTAAAATACTCAATATTTAATGAATTTAGCATTACTATTGTATGTAGATTTACCCTATAAGTTCGAATCCGTAGTTTATTTCGACTAGTAACAGGATTCTTCTCAAGGAGATTATTAACAATGTTAAATACTTGCTGCATTACTGCGTCTTGCCGTAAGTCATCTTCACCCTGTAAAGTGAAATTTTATACAATATATATAACTAGCTGATGCCCGCGGCTCCGTGCGCGATTTTTATATTATAATTTAAAAAAAAACGTAAGAATATGTAGAATTACAGAAATACTCTTTAAAATACATTTGTACGTACAACACGCGCTCCATCTATAAATCAATAATACTAATTTTATATCACAGTTATATTCGAAAACTGAACTTATATCTCCGACTTACAATTAACTCTTGGGGCAACATAAAATACTGTTATATTTAAGGTTATTCAGTCTGTACCTTAATTAAAAGAATCCGTTCCTTTCCGCTCGTATCGGTACAGGTTATTTTCTTTGGATAGTTTATACCTCCAACAAGTTCAAAATCCTTCTTGAATTCATACAGAGCTGTAAGTAAATGATATTTTGCTTAAATAGTAAAAAAATTCATCGACAAACATTAGTCATATAAACTTCACAACAATTTGGTTTATCGAAAAAATGTCAATATCGGTTTTGTTTATCGTTCCTAAGATTTCAGTTTATTTCCTATATATCATTTATTAGAATGCATTTATTGGTTTGTAAGCTATACAATGAAAAAAGTGTTTTTAAATGGAAAATAGAAATCCATAGTACGCGTCTTCTTAATATTAATAGCAGTGGTTTTCACAGTCGCATTTTTGACTATATACTATAATGAGGACTTTACGAGAAAACTGACGATTAAAAACAAAATTGCAGTTATCGTTGGGTCTTCTCTAAATAACCTTTGTATACTATGACCCATAGTTTTCTAAATAATGCATTATAAATTAAGAACCACATAAATACTAACCTGGCAAATTAGAATATTTATTGTCCTTGCTGATGGGTATAGTAACTGTGGGTACACATATGGCGTCCAAATTTTTCAATGTATGTATTAGCTCAGCGCTTGGTATCGTTTGTTTGGGATCTTTACTAGTCGGCTTATAGTTCGCAATACTGATAATAGCTGATAATAAAAAAAAACTTTATATAACATGATTTAATAAAACATTTGTTTATAAATATTATATTCACAGTCACAGAAAAACTACTTAGATTCATATAGTTGTGTTAGCGGATACCCATTCATTTAACTCAGCTTTAGCAATATTAATTGTTAGATATAAATAAATTAAAGGATAATAAAAACATTATAGAAATGACGTTACGCATAAATTTTCATATAAATATTTAATGCATCTATCAATTATAAGATCAGTCCTATTTTTAACTAACAAATTAGATGTTTAATCGATATATTTTGATTATTTTATTCAAATAATAAATTATGAAAACATTTAACCAAGCCTGTTTCTGACAAAAACAACAGCTCGCGGTAAAGAAGAATAAATTCACAATACGTAATGTTAACACTGCCCTCGAATTAACTTCTATCTCTTACTAGTTTGAGGTTAAACCGATCTTTACTAAAATGACTATAATTACGAATAGTTGTACTACTAGTTATAATCAACTTAAATACTATCATGTAATTCACGCTCATGATAAAGTAGTACTACTTCATGCCACAATAAATAATACAACCTGTTCTAAATGACATAGACAATATTATAAGTATACATGTCTGTACAAGAAAAAGGACTTTTTTTAGGACGCTGAAATAAAAATCTCTAAAATTTATTACAAAGAGTATCTTAAAAGAGAATGAATTGATTATGACAAAACTCACCGTTACACATTTTATCCATTTGCGATATAATGACACCTAGAACCTTGGTATGATTTTTTTCTAAATCCTGTATGAGAGAATCAGCTGCAATTACGCGGGACTCTTGACTACGAGTTCTAGTTGAGTCGCCGTCCACTCCACTACTGGCGTTCATTATCACTTTATCTTTGTCAGAATTCTTTAAACTAAACAATATCGGTAGAGTGTGATGAGGATGCTCTATTGCACATCTCTCTGAAAGAGGTAAATAATTCATCACATCAGCCTGTAAGAAAGGTAGGTAGGTTTTGTAAGTGGTAGAGCCACGCTGAAGCTGTAACTGGTTTCAGCATGAATAGGTCGGCTCGTCCGGGGTAGTATCACCCGATCCACAGAAACACCGACGTAGACTAACAGTGCTTGTATTATTTCGTTACGTCTGGACATTGAGAACGCTGGATATCCATTTCCTTCCTTTCCCTTCCCTCCCTCCCCTTGCTCCTCTCCCATCTCCACCAACACAAGCTGGCAACGCACTTGCGACTCCTCTGGTGTTACTGGTGCCTATGGGCGGTAGTGATCACTTAACATCAGGTGACCCACGTTTGCCTCCTATGATATAAAAAATGAAAGCCGCAGGGCCACAACGTATTAAGACCTTTTCAAACTCCGAGAAATCTACAGTTGTATTTTTCCCCACAATGGTACTCTTATACCATGGTTCTTGTACTATGCTACAAGAACATTTCGGTGTTCCGATTCTGACGCGGCCGGGAACGGTTGTGTCCGCGCGCTCGGAACAATATTTCGATTTTCGCGATTATTGTGATACAGTGCCTTCGCTATTACTTCGCCAGTGTTCCAACAAGGAGGGGAGAACGTGGGCCACACTAAAAATAAGGAATGTGAAGTGTGCGGGTATACTAATCACAAAGCAAGTTGGAAACGCACTGACTTTATTCGTTACATGTATGACGTTTTAAAGGTGGCGCAGCCACTATTTACTTATAGATACATATACAACAATCTCTCCCTCCTGGAGGCGCGGGCGCGTGCGGAGCCGGCCGCATACATAAACTTTGCAGTGGAAGGGTGTCTGCCAGTAACGTTGCGAGAGCTGCAGCGCGAAACGACGAACGATCTTTTATTAAGTACTAGCTGACCCGTGCAACTTCGTCTGCACCAAATTGGTTATCACTGGTTTCAATTGTATTTTTAAAAGCGATAAAATTGAATAAAACTGATACCTGATTGCAGCCACAACTACCGTTTCCAATTGTAAATCCTAACTATCCCCGGTCTCACTCAAATATACCCAGATTACATGTGATTTTTGATGTAAAACATCTATAGGCGCACCCTAAACTTAAATCGGCCATGGCGACGTTCGTGGTGATTACACACAAACTTCGCACTATTAACGACCCTATCAGTAAAGCATAAGATTCAAATTATTTTTCTAAACTATTATAATAAAGAGGAATCGTAGTATTTTTGTATGTTAGTTACGAATAAACTCAAACTACTGGACGGATTTCGATAATTCGTTTACCATTAGAATGCTACATTATCCCTTAGTAACATACCGGATTAGACCTCCCATTAGGTTCGATCCCTCGGTAGGGAGCACTTGAGTGCGTTGCTTGCGCGATACGGTGACACACAAATATACATCACTGCTACAACACTACACGATCACCCCCACACACGTGCACGCCTACACGCTTACACATGAAAGTGGAAGGGTTTACTTATTCCCCTTATCGAACTGAAAAACTATCAATTTTCCGATAATAAATATATGGAGGAGTTGTTGAGGCGTGTATGCTTGGTACACATATACGTTTCAACAACTCGTACATATATAAATAGTTAGCTAGGTTGGCTAAGATAGGTTGCGATTTTGTATGCAACAGGCAACAGCCAAGCCGAGGTGTGCCGTGCACCCTTGAGCTGGTTGCCAAAATAAAATCGGATGAGTGCCTTAAGCGCTCGCCTTAGTAGTCCGGTGAAGCTGTTAAGGCCTTGCTGGGTCAATAGCGTAGACATTTCGAAAAAAACCCTTAGTAATATAGGCTATATTTATTTTTTAGAAAAAAATTGGGATTTCTACTACAATTGCAATAATGTAATCAGAGGTATGAAAAAAATTTGGCATAAAATGTATTTCATCGCATGCGCCCCGATAACTATGAATGATAGAACAAAAATATGTTCTACAATATTAAAGAACATATTATTATCTATAAAAAAACCTCGCGGCAGCATACATATGTCTATACCTAAAAGTAAAGTCTATACTCAAAAACCTTTACAACCCTACTTGTATGATTGTAAGATTCAAATTGTTTCTATTTAATATTATGTAACGTCACAATTATGGCAGAGAGACGCGTAGATAGAAATGCTTTGTCGTCAACGTCGACCGGTTCATGTCCGATCTCACCAAAGTTAAGCAATGTCGGGCGTGGTCAGTGCTTGGATCCTCCGGCTCCCAGGGAGATAGAAGCTAAAAGGCGGGAGATGCGAGAAGAGGCTGTAGGGAGGTGGATGCAGGACCTGGCGGACGCGCGCTTCGGGAGGCACACCGTCGACGCCGTCCGCCCGGTCCTACGGGAGTGGATTGGGAGGAGATGGGGCTCCTTGTCGTTCAGGCTGGTGCAGGTGCTGACCGGACATGGTTGTTTCGGGTGGTACCTGCACCGGATCGCTCGCAGGGAGCTGACCGCTGCCTGCCATGAGTGCGGCGCTGAGGAAGATACCGCACAGCACACTCTCTCTGAGTGTGCTGCGTGGAAGGTGGAGCGCCGCACTCTGGTGGCGGTGGTAGGAGAGGATTTATCGCTGCCGAGCGTGGTCTCGTCCATGCTCGGTAGCGAACAGGCGTGGCGAGCAGTGGCCTCCTTTTGCGAGGAAGTCATCTCGAGGCGGACCCCCTCAGTAACCGTCTTCACCATAGGAGGACTGGCAGGAGGAGGCGGCGCTTTGCCCAACTCCTCCTGCCACCGTAGCCGGATCTGAGGGGATGCAGTCGGGGGGCTCATCCCCTCATTGCACAGATCCGGCGGACGAGGGGGAGCAGCTAGCGTGTGCCCAGCTGCCTCTCTATAGGTAGGAGCCCGGCGGCAACCTTCCGCCGGGTGGACCGTTGGGGCGGCTATTCAAGGGGAATAGCATAGAACGATCCCTTGCCGCCCCAACATCACGGTCTGTCGGTACACCGTGGGGTTTTAGTCCGTGCGAGTCGGACATATCCCACTCTCTCCCCCGGGAGGGTGGGTATCCATAAGGGATTTCCCCACGTAAAAAAAAAAAAAATGGTCAGTGCTTGGATGGGTGACCGCCTGGAGATATTGCGTGATGTTAGCTTTTTACGGGTCAAATTAATCTTCAGTAATTTTTTTAATGTATAGGTATATGTATTTTTTATATTTTTAAATTAGGTGTAATATAATATTTTTATAATATTACGGAATTGGTTTTTTTTAATCTTACTAATATACATATACACTGGCCAAAGTCTGACCTACGTACATCCAAAAATTACTCGATAGATTTCAATTACATGTTTTTATTTTTAAAAGAGAGGAGGCTTATTTTCTGCATTAGGTCGAGAAGAACTGCCAGTGATGATGATGATGAAGATTATGGTTTTTTGTGACGTTACATTTCCGAAGCTACAGGTTATAATACGAACTTTGCACTATTGTCGAAGTACTCAAAAACATCTGCAACTCTATCCGTATAAACATAACATTCAAATTGCTTTGTCGAACACTCGTCGTACCAGTATTACACGGCATGCACAAAGGGCGCCCTTTGACATACCGCCAAACACACCGCGCTTGCACCTTTCACTGATTTCTTTGTTACTATTTAATTAGACAATTGACTGTCACGGATTAAACTACGCATTTTTAACGCTATTTATAAATTATGAAACACCCTTCGCAGTTGTGAATGTAACCAGTGTTTTAATTTAAAATATGCCGGACAGCGATAATTTCGGAACTGAAAGTATGCACCCTTCTACAAAGAAAGTAAAATCACACTATGACATATATCTTGATAATGCTATATCTAATACTTTTATAACCTACTTCAGTTATCATCGACCAATTCTCACAGTATTAACCAGCTATTCTAAATTTAAAACCCTTGCGTTTTATGGGACAAAAAGTATCCTGGATGTAGCCTTGTAATATCAGTTGTCACTGTGTTAATTTTGGCTTCTATATGGATAACATAGTCTACCTTCATTAAAATTTCCAAAAAATATTGAATGTACAGATTTCGATTTGTTACAGTTTTAATAGTATAGATTAGTTATTAATAATTTTGTGGACGTTTTCGAAGCAGTTGAAATTTTTGAATAAAATTATTATGTAAGCGTAGCCTAGAGGTAAAGTTGGCGGCTCTATACTACTTTCATGATCGACGGGGAGACGGTTTGAACCCCGTCGTTTTTTTTGGTTATTTGTTTTTTTTTTTTTATGTAGCCTATATAACTTGAATTTTTAACTAATCTGTCTGCTGTAAATAGCACTAAGGAAAATTACCAAAATCCATTAAGAATCTCATGAACTACAATTTTTTTTCTTTCGTCCGTTATTCTGGAGAACTCCTTGCGTTTTATGGGACAAAGAGTATCCTGGATGTAGTCTTCTAATATTAGTTATCACTGTGTCAAATTTCGTTAAAATTGGTTCAGTACTTTCAGAGTAATTCGGGTTTATATTCTAGACTTTAATCCTTTATCCTGGAGAACCCTTGGCGTTTTATGAGACAAAAAGTATATTTGATGTAATCTCGTAATATTAGCTATCACTATGTCAAGTTTCGTCAAGATTGGTTCAGTAGTTTCAGAGTGATGCGTGTGCATAGGGACAGACAGACAGACAGACAGACAGACAGACAGACAGAAAGACAGAAAGACAGACAGACAGACAGACAGACAAAAATTGTAAAAAGATTATTTTTGGCTTCTATATCGATAACATAGCCTATCCTGATTAAAATTTTCAAAAAATATTTAATGTACAGATTTCGACTTGTTACAGTTTTATTATAGTATAGATAATAGCTAATTACGTGAGAAACGGGTGGCCGCGGAAAGTGTCTGATCTAACACTTAAACCTTATTTATGCCGTAATCGCATTGCTTTAGAAAATGGTATTCTAATGCGCGGACATAAGGTCATAATTCCAACAAAATTGCGTAGTCGGATATTAAACGAGCTACACAGTTCACATTTCGGTATCGTTAAAATGAAGTCAGAAACTCGTGCTCGGGTTTGGTTCCCGGGTATAGATCGCGAATTACAGACCTTAGTAGATTCTTGTTCGATATGTGTGCAACTCAGACCAACGCCGGCCCGTACGAACCTGGCACCTTGGCCACACCCGGAATCGGCGTTCCATAGAATTCATGTCGATTTTTTCGGTCCTATGCATAATAGAATGTATCTGATTATAGTTGACGCATACTCAAAGTGGGTTGAATGTTATGATATGAATAACAACAGTTCTACAAAAGCTGTCTTAGTAAGGTTATGCGACTTTATGTCCCGATTTGGCATACCAAAGGTCTTAGTTAGTGACAACGGAACTTCCTTTACCTCACACGAATTTAAAAACGTTTGTTTGCTTAACGAAATCAAGCAGTTATTTACACCTGTATATCGTCCATCAAGCAATGGTCAGGCAGTCTTTTGTAAAAATAGTGAAACGAGGGTTAAAAAGTATTTTTCTTTCCGGTTGTAAGTTAGATGAAATACAAATACGACTGTCCTAATTCCTATTTGATTACAGAAATTCGAAAAACAGTACGACTGAACACTCACCCGCTCAACTAGTGTTCGGAAAACCGTCACGTACCCTTTTAGATTTACTCACAGCGGAAACATAGCCCTCACCGTCACAACTGTCATCTCTAATAAAGAAAAAAAAGTTTGTGCAGACAAAAGCCTATGGGGGTCGGCCT
The DNA here is from genome assembly GCA_014332785.1 of Antheraea mylitta. Classification (NCBI taxonomy): domain Eukaryota; kingdom Metazoa; phylum Arthropoda; class Insecta; order Lepidoptera; family Saturniidae; genus Antheraea; species Antheraea mylitta. The sequence goes on from JACEII010000008.1 coordinate 9,128,965, forward strand.
AAGAGGACCTTCGTACCCGGTGAAAAAGTGTGGATTAAACAATATGTTAATAAACAAAATTACAATTGGGTAAAAGGTGTTGTCATAAGAAAAATTGGTAAAGTAGTCTATGAAATAAAAATACCACAGCAGGTTAAAGAAATACGAAGACATAGGAATCAACTATATCCACGGATAGAGAATTCCATTTTGGATATTGTTAGTCAAAAAGAGCAAACAGAGAAAAACATCACAACAACTACAAACACATCACTCACACCCGTTAATACAACTGAAAAGTTGTCCCAAATGGATGACATAAGCACTGGAGTGGAAGAGATTCCAGAACGTAGATTGTCCGGTGTCGGAACAAGGCCAGAACTGACACCTCCTCCACGCATCGTAGACCCAAATTCAGTCGATCCACACAGTCCCCGGTTTTGTACACCCCAGTCTGAGCTGGATTCAGGAGCTCAAAGAAGTGCACCTGGGCGCTCTTGGCGCCGTAGACCAATTGTAGACTATAGAAAATATTTTTAAGTAATTGTCAATTAGGAGGGAGAGATTGTTGTATATGTATCTATAGTGGCTGCGCCACCTTTAAAACGTCATACATGTAACGAATAAACTCAGTGCGTTTCCAACTTGCTTTGTGTAATCATTTCTCGTTGCGAACTAACAGTGTATAGAATAGGTATGACCGGTCACGCGAATATTATTTTAGTTTCCGCGTATTTGTTACCGAATAAAGAATTGCTAAGATCCGATTTGCAGGCGCTACTTAATTTAGGAGATTCAGTTATTCTAGCGGAGGACCTCAATAGCGGAAACGTTATATGGAATAGTCTGTGTACCTCTCGTAACGGGAGAATACTCGACGAACTAGGTAGGGTTCTCGCGTTTTGACGTCATGGCCCTCTGGAACCCAGGCACTATCAAGATCATTGCCGACCGACAGTTTTATATATAGCTTTTTTAAAAAATGTCACGCTTCCTGTACGACTCATACAAGTCGTACACGAACTTGAGTCAGATCATCGTCCGGTTGTTTTACAGTTAGGTCAGAACTCGGACTTCACCCCGCCGTCGGTAAGGTTGGCTGATTACGCGAAACTCGTTAAATATTTTAAAGAAAATCCGTCGTCTAGTAGTTTAGACAGGATTCCGGACGTGTTGGTGTCTAAAGCCGACGCGGATTCGGCCATCGATTCCCTGGTTGATTATCTCCAGACCGCCGTAAAAGAGACCTCGAAAGAGGTACAAGCGGCGAACGATCGCCGCTTCATACTCCCTGACGACGTGAGAGCATTGATCACGGAAAAGAACGCCGCGACTCGAGCTTACGACGCTTACCCGTCTGTACAGAATCGTGATCGGTTACGTTCGTTACGTAAAACAGTCAAGTCTCGTATCTTTGAGATTCGGGGCGATAGGTGGAAAAGACTCCTGGAGGGCCTCCAGCCGTCTCACCTGTCGTACTGGACTCTCGCGCGAACCTTAAAATCAGATTTTGTCACTCCAATGCCTCTTCTCGACAGAGGCACCGGGTTGCCTCCCGCGTTCGATAGCAGAGATAAAGCGGAATGTCTTTCCGGGAGCCTAGAAAAACAGTGTTCGACTAACACTGATAACACTGATCCTTCCCATATTGGTTTTATCGAATCAGCTGCGGAGCATGCACTCGCGTCTTCTCCGGCGGATACCCTAACCGCGATCACTTTCGATGAAGTTGCAGGCGCAATCAAGCGTCTCAAGCCTAGGAAGTCCCTAGGTCCCGATGGGATCAGGAACAAGGTTCTGAAACTCCTTCCTGATTGCATCATAGCTCTATTGGTCTGCATCTTCAATGCGGCCATGGCCGAGAGTCACTTTCCAACCGTCTGGAAAAAGGCCGTAGTGATAGGTATTCACAAGCCCGGCAAGAAAGCTACGCTTCCCGTTAGCTATCGCCCCATTAGTCTGTTAGATACCTTAGGAAAACTTTACGAGCGGCTCCTTCTGAACCGTCTCCAGGTCAAAATTACAGATCTCAATTTAATACCGCCTGAGCAGTTTGGATTTCACGCCAAACATTCTTGTACAGATCAAGTAGTACTCCGCCTCACGGAGTACATTTTCTCTAAATTTAACGTCGATCCGAAACGTAAACCGAAACGCACAATTGCAGTCTTCTTCGATGTCGCCAAGGCCTTCGATAAGGTCTGGCACGGAGGGCTCATCTATAAATAATGTAAATCTCGCGTACCCGATAGATTAATTCATATTATCCGCGATTATCTCACTGATAGTACATTCCGCTTCAGAGTGGATGGTGAACTATCGCTGTCCCACCCGATAGTCTCAGGTGTGCCACAGGGCTCCATACTCGCGCCCACGCTCTTCAATCTATTCATCAGTGACCTACCTCAGTCTCGGGAGGTTGAGGTAGGTTGTTACGCTGACGATAACATTATTTACACTTCCGGCTGGCGGTCGGACTTTCTTAGGAAGCGCATCGAAAAAGCCGTTCATACTCTCGGTGAATAGTTTCATCGATGGCGCATAGAAGTTAATCCCAATAAGAGTGCCGCAATACTCTTCGATCCCACGAAACGCGCTAATAACTTTGAGCCCATCAGGCTATACGGAATCGATATCCCTTGGATCGAAGAGGTCAAATATCCCGGTGTTACATTAGATAGACATTTAAAGTTCAATCCACATATAGACAGAGTGCGAAACAAAGCCGCTATGGTCTTGGGTCGCCTCCATCCGTTGCTTTGTCATAAGAGTAAGATGTCCCTCAGACACAAATTCACTTTGTATAAGACGTGTATCCGTCCCGTGATGACATATAGCTGCCCCGTTTTTGCGCATATGTCCAAAGATAACTTTCATAAGCTGCAGGTTCTCCAAAATCGTGTTTTACGTAAAGTGACCGGTGCCCGTGGTACATCCGGAGAGTCGAACTCCATAGAGACCTAGAGATCCCTTCTATCTGGGCATACGTAAAATCACTTACGATTAGTTATTTTGAAAAAGCCGCGAATCATCCTAGTTCTTTAGTGGTATCCGCCGCACAATACGAACCCGTACCGAACGCTGCGCGTCATAGAAGACGTCCGCAACATATTTTTATCGACCCTCCTGATGAAATAACGGCAGTGAACGATCAGTACCAGCCTGTCTCTCCAAACAGAGCGTGCTCATGCCCCCGCCCGCGTAACCAAAGATCACGCCGCCGTGGTCTGGGGGTAAATTTCGCTCCCGCACACCAGATTAGGCCTCCCACGGCAGCGGCTCAAGCCTAGGTTCGATCCCTCGGTAGGGAGCCCTTAAGAGCGTTGCTTGCGCGATACGGTGACACACAAATATACATCACTGCTACAACACTACACGATCACCCCCACACACGTGCACGCCTACACGCTTACACATGAAAGTGGAAGGGTTTACTTTTTTCCCGAATTGAAAAACTCTCAATTTTCCGATAATAAATATATGGAGGAGTTGTTGAGGCGTGTATGCTTGGTACACATACTTTTCAACAACTCATACATATATGAATAGTTAGCTAGTTTAGCTAAGGTAGGTCGCGATTTTGCATGTAACAGGCAACAGCCAAGCCGAGGTGTGCCGTGCACCCTTGAGCTGGTTGCCAAAATAAAATCGGCTGAGTGCCTTAAGTGCTCGCCTTAGTAGTTCGGTGAAGCTGTTAAGACCTTGCGGGGTAAATAGCGCAGTCATTTTGAAAAAAAAAAAAAAAAACAAGAACATTTCTTTGCTTCAGGTTGCCTTACGACGTCTTCCTTATTTAATTTAATTAGTAAATTTAGGCCAATGTCGAAAAAAAATTTTTTTTCTCGTTTTGTAACTAAAGCTTGAAAGCATAAGAAGCACACAAACAAACTCAGTTCCGCATTTACAATATTAGTTAGGATTCCATAAATACAAGAACTTTTATATTTAAGCTTAATTCATCAATTCATCATTCAGCAAATCTTTGATACCTTCAATTAAAATGAAACTGTCTGTAACACATAATAATTAAAAAAAAAAGTATTTTAACAAACTATAATTCAAATCATACTTAATATTTCCTTTAAATTGTTCACAAGGGAACTTTTCTGGGTGGTCAGATGGGGTGCTAATTGTGGCAGCACGGTTATAAATTTTCTCGATGGGATAGAGCGCAGTGAATCTCCATAGTTACTCCCGTACTCATCTTCGAATTCAAATTCAGGATTGTCGAGCCATAAAGATATTACTCTAAAAATTGATAAGTTGTTTTCTTCACAGTGCTTCAGTGACAGTAAATAGTATCTGGAATGATATAGACAGAAATTTTGATCAATTTTAATACTAATTATTGTTCGCGGCTTTGCCCGCGCTGTTGTAAATATTAATGTAATAAATTGATGTTACTGTAGTTATGTATAGGTGAAATAATTCTAATATATTTTTTAAAAATTATTTACAAACAAACAATCAAGTTTGTTAACTGTAGAAAAGTCTTTGGATCTATTAAGTCTCCGTTATCATCTGAACATTAAATATCCTTAACGATTGTCGATTGTCAGTTTAACGGGGTTGCTCTCTAACGCTATTATAGCCAGTATGTATATTAATACTATTACATAAATAAAAAACAAAAACAGTAATAAGAGCTATAGACAAAATTTAGATTTAAGGCATATAAAAATTACCACATCATTTGTTCTTAAAAAGAACATTTCTTTTCAATGTTTCAAGAAGATATATTAATCATATATGGAGCACCCTCCAATTGCGCAAGAAATCGCACCCGATTTCTTACTTACGAAATACTTCGAGATTTTACTATTACATAAAAAAATATGTGTGTCGTGTGGATTACTCGTGAACTTTAATATTACAATTATTACTTAACCCATATGACATAAGATTGAGGCATTAGATAATAGTTTAAAAAGTCTTCTATCTGGCTGTAAAAACTTATAGAATTCTTATGTATAGATATTTTTAGTTATTTACAGTGCTTCGGTTCATTGAAATTACTATTTTTTTTTTAACTGGTTCGACAATATGAGTGCACCGTACCTGATGGAAAGTACAGTACAGACCACAAATATCGGCGACTGTCGGTCTTCAAAAGTAACGGCAATCGTCGCTATCATGCCGACCTACAAAAGTGCCTCTTCACGCCTCTCTTGAAGGACCCCATATCATATGCGGAAGGGAACACACTGGCTGAGAGGCGATTCCACATATTCACAGTACGACAAGGAAAAGAGCTTTCGAATTTCTTTGTTCTAGCTGGAATGGCGGTCACTGTGAATCTGTGGAGACGTGTACCCGCCAGCGTAGTTCTGTGGCGGAAAGGAAAAGATGGAATGAGGTTAAACAACTCTTCAGAACACTCGCCATGATACAGACGATAAAACACGCTCAGTGAGGCGATGTCTCTTCGCATCTGTAGAGGTTCAAGGTTGTTAGCGATGTTTGTATCATACACAATACGGACACCCCGTCGTTGCAACCTGTCAAGAGCTTCAAGGAGATATTAAGTAGAAACCATCCCAGAGATGCGAACAGTATTCCATGCACGGCCTAACTTGTGCCTTATAAAGAAGGTATAGTTGGCCGAGCGTAAAAAACCGTCGCACTCTATTCAGAATACCCAATCTACTATGGCATAGACGAGGACATGAGGAATAAGGAATAGGAACTATACCAATGGAAGTTTAAAAATAGCACCAGTGATAGAGAAGCTGAGAGGTAATAGAATAGCTAGGTACGGGCATATTATGAAAAGTGCAAGTTACGTAACTAGGAAAGTATTGATTATGAAAGTTTACGAATATAGAAGCAGAGAAAACCAAAAAAATTGTGGACAGATTGTGTGAAGAACTGACGGGAGATAATAAAAAAGGAGAACTTGTTCTGCTGACCCTACTTAGGTGGGATTGTGTGAAAAACGATAGGTGTATCAAAGGTGTGAATACTGAAATATCTGACAAGAGAGAATATAAAAGCAGTACATGTTTTGCTGACCCTACTTAGGTGGGATGAGGGTAAGAGCCTGTCCAGATGAGGCGTTTTACGCGCGAGTCGACTCGCGTGTATCCGAGATACTAGAGCTACTACATATATCCCGTCCAGATGGGGCGGCGCGTTTTCTAACTCGCGCGTAAAACGCGTGCAACGAGCGTAAGAAAATGATGATGTTTTTACTAATAGATTTTTTTTGCTAAAATTATATCAGTATATAAGATTAACAGTTTTACATTAATTACCTCATAGCCAATTGTAAAAAGGATTTCTTTTCTGCCTTGGTATTAGCAATTTCTGCCTCATCCAGTTCTTTGAATCGATCATTTACAAATAGAGCTTTCTTTTCATCTCTGAAAAGAATAGTTGAAAGTTACCAAGAATTACAATAACAAATATCATGTATGTAATCGTGCAGTCAATGTGAAGCATCACTCACCTTGACACCCGATTAGGCCTCCCACGACAGCGGCTCAAGCCTAGGTTCGATCCCTCGGTAGGAAGCCCTTGAGTGCGTTGCTTGCACGATATGGTGACACACAAATATAAATCACCGCTACAACACTACACAATCACCCCCACACACGTGCACGCTACACGCTTACACATGAAAGTGGAAGGGTTTACTTTTTTTCCCCTTATCGAACTGAAAAACTCTCAATTTTTCGATAATAAATATATGGAGGAGTTGTTGAAGCGTGTATGCTTGGTACACATACGTTTCAACAACTCATACATATATGAATAGTTAGCTAGGTTAGCTAAGATTGGTCGCGATTTTGCATGCAACAGGCAACAGCCAAGCCGAGGTGTGCCGTGCAACCTTGAGCTGGTTTCGAAAAAAAAAAAAAAGAAAATTACTCACCTTGACAAACTTTGTTGAGTCGATCTTAGTGAAGATGTTGTACCTCGCAAGCTTTCTAAACATTTCACTTTGTTTTCAAATACCGTAGAGTTCATATAAAGAACAACCTGGTAACAAACAGTCAAGAAAATGTTACGTCACGAGCAACAAAACCTGTGTTAATAATAAACCTATTCTGTTTATTTCAACTTAAACTTCTATATTTATAACATACTTATATATAAATATAAACATATATAAAAGAACTAGCTGTTACCCGCGGCTTCGCACGCATTTTTTAAATATATTAGATGTTTAAAATTTTGATCACACATCTATTGTAAATTACAATAATACTCTTTCAAAAATAACTGTAAGTATGACACGCACATCATCTACTGTAACAGGTAACGTGTACATTATATATGTGAATACTAATAGTGAATCGAATGGAATAGGATTTATCATCAACCACATAACTGGAACTTTAAACTGTTATATATCACCCTCAGTGCTCACTTACACTATATAAGAAAGTAATGAAAATATTAAGCTAAACATTATCGAACAATATGTGTTAAACCTTTTATTATATAAATATAATATGTCCATAGTGTCGATATAATTAAGTTATTATCATACCTTGCTATAATTTAAATCAAATATAAAGATATGACTTTCAATTACAACAGCGATGCCCTTAGTGTTGCAGTTGTTCATAGGCGATGGTAACCACTTACCATCAGGTGGGCCGTCAGCCGGTTTGCTGCCTTTTGGCATAAATACATATACATATGTACATATTTATTCTTGGACTCCAGTACAGCGCACGTCACACGAACGACGAATGCACGGATAACAGTTTATCACTACATAGTGTAAAACAAAGTCCTATTCCACGTCTGTATATATGTATGTTCGCAATAAGATCAAAAACTACAGAACGCATCTTCATGTCGTTTTTAACAATATATAAAATGATTCTTGGGCAAGGTATAGGTATAGTTTGTCTTATTATCAGGGCGGGCAACGTCTGCTGAACCCACTAGTTTAAAATAAAACAGCCAATTAGTTACTTATTTGCCCGTAAAATTCCCGTTCAAATAGGTCTAGCCGTTTCGGAGATTACCCGGAACAAATAAAAAAACACAACAGACATATCGATAGAATTAAAAAAAAAATGTTGATATTTGTAGCATCTCATATATTCCTAATATAAAATACACTCACTTTACTTTTATTACACGTAGTATATCACAAATCAAGAATTGGGAACAAAACTAAAGTAGAAATAAATTTTTTGAGGAGTTTTTGGCGGAATTTTAGTCTGTCATCTAGTGGATTTATATTTTATTAATAATCTTGTGTTATTTGTCTCTATATTGTGTTAAATTTGTGACGTTTTATGTGATATGGTTCGTTTATTTTGCATAAGTGAAATGAAAGAAAAATAATACCACGAAGCATGAACTCTGTGGTCTTGAAAATTAAGAATATAAAAATTTACGAAATATTATATAGAGTATTTGGCTCTTATACCTTAACATTATCTTGGACATAGAAGAAAAATACCTATATTGACAACTTCAGAATTGGCAGTATGGATTAATTCCTTCGACTATCTTATTGGACGAATATTATTACTACTAAACATTTTGAATAGCAACACAAAATAAACTTTAGAAATGTTTCCGATATAAACGTACCACGTATAATTAAAAATTGGAAACAAAAGTAACGTAGAATAAACCTTTTGAATAGGAACACAAAATAAACCATGAAAATATTTTCGATAGAATGTTATCGCGTTACCATGGCAACGCATATAATACTGACATTAACACGCAGCGGAAGCTTCCAAAGTAGCCCGATTTTGAGACATTCTTCATTAGTGCTCAGCTCCTTTTGGTTTTAACGTGATGATATGTAGCCTATAGCCATCCTCGATAAATGAGCTATCTAACACTAAAAGAAACTTTTAAATCGGATCTGTAGTTCTTGAGATCATAGCGTTCAACCAAACAAACAAACAAACAAACAAACAAACAAACAAACAAACAAACAAACAAACTCTTCAGCTTTATATATTAGTATAGATAACTGAATGACATCTCAACGCACAACCCAAAATACTGGGATTAGGGCCGTGAAATCTGTATGCGGGTTCCCTTTCCGCTGCAGGTAAGCACTAAGCAAGAATTTTTGAAAATTCAACCCATAACGTCGCGAGAAAGTGATGAAATTTTGTATAAAAATCCATCTTTTTTTAGTCAGTCGGTCAGTTATTATTTTATATGTATTAATAGATATACAAAATAAGGAGTCGAAAATAATTACTGCATAGGAAACGCGTGCACAGCCGTGGGAAATTACTAGTGAATATCTACAATGAGATGGAATTATCTATATAAGCGGATTTATCCGTTTATGTCTATTATATTACAACACAGATGTACCTATTAATATGACGATTTACATGAAAGCTATCTATGAATAATTTATTTGCAATAGAAGCAAACCTGTAAAGGCGTGATATAAGAAATCCACAGTTAAATAAACTTTAATATGTACATTTCAATATCAACCATTAAAATAAGAATAACTAACTTTTGGTCGCGGCTTCGCTCTCTTTAATGTAGATTTGATTTATCCTTCGGGCACAATATTTATTTTCTGTATAAGAGGTATGTACTATGTACTTTTCTGTACTCGTGACAGTATGTATATAAAATTTCATGGTAATTAATTGTGAAGACGTAGAGGCGTAACAAACAGATTCACATCCCTATTTATAATTTTAGTTACGATTCAAATTTAATTTCACTCTCTAAATTAAAATTAGACAACTAGAGAAAATATACACAAGTTCACCTGTTTGTATTCACTGTCAGCGAATGTCGCTATATCGTAATAAAGTTTCATTTTTGTCTCGACGTGATCACTGTCCTTCAAGAGTGCGAGACTTTTTAATAAATATTTATTTATTATATCTCTTGCATTTTCATGTTTCGACTCGGCCATCCATAAACCGTATTGCCTAAAAATGACAGAAAAAATTATATGGAACCCCTAAAACAATATCGGTATTATTACAAAAAAGTTAAATACGTACTGAATTTACTTTAAAAAAGTTACGTATTAAATGGGCCGCGTTCGCCGAACGTTCGACGTTTTGCTCTTTTGTCTCGGTTAGGTTAGCTTAGACTTAGAAAAAAGGATAACACGATTTTTTTTTCGAAAGGACTACGTTATTGACCCAGCAAGGTCTTAACAGTTTCACCGGACTAATGGATAACACAAGATATCCGCGCAGCGGTCGGCAATTGCGGTGCATTTAATACGTAATTACGCAAACTTTTTTAACGCAAGTATTCAATGCGTATTTAACTTTTTTGTAATAACACAATATACATTTAGCTCAGCAATTTGTTTATTATCTATGCATATAAAATGATAAAGGTCTGCAGTTCTGGGTGCATCACGCAAAAACTACTGAACAGAAGTTCACAAATTTCTAGATTCACTTCTTTATCTAAAAAGAAATCACGAAATGTGTAACTTAGTTCGTTACACGTTCGTGTTTTTAAATCGTTACACTTAGAAAAACCAGGATTTTTGCAAGCACTAAGCGTTAGGCGATGACTATTTTTTTTATTGTTTGTATGTTTAATAATAGCAACGAATGACGACAAATGTAGAGCCACTGTTAAATCTAGAAGTCTTAAAATAATAAATGAATATAGAACAACATTTTCCCAATCGCTCCGATAGCAGCTTTTAAATCATGTCATGTCTCATTATATTGCGATTACAAATAGTACACGAAAACGTATTAAATAACTCGAATTTATATGATTTTTACAGTAAACAGAAACCTACCTTGAAGACATCGCCCTCATGGTAACGTTATCAGATTCACGGATTACTAAATTTCTAAGAAGAGAAAGCGCTATTTCTTTGTGACCTTTAGCCCACGATATTTCACTTTCAAAGAAAGCGATTTCTTCTAAAGATTTCGATTCCTTCATCAGCGCTAAAAGACGCTGGACCATTTGTATTCTATTATTGCTTAGACCTAATCCTGTAAATTAAGATATTTTAACCGATTCATTTATAGATATAAATACAATAGATGTGTCATTTTGATGGTAATATATATATTATGATGATATACGGCAGCTCCATGCTCAAAAGTGTAATGTTGTGTAAGATTAAAGAGTGCTACAGTAAAGTAAAAGTATTTAATATAGTTTATGGTAAATATTTAGTTAACCCGTTGGGTTTCTAATTAAAATGTAAATCTCAAAATGGCGGATGTTATGTGCGTTTTAAAAACTTTTGTTACTAGATCATGACATTTACAATTTATGTATTGATTTATTATTTTATTTAGGATTAGAAAAAAAAGACAACATCCGACATTTTGAGATATAAACTTAATTCGGAAGCCGAGGGGTACAGATAGGTATCATTGTTGGTATAGACTGCAATGGAAGTACTCTTCTGAACGTTTTTTTTTACTTGTATATCGTTAGGTATTTCAAATAGAAGGCAATAATATAATTAACAAAGATAACTAAAATTGTTATAAGGGTTATCTTAAACTAAAGATTTGTTCGAGGGGGCAGATGTCATATGCCAAAATATTGCTGCATTTAGAGCCAGGTATTTATCGCACTAACATGCGTGGAATTGGAAACTTAGTAACAAAAATGCCACCCTTATAAACTGTACCTATTATTGGTTTAAAATTAATAAAACTATTCATATAGGGAGTGAGTGACTTTTCGGAGTAAGTTTATATACATACATAATTGAATAAAATGATATTGTGGTTTGAATAAATAATTTTAATTTGGCAGTCTTTAGATGATACCATTTGATCAATGCCGATAGACTAGTGTAGCAGTAGTTCGGCGAAGCTGAAAAGACGGTTCCAGGTCAACAGCGTTCTCATAAAAAAAAAAATTATAACAAAATCATTTTCAGGAATAGAAAGTCGTGGGCTAGGAAGAAATAAGAATAACAAAACAAGATAAATACTCACTAGCGTATTGTATTTGAAGGGAAATAATTTCATTATTAAATTCCTTGAAGGAATTTGATGCGTGTTCAAGCATTAAGATACGCTGGGATATCAGATCCTCGAGGTGTTTGAAATCATTGTAAGGTGGTAATTGTTCTATTCGCCAACTGTTAAGAACCGTTTCTATAGATGATTTAGTAGATCGCACATGAAAATAATCTTCAATATCCGTAAATAAACGCAGCTTACTAACGATTGTGTAGACACTTTGACAATTATCCATATTCAGATTCTGACAAAGTTTAGAAGTAGCCTGTTTAGCACTATTCATGAGCTCAGACATTTTGTTTTCAGAATTTAAATTTATATGAGCATTGAGACAATCCTTGAGGCAAGCATAGCGTAACGCTTTTAACAATGAATCTGGATTAGTGTCGATTTGTTCACACTTTTCTTCTAAAGCTTTAACATCTACGAATCCGCTCCAATCACCTATAATAAAAAAAATATATATTTTCTTTTATATTATATTTTATATGAACCATCTAAATAAATCTAGAATCTACTGCCAATGGATCGACGGATGTATATAGATTGGCACGTAAAAAGTTGATATAATGTAACCAATTAACCATTAAAAGTCAAAAATAGGACTTAGTAGATATGTTTTTGACGTGATAACATCTAATATATCGATGAACGCCGGCTGCACGCATGAATAAGCATGACTCATTGTCGCGTTCCAAATGAGCTGAGCGTGCAAGCGAGAGCGCGGACAAGCGCTAGAGAGGCGCGACTGACCTAAGCGTTCAGTTTGTGATTCATCTATCTATATATAGAATAATTCATTTCAATTCATAAAGGTATGTAATTTTTCATTAATGTTTTCTTATGACGTTATCACTCAAAACTGTGGTCCATAAACTAACTTTAGAGACAACTAATTTTTTATATTTCTTTTATTTTTAAAGTGGAGAGAAATCTTGCATAGGACACCTAGGGGCTAGGGATGATCGATATTCATCGATGTTGAAGAAACATCGACGTTTTGATTTCGATAACATCGACACATCGATGTTATGAGAATAAAATGTCGAAATGTCAATATATTCTTTAGGGTCATCTAACTTTGCATGCACTTGCTAGGGACTAGATAACTATCAAATTTAACTATTTTAAATTAAAGTATAGTAATCAACGTTATCGAAGTAAGCCGTACGAATAGTTATTTCTTTGCATTTTCTAAGGGAAAAAGGAAAATGGGACAGCTTCAAAAAGGCGTTTTTTTAAAGCTGGCCAACTCCTGTACCAGCAACGGAACTCACAATATGGAAAATATCCGATAAAGTTAGATTTTTACAGACAGTCTTATTTGCTAGTAAAAACATCGATGTTTTGCTGTCGATGTTAATCATACATCGATACTTTTAAACCGATGTTAACATCGATGTCAACATCGATGTTTTTCTAATATCGATCATCCCTACCAGGGGCTCGGAGAAGAATACTAACTTACATTCAATACTCTCAAATACATACCTAAAAAGGATAGGCATTCGTATTTTATGTCATCAAACGTTTCATTCTCTGGCAAAGATTTTATATATTGTAGTGCGAGATGATACATTCCAGACTTATGCAGCGAGCTGACAACTCCGTAGTGCAGTTCATAGCTCTTCTGAATACTAGACGAAAGAGCTATATCATGTAAGAGCAAAGCGTCAGTAAATTGCCCTGTATTTATAAGATGTTTACGTTTTTCTTCTTCTAGAGTCAAGTGTGCTGTTCCACAACCATCCATGGCATCCATTTCACCAATGGAAACATAACACTGAAAATTGAGATTTAGTTCAATTTGTAACAAAACTTCTTGTCGTGGGTGTACATATCGTCGCCTAGCAAACAACAATTTGTCTGCGTTACTTATAGTCTTAACAATATTTTACGTATAGAGGAAAAAAATTAAAACAGTTACAATATTTCTTTCTAAGTGTTATCCGTTTATTTTCTCTCTCCTGCGCATGACACCGCTTACTCACATCACATATCACTCCACGCGTATTGCTTATAAGAATCAGTCTCTTTAAACTTTACATGAAATGAAGATATTGTGATATGTCTTTAAGATAAGAATAAAGTGTCATAGAAGTAAAACTAAAAAAAAAAATATTCGCTATCGTGTATACCTTTCTGAATATTTGTTGTAAATGTTCACCACCATTCAAATTCGTGGTACATTCAGGCGAAGAAGGGGGCACACCATTATTTTGGAATACCGCCCATAATTCACCGTAAAATATAGCACCTAAATCTTGATCAGCAACTGTTGCGGCCCACGCGACTCTATCGTACTGGAGTTTTAAATAATTTAAAGACTCGATTGTGCAGTTTGGTCTACAATCAGACATAAAACAAAATCATAAATATTACAAGTTCAAGAAAGTAATAGAAGTTATAATTTAATAAATATCTGCAAATAGGTATATTTATTTTATACAAATATAATATACTGAGTGGTCTCTTTAAACTTAACCACAAAAAAAAACATTTAAAGAAATTATTTATTTTTACATAAAATAGAATTAATTTTATAATATATTTAACGTTATTTTGGGGAACATAATATCGTGGCAATAATTTCTAGACGGATATCTATTAGATTAGCTTACCGAGATTTATAATAATTCCTTTGCAACCTGACAAAGTCAACAATTTTGAGCATATATTGAACGACAGACTTATGGTAATTATCCAAACTTGAGGTTTTCTTGACTGTCTTATTACTGCCATTAATAGTATTTCCTATGTTATTGAAAGTTTTATCCCATATGTAGTTAAAGAATATGTTAATCTGTTCGCCAATTACTTGGATTTGTTGTTCAGTTGAACAATAAATTAACAAACCTACGAGAGACGGTAGAATATTTTCGCATACCTTTACCTAAAAAGTATTTAATTATTTAAACATTCATATATAGCACAACCGGAAAAATGTTTTATAATACATTGACAATATGCGTCTATACGTAAAAATTAAATAATATGATAACAACGATCGTGACCGATAAAGAGGAATATTGTGGAGATTAAAATTGGCATGCCAATTAGAGAAAACCCGCAAATAACCATTAGAAATAAGGATGTTGGTACCAACAAGCTGTATGCCGATGATTTACTAATATAAATTTGGGTTCATAAAAAGAAAACTCAATTATATCACGTCAATTCTATCAAATATCATGTTTCCATCTAATGGAATCATATATATTTACTCCCAAAATCAGTAACATTTAGGTAAGTTGAAATATAAATAGGCAAAAAGAACTCTGAAAAGTGCAAAGAAAAATTGTTAAAAGTATAAAAAATATTTAGAAGAAATACTTTAAAAGACTTAACTGTAAATTCTGAGGAAAATATAATAAACTTAATCACTTAATATTGTAAATACAACCGTAAAACTTTATAAACATAAATAATATAAATAAAACTGGTACCTTCGACGTACAAACTTCCTGTACGTTCATAATACAATCTTTTCCCCATTCTATAAGTTCTACTATAGAATTTGTGACTTGTTTCAACCAATTATCAGACATATTTTCTTTATCGTTATCTAGACAATCTGTTGTTAATGCACTCAGAAAAAGTCCTTTAGTACATGAAGAATGGTAACTTTTAAAAGCTTCTTTATTTAGTTTGATATCAAGCGGTATTGTGTCAACAAGAGGAGATAATGAATTTATTATATGTTTTTCGAGTTCTTCCATTCCTGTAATGTCAACATGATTGAGAAATAATATCTTCTATAACATAAAAATGAATCGCAGAATGTGTTGCTAAGCGTAAATCTCGAGGACAGCTGAACCGATTTCGCTAATTATTTTTTTGTTGTGTTTGTTATTGTCAGGAGAAGGTTCTTATGTAAAGAAGCGCATATTTTAATATACTTAAAGCGGAAATGAGCTCGCGGGCACTAATAGTATTGAAATAAAAATAAATCAAATAGTCTATTTAGAGTTAGTTTTTTACCAAATAGCTTTAGTAGAAACAATGAACTACACGAAAAAGGTAGAAAATATGTGTATAAATAAAACGTATTATAATATAGGCCACAAATCCTTGAGATTTTGCTTGCATTTTCAATAATTAAAGCGTGTTTTGTTATACGTAAAAAAAATTATATATTATATATCAGTTGCGGAAATACTTTTTGTTTCCAATTTTTTATTTTTTGATTATTTTTTATTTTCTTTTTCATAATTGTTCTCTTAGTAGGAAAAGGTCCAAATAGAATAAGTTGTATAGTATAAATATAGGTATTTACATGCATTAAACAATAAAATTTTAACTAATTTTATCTATTAAGAAGCAATATAAAATTAATTTTTGTTTTGTTATTTATAATTAGAAGTAACATATCATAATAATCATTTTCATTTTTGATAATTAAATATGATTGTTACGATTCTTATAAAAAAACTAATTTCAGGACGCTTATTTTATAGTACACCCATGTAAAATTTTTAGGGCAGTGTTAAAAAAAACTAGACATATCTATTTTTCGTGAGTTTTTAGCCCATATTATATTATATACAAGCATTGCCACTGTGTAGTCCGGTGAATCTATTAAAGCCTTAAAAGGCCAATAACGTAGTCAGTTCAGAAAAAAAAGCATTCTCACTAAATAAAGCAATGAAATACAAACCTACCTAAAATATCAGTATTTTCGAAATATTTTAAAACAGTATTCAAAGTTTTCGCGGTTTTATTTGTGACTTTTGGGTCTTTATCAAAAAGGTGCTCCGTAAACGACTTCACACAAGTGATAGCAAAACATAGTTTTGGGTTAAAAGTCATCACATCACGCGTTTCGTTTGGTGGCACCGTGACCAATGATTTTAAATCATATGTTTCTAATTCAGAAAGGCAATTACTGGCTTCTATGATGATCTGAAAAAAAAAAATACCATAGAAAATATAAACATAACTTGTAAAGAAAATATATACATAACATAACTTGTAGGTGGTAGAGCCAAGCTGAAGCTATTACTGATTTCAGCATGAATAGGTCGGCTGTAATAAGCAAAGAATGTAATTACCATGATTATGAACTGAAATATCAAATTGTTGAGGTCCTTAGGAGGCGGCATAATTTCAACAGCCTACAGAATTGTACACCCGTCACTGACTATATGTATTAACATACTGTACCTTATTATCGGTTGCTGATGTAATAACCGTAGTCAAGAAATGAATAATTTGATGTATAACACTTCTTCCACAATCTTCAGAGAAAACAGTCTGATCTAAATCATTACACGAGGACCGTACATGATGCTTGTTCGCTTTTAAAAATTGTCGCATATATAATAAAGTTTCATAACTGTAACAAATTTTAATTGTGAATATAAATCTCCTAATTATTTCTTTAAATAAAATGTTGAACTAATTTCAATAGTTACCTCGGGCATATCATAGTTGATTTCAACGTTTTCAATTTTTCCAAAAATATAGACACAGAAGAACATGTTTCATGAACAACTACATCTTGTGACAAACAGCTAATGAAATCAATAACATCCTCATTTGTTTTCAAATAATCTTTTATATTCAATACCAAATGATTCAATATTTCTTTGCATTCGATCAAATAGTTTTCTTCCCTTTTCATTATTAGAGTAGAAAGTAGATGCGACAGGGGTTTTTGAACAATAGACGACGGTAATCTCGGTAATAACGTATTAAAAAGTATTTTTAATGCTTTTATTAATAAAGTAATCTCTTCTTTGTTATGACATTCCTTAATAAAGTGTTCAAAATTATGACAAATAAAATTCCAAATAAATGCGTCTGAAGAATGTCCCAAAGGAATATTTTCTATAAAAGTGATATAAGCATGTATTGCCAATGCTATATGCTCTAAAACACTTTCATTAATAACATTTTCCCACATACAAATTAAAACTTGATATATTCCTAAAGGTTGATTTTCAACTAGATAGGTCATAATATTTCCATCAGTAAGATCCTGAAAGAATGAAAACACAAATGAGTAATGAAAAAATTGTGCCGTTGAGGGACACCTGGCAGATGTGAAACATCGAAATTGTCTTGTATCTATACTAATATATAAAAAGGTAATGTTTGTTTGTGACGTTGTAGGGGGTAATCTCAAGAAATAATGGTCCGATTTGAATAATTCTTTCAGTGTTATATAGCTCATTTATTGAGAATGGTTATAGACTATATATTATCATGCTAAGACTAATAGGAGCGGAGCACCAATGAAAAATATTTCGAAATCGTTATTTTTTCTCAAGAGAGCTTCTGCTGTGTGTTATTGTTAGCCCAAAGTAACTATTCCATGCGACGAAGGCGCGAGTAGAGGCTAGAAGTCATAATTTGTTTTTTCGAATGTACAAAATCTTTCAATATTAAAATTACGTTTATCTTTGAAATTAACGCTATCTATTAATAATATTGAGAACTAAAACAAGATATATCTATTACGATCGATTAATCTCTAATTAGTTCTTCTTAGTCCTCATGATGGCCTCATTATTATAACATAACGTCGCCACGTTTCACACAGTCGCCACGTCAACAATAAGATTTACCCGCGCCTATAGATGTTTCACATCAAAAAAAAACTGTTTTAAATTTAAATCGTTCTACTTACCCCCATAAAATTTAAAATTCCCAAATATATAATTTTTGGGTAATAGAAAGTCCCGATTTCTTCAGGAGAGTTGATTTGGAAACATATTTTGGTTTCAACTTTATCCCGTAAATGCACAGTACTTAATAATAATAATTGACTTAGGTTTTCTACGAAAAGGTTCGTCCATTTCTCACTGGGTAATATTTGACCAGTCATTTGGAACATTTGTTTTGCGTAGACTTTATATTGGTTAATGTCATTACATAGTTCAGATACACAATTAATTTTATATTTATCCACAGCCATATAAGGCAAACAAAGTGCTATGATATTACAAAAACAAACCTGAAAGAATTTTTAAAATATGACAATTGAAATAATCAAAATATCGTAACTATTACAAAAACATACCTCTAACCTCTAATATGTTCTCCAAAGTATCGTTAATGTTTAGGTCTTGAGAGAGATTTATATCTTTTAACTTTCCCTTTTTACACCATAACATGTATGAGGAAATTAACCAATTTTTGTGTTTCTCAGCAAATTCATCCAAAGTATCACAACCGAATAGATAAAATGGTAAATCTCCATACTCATAACCGTTTGTAAACCAGAAATGCAAGAAACGCAAAATGTTACGATCTAAATAAGTTTCGATATTGTTCACATTAATTGTATTGACAATTTTATTTAAAACCTTTTTTGTTAGTTTTTGGTTAAAAGATTTTTCCTTCTGAATACATATTAGTCTATTTACAAGCCTCTGTATTATTGTTTTTGTTATAGGAGCAATTGCAAGGAAGAGATGTAGTGCTGTTGAAGTTCTATTTACTAATTCGTCTTTTAATATAAACTCCTGTTTGTTTGTAGTCTGCAACATTTAATTACATATAATTAATAATATTATTTGGAATATAACCACAGTAGTATAATGTTATGTTTGAGAACATACGTTTATCAAAAATAAATCATTTGTACTCATATCAAGTACGTCAAAATCTTCTTCAGAAGAATTTAACATATTACTTAGCAAGTAACAGCAGTAAAGCCTGATACTATGAATGTCTCCTTTTGTCTTCTCTTTGATTGCTTTTTCAAATATATCTTCAATATCGTTATCGTATTTTCGACTCAGTATCGAAATTTTCGCTCCACACTCGTATATTAACGCAGCAACGTTTGGAGGATAGAATAATTTCTCACACCGCTGAAGATAGCTTTTTATCATTATGAAGCAGTTTTGCTTCGTTGTATTATCTTGTAACCAAATGGAATCTAGCATTTTCATTAAAATTTTGAGTATTCCATACGATGCGATAGAGTCTCTGTATAGACATCTACACATATGTGCCATGAGATTAAACGACAAACCTGCAAGATAAATTCATAAATAAAAAAAATCATTAACTATATCCACATGATATAACAAATTTAATGAAAAAAAAAATTACCAAATGGTGGCTGCTCCACTTTAGAACAGTTTAAAATCTCTATACATTGAAGAGCACAACTAATGTCAAATGCATAATTATATGTTTTTGGATCTAGAATCAAATCTAACAATTCAGCCCGATAATTACTCTGTTTCATACAAAACGCCGCGAGTGTATAAATGCAGTGGTGTTTCAAATTAACTGCACCAATTAGCTCATCATCTTCATCAACCAGAACATCTTGATCTTCCATCTTTATTTCAGTATAAATTATATTATTGAGGCAATGGAAAAAGCTATCATCGATACATCTACGAATTTCATTACTGAGTAAAGCGCTTAAATCGAGCTCCAAAATGTCTCTAACTGATTGTAAATATTTAATTTTAACTTCATATTGCGTATTACTTGTTAAAACGGATCGCAAAGTTAGGAAAGTTTCCTTCAGCGCCATTTTTAAATAATGAAATAGAATAGTTTCCTCTACTTCACTTGTGGTAATAAAACCATGTCTTATTGTTATATCCAAATAAGATATTACAATTTCTATTAATTTCATAAACTTTAACAATTCAATATCTTTAGCTTTGAGTCTTTCTAAATGTTTCTGCAAATATGTAGTAAAACATTGCTGCATATGTTTTCTTATATCTACGTCTATAACAATGTGCTCAAGTTTATATTCCTTCACGGATACAGGTCTTCGAATGTTATTTTCAAATTCACTGAATAAAATGCACTCCTCAATTGAATTGAATAAGATATCATATAGACTTTCGTCACAAGTCGATTCAAATTGTAATGTATAGTTTATATTTTCAACTGCTAAAAGTCGCATTGTTAATTCATGTAATTGTTTTTTACTAACAGATTTAATATCTCCTTGGATAAGCCAAGTAAAACATTTAATTCTTGTCTCTTCACAATTGCATTTAATAAAGAATTTTTGGAACAAAACGCAAAGGGTTATCAAACTAAAATCAGTCAAAGGCATTTCGCAATCTATGTACAATTTAAGCAGAGGTTGTATATTCTGGAATTCCTGTGGTGTATTTTTTAACAAATATTGCATAATCATATGTATTGCTTTGTGACTTGTATTTAGGGGAGTTGAATTTCTGTAAAAAAAATAGTGTATTAATATGTCAACATAGAAAGCACAACGACGAAAAGAATGTCAATTATGATATTGAGAATTGGTATGTTTGAGCATCTACGAAAATATTTAATACTGACTCGAATTATTAGGAAAATAATGCAGGTCGGTTTTTCAAAGGGATGTGACTCTTCACATACATTGGGTAAAATTTGCTAAATAAAATGTAACATGAAAATTAAAAACAAAAATTGCAATATTTTCCAAATTTTATCCCTAGTGTGCGTTAGTTACGTTAACAATTCAAGTGTCAAAAAATAGAGCGGCGAAAATACTCCATGCAAGCCAGACTTTAATATAAAAGACTAATTAAAAATATTACCTCACACATGAATTCCACAATGAGGTTAGTACATTATTATCTTCTACTTTCGTCTTATTTTGTGAAGGGAAATGCTTTAATACAAATAATGCTAGATCTCCCAAAGTATCCCAATCTAAAGTATTAATATTTTTCGTTATCAACGCCTCAATAACATTCACAATTTTCGAATAATCATAGTCAGACACATAATAAGAATATTCTTTCATAAATACTTTTACTATTCCCAACCTTAAAAACAATACAAATTTAATAATTAATTTACTACGTACTTATTCATTTCTGTCATGAATGTTTTGAATAAGTCTCGAATAAGGCTCGTCCGGGGTATTACCACGCGACTCACAGAAAACCGACGTGAAGTAACAGTGCTTGCATTGTTGCGTTTCGATCGGTCAGTGAGAGCGCCAGAGACCTATCTCTCCTCACCTTAGTCCTCTCCTCCTCCCTTTCTCCCCTCCTCCCCCACAACACAGGCTGGCAACGCACTTGCGACTCCCATGATGTTGCAAGTTTCTATGGATGGTGGTGATCACTTAACATCAGGTGACACTACTGCTCGTTTGTCTCTTATGATTAAAAAAAATAGGATTAGGGTGACTTAGAACATGAGCTACGTAATATGGAATTTGATGTGTAAGAGGATTTTCAAAAGCGTGGCCACTACAAAGGGGGCAACCAAAATATGAACAGCATTCATTGAAATAAAAAAATAACTCCCAATCACGTATATTCTGCACATTTATTGAAAATATATTACCATGGAATGTGATTCTGTTGAAATTCGTCTATAAGGTCACTGAACATTTTAATTTTATTGTTGGTTATTTTTTGTCTTTTGCTTGAACTTTGTTGGTCGAATTCACTCGTATCCAGTTGATTAAGAATCTGGAATTCCAATTAACTATGTATATTTATTTACTTCGGAAATTACTTTGTTCCAGTAGTCCGGTGAAGCTGTACAGGCCTTGCTAGGCCAATAGCGTAGTCAGTCCCAAAAAAAAAACTTTGTTCCGTACAAAATTGAAAGTTCTGGTTTGTACTTCTCCAGCCCCGTAGTTGTCCTGACATAAGCGGCACTCGTAGTGTACTATAACTTATACACTTTTTTTACATTAAAACGGGATATGTTCGTATATATTTTTAGAACAATGAAATAAAATAAAATGTAATACAATGTTGTTGCATTTAGTTAAAAATTATAATTATGTATATATGTATATTTATTCAAAGAAAATGCCTTTTCGTCACATGCACTTGTCCTAAGTGCAATAGTATTCAAGTATTTGTTTTATTTTAGTATTCACCCTTATTACTATGCGAATACTACCGACCCAAGTATTCAAGTTTTTCGAATAGCTAATTTGATAATAGAGTTAAGGGGTTAGAAGATAATAGGGTGTGCTCTAACGCTCAACAGCTATGCACCTACGTAACCACATGACACTTGGTTATTTGATGTAACTGGAGAAGAGATATAACATTTTATTTTCACTGAAGCCTTCAACTTCTCTTTGTTCCTTAAGTATAACGGTCTTACGTTAGCGTCCTTACGCATCCTGGTTGAAAATAACAGTTGTTAGGGTACCGCGGAGGTTTACATTTTTGGCCCTTTGATATGTGCATTTTAGGTGCCTTGTCGTCAATGTTATCGGGCTTATATCCCAAGAGCAAAGAAATGGTATGGATTATAGGAAGGGCGGAACGCCACATCACCTTATTGCACGAAAGGCGGAATGCCACACCACCTTATTATTAAAAAGGGCGGAACGCCACAACACCTTATTAAAAGAAGAGCGGAACGCCATACTGTTATGCGTATTTTTATATCCATATGTAACAATATGAAGTTTCTTCACAGTTTGCAGGTGACAATAATGTTTAAAACGTTTCTTTCCATATAATTTATATGGGAAAACATAAAGTTCTATGGTGGACCTCTTAAAATTAAAATTAAGAGCGATCCTTTGGACAGAATTTGGTCTTAATATACCCTATGACATTTTAGGGTGAGAGCGAAAAAAAAACGACCTTTTTTGGCACATTCTAATATACATAACAGAAAAATAAGTTGCGTCATACCTGAAAATACACAGAAGCGGTCAAATAATAAAAACTTTCGCACTGTTTTGCATTTGAACTTATATTTTGTCTAGATACTTTCTGTAAGCAAATAATTTCCATAGATATTATTTCCAACATGCCATACAGATGTTTATTCCAAATATCCCAGTCAGCTGCCAGACTACCTTCTTGACTTCGTAGTCTACCTTTTGGATGATGTAATATCACACTCGCATGTAACAGTGTGAAGATTGAAGACTGCAAGTAATTTCATAAATTTGTCTTAACTAAACAGTAAATATATAAAATCATAATTAAACAAATTCTATATGATTCATTGTAATGCCACATGTTTTATACTAGAAATGATATTCTATAGTGAGTGCAAATCAGTCTTTTGTGTAATATTCTGCATATTAGGGTTCTTTGAATTATGAAAACAACACAAGAAATAAAAAACCACAGTTCAACCACAGATATAATCATCGGAGGAATTAAAATGTACTTTTCATAATTACTTTGATTTACAGTTATTTCAGTAAGAACTTTGTACTGAATGAAACTTTGTACTGAAAAATTACTGATTTTTCGAAATTTTATAAACATCATTCAGAGAAACCCATACGTCTTTTGTTGTCTTATGGGCATTCACAACCCTATCTATAACACTCACTTAAGTTCAATGTTAATATTGTAACAACTTATAAATAACTATTATTATTACTTTTTAATAAGATAATCAATTTTTTTTCTATTGATTTAATATTAACAATTTGGGTTTATGTTATCCAGCGAGGGCATGCGTTTTAGACAAACAAATAAAATGGTATACTTTACGTACCTTTTTCTTTTGATCTTGATTTTGATCATAAAGTTTTAATACTAGTGATAAAATTGTTTCAATAAAATGGCACATTGACAAACGGTATTCTGCTGACAACTATAAAAAAGAAAATCTTTGTAAGTAAAATAAAATGTTATTAATTAAAAACAACTTTTAAAAATACTTTTTTTTTTATTTTAAGCGAAGACAACATATTGTCAGAAAGATGTGTAAACGATAACACTCAGAATCCGGTCTTATACTAATTACATTCACGATTGTGAATATAGTTTACCATTAGACTATTATCGACGGAGACAATATTTTTATTTCTTTATAATCGAATACTATGATTCTCAAAGTGATCTATATGAACCTCTCGAGGTATATAACGACTAAAGAAGGGGTCGATTCAAGCGAAAAAAAAAAACTTCGCTTCCATGAAATTCAAGTAACAGTCAAAGATAACGATCTCATTAAAGTAGGTCGTGGTTTTATTTTGGCTTACCTTGTATGAAACAACACACATATCTCTACTTAAATACTGTTTCTCTACTATATAAAGATTTATTTATCGAGATAAATGATTAAACCATCTTCTCAAAACATATATGATGTTGAGGAATTGGCAAAAAATCAATATCAAGTAAGCAGGTCTACACATAACTGAAAATCATGTTAAGTAGTCTACGAGACAAAAAGTTTGGGGACCAATAAATCTAATAACTACATGAAGTATTTGGTATCTGACCAGTAACTAATTTACAATCAAACAAGATAATATAAAAATATTGATTACTGGGAATATGGATTTGTTTCCAATTCAATAGATTCTTTCATTCAATTAATAGTAACATTTAAGTTTCTTATTTCATGTAGGATGTTGAATTGATTAACATATAGTGATGAATAAAATTATTGTATTTATTTTTTAATCGCTACCCCAGAATTATTTAATATACAATTGAACTTAGTTTTACGAAACCCTTATATTGTAACTTTAGCTATCATTCTTTTTTCTGTGTAAATTAATTATACATAATAAATTACCGTTTGTAATAATGATGTGGTAATTTCTACAATCATTTCTTGTGCTTTCTTATCATATGATACTTCAAGGAAGAGCTTCATAAATTTCGATAATGAATCCCTCAATGGAATAACAAACTGGCAGTTGTTTCTTCCACTGTTTACAACAAGTAACAATAATCTAAATTTTGTAAAATCATCTAATTTGGAGTATTTTTTTATACAAGCTAGAACGGTTACATCCAGCAACTCTGAAATACAAGATTTTGTTTTATGTATATCTTAGGGATATATACAAAATATATATATAATGTAATCGATTGATAGTTGTCATCTTTCTACTACTAGCCAAAAGCTTTCTCTCGAAATTTGGGCAATTCCAGGCCCTTTATGATTTCCACCTTTTAGTTATCACTCAGTCATACCTATAAAGAGAGGCTTTCCAAACGAACTCAACCCAAACAATGAATGGGGACTACCAAACTACATAATTAGGTTAGCATTATGTAGGTGGTAGAGGCACGATGAAGCTTTTTCTGGTTTCAGTTTGAACTGGTCGACTCGCACGGTTAGTACCACCCAACCCACAGAAACCGACGTGAAGTAACAGGGCTTGCATTTTTGCGTTTCGTTCAGTCAATGAGAGCGCCGGAGACCCGCCTCTCCTCACCTTTCCTCCTCTCCTCCCGCGTAAAATACAGGCTGGCAACGCACTTACGACACCCTGATGTTGCAAATGTCTATGGATGGTGGCGATCACTTAACATCAGGTAACCCACCTGTTCGTTAGCCTCCTATGAAAAAAAAATAAAGCAAAAGGGTATAGATTGTGCTATATTAAGGACTACAATTTTCGGAGTTCTTATGGAATAAATTAGTTAAGAAATCGATTTAATGTAGGTTTCTTAGGTACATTGTAAATAAAGGAATTAAAGATAAAGTTCAAAATTCAGAATTAAAATACCTATACTATTGACACACATCTGTGATACAAAAAGAATAATAAGTTTATGACATTAATTACATATTAGGTATACAATACAAAGTTTTTGACAATTATATCTTGACACAGGGAAACTTTTTATCACTATAATTCGTTATACATGTATTGAAATTAAACATAGATTATATATTTACCCTCCCATGTAGATGGCGTTATGTGCTGAAAGTAATGTTCACAGGGTAGAACATATTTGTACAGTAAGCTTAAATAGGCATCTCCAATAGCTTTTGTGAGTCGATTATCTTTCAAAATATTTAAACAAGCTTCCATTACCTTCTCACATTTTATATAAGTGCGACCTAAAAATCAAGGTAACAATATCAGTTGTGAAATATCAATGAATTTGTATTTTTGTCTAATCTACGAATCAACCCTTTGCACTGGAGGGGTTCGGAGCGGAGCCATTTAAAAATTGTCTGCAAGCTCGAGGGCTTCGCTGCAGAGACAATACAAATTATTTTCAGTTTTTAACATAGGAACAAAAACGAATCGTAAAAACTTTTTTTTTACTTATTTTTGGAAACCTTTCTTTTAGATTATTACTGCCATTGCCGTGTAGTTCATAATACTATAAGCGTCGTGATTATTTCAATATTCTAACAAGATGGTGGCTCTCTTGTAAGAACCTTCCAGGCAATTTTTGTGGCATCTGAGAATGTCATGCTCCGTGGTATTATTTTCCATTCACTTATGCACAATAAACTAACTATATTACATAAAAAAATATAGAGTCGAATAACACAAGATTATGAATAAAATATAAAATCCACAACATGAAATACTAAAATTCCGCCAAAAACCTCCTAAAAACTAGTTATAGGGTGTTTCGTTGTTGGTGACAAATGACGATCGCAGCACGCAGATTGTTATGCTCTCGAAAACAGCAGACAATCGCGATCTTCGAGTTGCTGGTAATACGAATGAAAAAAAACTTTGAATTCAAAGGGTATAGTAGATATACATGTATAGAAGTCGTGGTGGTCTAAAGCTTTGATTGTTGAAATATCATTCCGTTGACCGCAGGTTCGAACTCCGACGGCGAAAGAATACATCGTGAGGAACCTGAAGCTAAGAAATGTTCTTGTAATACTACTACTGTATGTGTGATAACATAGTACAGTGGATTTCTCAGAGTTTGAAAATCGCTTATAAATCGGGGTGGACGTGGTGATTATGGCTATACCTTGCTTTTGGAAGAGGCCTATGGCCCTGCAATTGGTCTCTTACAGGCTGATGATGTCTATAAATATGGACAAAGAAAGCCTGGCCCCATTCTAATGATAAAAGGATTTCCTAAAGTATGGGTTAATATTGAGCAGGCTCTGACAACGGTATAATATGAACAGGCACAATCCAAAATCACTAACCCATACATACAAGGTTCTTTGCAATAATAAAAATATATTGTTTTTTAATGCAGGCAATAGGCATACCTTTGTTTGAACCAGCAACACACAAATGGAGCAGGGATGTGCAAAGAGGCTCTATAACCGATTGATACGTTTTGGATGTTTCATATTTTTCAAGTTCCTGTAAGATATATAGAATAATCATTAATTTGTATTTAAAGCTGTCTATCATAATTGTATGAAAACTGATTATGACCTTAAATCAAATCTCAGGGTTACCTAGATTTGAAGTTTTAACTGAGCAAAATAGCATGACATCATGTAAAACCAATGATTGTAGAAATTTACACAATATGGAAAGTTCAAAATAAGAACTGTCTTTTGTAGAGATATAGGGGCAAACATTCTTTAATTTAATTAATTTATTTTATTGGCTTATAGCAATGTGTTTATTAAAAATTAAATTACCTGCCAGAAAATAATGCATCAAATACTGGAATGCAGTTAAAGTATACAGAACTGAGCTAATATAAAAAAATATTGATTGTGTAAGCTGATTAATGGGAATGTGTTCATATAGGTTGCTCTTATGGACTCTAGTATTACTAATAACAACCACAGAGTTAGCCAGTAACTAAAAGAAAGATATAGGACATTTTTTCAAACAATGAGTAGTTCATAACTTATCTTCAATAGATACATAGAAGTGAACAACATATTTTTCATTTAAAATATGAATCATTATTCATATGGGTGGTTTCAGGTTTTTTGTATCATTATAAATATGCGGTGATCAAAATATAATTTACTGAATCATTTAATTAAGAAAATAATATTTATTATTTTAAAAATATTAAAAAGTTATTCCATTGTATATAAATAGAGTTTTTTTAAGGAATAAAAATTATAAAACTACAATTAACACCTCATAAAAGCAGAAGTCTCACATTTGATTTATATGTTTTTTGTTTTCGAACTAACTAGGCTCTTGACCTGTGAGGCCTGTACAGTTTAATCTCACTACTGATTAATATATGACAATACGATATACATATGGTATGTATCTAACTAAAAACTTAGTTAAAAAAGATTTGTAACCTTAATAATGTAGTCATTGATGTCATCAAACAAATCATTCCAAGTATAGCCTCTTTTATTCATAGTATTTTCAGTCAATAATGAAGGCACAGCATTTCTCATTAGAAATGACTTTAATGCATCAGCATTTTTTTTACGTTCTGTCAGTCTCGCACACCTTAAACCATCACATACTTCTTTGAGAGAATCATGTAGTGACATTTTAAAATATCTTCAGCTCCTTTATAAAAATGGTGAAATGGATTAAATTATCAATTTTCTAGAGTTTGATCTAAAAGAAAAGCAGTTACCAGTAGACAACTGATTAGGTTAACTGAGGAGATAGTAGTTGGAGATGGATCATCTAAAACAAACAAAATAATACATTAACAACAAATTACATTATTATAATGTTACAATTGCCTATTAGAGATAATGAGTATAAATACATTAATTTAAGTAAATAAAGAGGATAGGGTGCTGTAATTGCAGTCTGAGTGATTTGACTTAATTGAAAATCATTGTATATTTGTGACTTATTGATCTTTTATATTTTTCCTTGTTAATCCAGTTCCATCATAAGGACACTGTAGACCTTTAAAAACAATATTTAATATAAGTGTTAGATATTGAAACTTCTAAAGTAAATTTAACCTGCAATTTAATAGTTAAAAAGAAAGCTAATATAAATATATTATAATTGTATCCACAAACATTAGTTGATTTGCCAATCAAAATTAAGAATGAGATATTTCAAATGTAAGTTGACATATTCACAGTCCTCCTATTATGTACAGTCCCCCTAAATCCTTGTTTCTGCTTAGAATATAGGTGTAAGTTCCGACTAGCATATAATATTATATACAGTTTAATACAAAACAAAGACAAAATATTATTATAGGGATCTAAAATTGGCATTTATTTAGCCATTAGTTGTTTTTAAATTATACAATATATTGTACATTCCATGTAATACATTATGCATTTATAAAGAAACTTGTGTTCAGCTCATTTATTTTCAGACCTGTCAAAAAGTTAAGTGCAGATTATATCTCATATACCATCTCCTTTGCCCCCTTTAACTGTATAGAACTTATATATACTTACAACATAATACAGTAATAAATGATTGATACATATAAGGAAGATTATCTAAGTATTGATAGCCTTGAGAAGTGTAAGTTTTGAAGGAAATTTGAACATTAACTCTTGTAAATAGATTTTATTTAGTGGAAAACATAAGATTTTGATTTAGTGGAAAACATAATATTTTACACTAGAGTTTCGCATAACATTTACCTATGAAGATTTCATATTATACTCATATTTTTGTCTCTTTATTATAAAGATTAAAAAAATCAAATTTATAATCTGTATGTAATGTGACCATTTTGGCAGTCACTTTTTGGACTAAGTGAACAGAACTGCTTATCAATAATACACTTAATTAGAGATTATAGTAATACTTATTTTATTACACAATTTGGTTAAAGAAGTCTTGTTAGTTTACAACCAATAAAAAGTTTAAGAAACTGCTATGTTTTTGTTTTTATATACTACACCTTTTAATAACAATGTTTTTTTTAACCAATTACGTTATTGACCTGGCGAGATCTCAACAGCTTCACCAGACTACAAGATAATGTTGTTGCAAACTATTCTTCCTGAAAGCCCTAAAGACATTATTATAACTACAGGGAGGGACAGTCCATATTAATCCAAGCTGTCCTAAAATCATACCTTCATATCTTTACATGACTCCAACCAATTCTCTCTTGGACACCAATAGTTAATAAAGAATTCTTGATATCTTTTATTCTACTAAGATTCATTTCAGCCACATTTTTGATAGTAAATATTCAATATTTTCCTTAAAGTTGACTATTTGTGACCTAGTCTTGTCTTGATTTTATTCTCTAAAGATAAAAATAATAAATTTTTAATCGTTATAACTTTCACACTATAGAATAAACCGACATACATATGTATTTTGATGAATTAACAACGTAATCGTGGACAATATGGTTCCTGAATTATTATCAGTTCCAGAAGGGGGATAAACTATATGTAATTTGGAAAATGTTGATATAGAGGCTCTGACGGTAACAGATATTGCTTTTTTTTGTTAGCCTGTATGTACCACGTAAAGGAAACCAAAAAAGAACACTGGAAAAGATTACAGCACTTACAATTTTACAATTTTTAATTAAATATACTAGTAACTAAATTCATATTGTATTTAATTCAAATAACTAGTACACACCGTTGAACATCGTAGTCTGTATCGTTATTAGAAACAACTCGCATCTCGTATTTGAGATTTCAAAAAGATTATTTTTGCAAATGATACACCTCGCTCTCCCGCGAAAACTGTAGTTCTTTTCACGTATACGAAGTTACGTGTAACGAAACGTGATTTATCCTTCACATATGCATTTAAAAGTTTTATGATATAATAATTTTGGTATTTTTAATTATTTATTGTTATTTTATAAATATTCATTATAAGTTAGACCAAAGAAAAGGCAGAAAAAACGTACGTCACAATACGTTTTCTATCGTATTATCGATATATTGATATTTATAAAAATATCATTATCGAAGTCAAACTTCGATATAATACATACCAATATTTTTCAGTAATATTTTTAAAAATAATCGTTACTTTACATATTTAGCTGTTTGACTACAAAGATTATCATTACTAGCCTGCTCCAAATTCCGTTACCTCAGTTCGTTGATCCAAAACGACTGCAGCAAAGACAATGATGTGTGGAATAGGATAAAAAGAGGACGCAGGAAATGGCGAAAAATGTCTGATTTATCTTGCGATCCACGAATGCCCTTGAAGCTCAAGGGGAAGGTATTTAAAATGATTATAAGACTAGTTATGATCTATGCATTTGAGTGCTGGGCTACGAAAGAAACAGACGAGAGTCGGACGGAAGACAGAAGAAGTGGATGTGATGTAACTATTGTAGAATCAATAAGTATAAAAATATATATATCAGATAAAGTTTCAAAATATCACCAGTGACAGAGAAGTTATGGAGTTATAGGAGTAATAGTTTAGCATGACATGGTCATGTCATAAATAGAGATGTAAGACATATAACTAAGATAGTTTTATGTATGAAGGTGGAGGTGTAGAAGAAGATCTAAAAAGGTATAGACAAAGTGTGTGAAAAATGACACGCGTATAAAAGTTCTGAGATGACATCTGATAGAGTTGAGTGGAAAAAAAAACATTGTTTCAACCCTATCTAGTTGGGATAACGGTGATGTATATAATAAAAAAATATTAACTGCCGATATCCAAATGTTAATATCAAGCTATTGGTATATTATCTTAAAAAAATATTAGTAATTAAAATCGATAATCAAAGATAATAATATCGATATTTCGATATTTAATCAACAGTCCTAGTTTCATGCGACTCTACCGGTAACACTATTTTCATTTTGTCATTCCGTAATCCGTTTCTCTTATAGATGCGTGATTGCGCTCTTGGTGTTCTTAAGCCCTAGTTTAAAGATTTAAAATTAAAAAAAAAATGAGCCATCACGGGACGCCTGGATGGTGTGAAACATCCAAAATGTTTTGTATAAGCTATATTCCTAAAAGAACAGATTACTAATTTAATCTATAAAATAATGACTGTTTATTTATTTTATACTACATAAGTATACATTTTTATTAAATCCAAAATACAAAAATTCAATTAGGCGCGGTGTGTTTAGCGGAATTTATCAAAGGGCGCTAGGTCGCGCGAATACCGCGTAATACTAGTAGAACAAGTGGCCCACGAAACATTTTGAATCTTATGATTATACAGATAGGGTTGTAAATGTTTTTAAGTATTTCGTTAATAGTGCAAAGTTTCGTATTTTGCGTCGCCACGCCACCAATCTGGTTTATTCTCCGCATATGTTTCACATCAACAAAAAATCGAATATAAATTATTTATATGATCACAAAGCTTTTTCATATATAACACAGGCGAGCGAACTAGTCAGAGCAAGCTCGACTAAGTGTAGGTAGGTACTGTACTGTAGGTTAATAGAGGACTAAGTAGGTATAGTCTAGTGATGTTGTTTATAAGACCTTGCTAGATCAATAGCGTAGTGAGTCCGAGAAAAAAAGAGACTAAGTAGAATTGTCATAAAAACATCGATGTCGAAAACATTTGTTTTGTTTTGGTCCTCGCAAGAGGACTGCTGCAGACTACGACTGGTATTTGGTGTCGTATGCCAAACGAATTATACGGGCACAAACTGTCGAACGGTGGCAGAGGCACTACGAACCTTTAGGCTCAGGGGCCATGACGCCTATCTTCTTCTCGAAGGTGGACAATGCCAACAAGGTAGTAAAAAAGACACGGCTGTCACCGACCCATGTGCAAGTTCATACAGGACATGGGGGCTTTGCGGTGTATTTCTATGGCTTCAATATCAAAGACAGTAACGCATGCGTGTGCGACCCAGATACCGAGGAGACGGTAATCCACCTTCTTTGTTATTGCCCTCGCTTTGACTTGTCCAGGTGTGACCTCAAATCCCAGCTAGGCATCCAACTCTCAGAAGAGAAATTACACCAAATAATGGCGGATGGAAAAACCAAGGTACCGCTCCTAAACTTTCTGGAACATGTAACGCAAATTGCAAAAAAAGAAAATAAATAAAAGTGTTGGATAATGAAAATAACGTAATTTGCAAAAAAGAAGATGGAAGAATAAGGAAGAATGGACATTCTAAAAACTGTAAATAGAGTCTCGGATAATGTCCGGGAAAAATTGAGGTTAAAAAAACATCGATGTTTATGAACAATATATCGATTTATTTTGATATTTACTTAGAATAATTCCGCTGTCAAATACATGTTATTGCTATATTCGTTCTTTTCTTCTTTTTGTGGATATTTTCATTATTTTTTTCTTTATTGGAACGAAGTTCGTTACGACAGGCTTGGAGGAGATAAGGATTTTGCTGCGCGACCGAACTGAAAAAAATGTGATAGTAAAACCGTAACGAAAAGTGCGTGGAATAAAACCGTTAAATGAGACGTGCGCAGGCGCGACATTCGTATACACAAGCGAGTAGTGTATAATACCTGTCTCTTTCTCCTTTTTTTGTAATTATTTATATTTCTATGTAATTTTATGTTGTCAAACAAAAATAAAGAGACATATTTGATAATTTGAATTACGAATACATATAATTAAAAGCGATTTTTTTTTACATTAGCCGAAGTAACTTCGTTCCTACCTGGTGTCCCACGACACCACATTCTTTTTGTTATTACAAAAACACCAAACATTATAAGAAGACCAGTCCACTTCCAAAAATGTTATTCGAAATCAAAGCTGAGTCTAAACGATCGCACTTACACCATACAATACACAAATTATTAAAACGATCTACAGGAAACATAATATACTTGTAGTCCGGTGAAGCTGTTAAGACCTTGTTGGGTCAATAGCGTAGTAATTCGAAAAAAAAAAACAATATACTGCTTATATTTGATTAACGAACTAACTTATTTCCCCTGGTAAGTATAACGTTTTTGGTTGCTTTCAGAACCGGATCGCTTGCACCATAATAAGCATACTTATTAGCACACATACTAATATCATTGTAATAATTTTGACTTTTTAATGTTATACACGCACACGCTCATTATCTTTTCCAAACATCATTTTTTACATACGTGTGTATGTAACACACACACAAACACACACACAATAAAATCATAGAATCCAAGTAAATAAAAACCTGCATATCGGTTCTTAATTTGCTGTACATGCTATAGTATCTTATTGTCAATGTTTATAATTATTCTATTGTATGTAAAATTTAACATGTTCACAATTTTGTAACTGTCTCCTACAACACAGTGCACCCTATCGTAGGAGGCAGGGAACCTTTTATTTGTAAAATGTAAGAATATACCTAATAAAGATTCTCATTATTATTATACAGATTTTTAATCTAGTTAAGTATACCCCTAATAATACTAACCCTGGTAACCTTGCACCGTAGGCAACAATTGTCGATCCTATCTATATGTTTAGAAGGTGCAGGGTAGCTCTAAGGGCCTATCCATAAATTACGTCACACGAATTTCATGGTTTTTGACTCCTCCTCCGTCCTTGTCACAGCTGGTCACATTTGCGAGACTCCCCCTCCCTAGTGTGACGACATATATTTTGCAATTTTACATTTAGAAATTACTGAGTTCAAGCAGCAGGTCTTAAATTAGTTTTATATCTCTTTAAATATTTTTTAGTAAAAATCTATATTACTTTATTAATTAAAGAAAACTTAATCATCTTGAGTCCATGGGCTTTGAATACGATTCATTAAATTATTAATAACTGCCATAGCAGTCGCTTCGTTATTGTTTGGGTTGTTGGTGTTGGAAACATTCGTTATGCCAACATCTATTTCATCCAGCCATACAGCATCACCGTCATCATTCAAACAAAGAAATTCTTTGGCACGTCTAGCAGCAATTCTTTGAGGACGTAATTTAAAATGCCAGAACTAAAAAACCACTTTCAAAGTCACAAAGTCAATTCTCTAATGAATTAGATACAAAGAAATTACCGCTAGGCCGACAAAACAATTTGAATCTTATGTTTATACAGAAAGGATTGCAAATGTTTTAAAATATTTTGGGAATAGTGCAAAGTTCATATTTTAACACATAGATTTAGAAATGTGACGTCACGAAAGTTAGGACCCTCCCACCCCCTTGTCACACAATGTCACACTTCGTCGACCCCCTCCCAAACCTCTTAACGTGTGACGTAATTTATGGATGGTCCCTAACTATAAAAGAAATAATTATGGGTATTCCATTTGCCTCTATTTTAAAGAACAATTTCACAGTTTATCGTCACAAAACGATATTGTTATGTATTTTAGAACGAAATTCAGTTTTAGATGAATACGTCATAATGGAAAGGTTATAGTCGTAGCTTTTGTCGTTGAAACTGAAGTAGATGCTCACCGATTCACATAAAAGCCGACGTTGGTTTTTTTGGGACTTACAGCTCTGTGAGCTATTTGTGTGAATGTTACGTATTGGCAGTAATGAAAACGAATGAATTATTATTTACAATTTTATAACAGAGTCTGCTTCTTTTTGAAATTTCATTTAAGATACAAAAAGTTAGGTAACTATAAACCTTTGGTTAAAGGATCCTGCATAGAGTCAATGTTAATAAATATATAATTTTAAAATCATTTTTTTTTTTGTATAATTTAATCATCAATGAAATAATAAAAATTAACCCCGATTTATAAAATCCCGATAAGATTATATATTTTTACTCGACAAGAACGCTGTTTCGAGCACTGGCATACAATAACCTTGTTGAGTCACAATATCCGATTCCACGACGAGAACCTGTCACAATAATATAGGGATCTCCAGCACGCAGTATTCTTTTTGCTTTACAATAATCTAATGCAGCATGAATTCTCGCTTCGACTTCAGATACCCAACTACTCTTTGCCACTTCAAAATAATGCATTGCACGCACTGCACGATAAAAGCGCAACTGCCTAGCTGTATGACAAGCTCTAGTTACAGCTATAATAGGACAAGTAGGTTTTATGTGGGATAGAATTTTAGCAGTTCTACCCGAATTTGTCATACATATTATGACAACCGCACATGAACGCATTGCAAGTTCCACAGCGCTTATACATACTGCTTTAGTAGGATCTTCCAAAGAACTTTGCATTAGTTTTAAATTTCCATAAACGTGAGGTTGCCATACAATGCGTTCTGCTTGTCTGCAAATCACTGCAGCAGCAGCTAGACAATGTTCTGCCATATGTATTGTGTCGCATGAATGCACAAATTTCCTCAAAGGTGACTTATAATCTAATTCTAAAGAAAGAACATCAACGCCATCAAGAACAAGATTAGCGATATCTGTAACGCAAAGCGTTGGTATCTGTTCATTGATGACTGTTTTACATAGGCAAGGTTTTCCAATTTCATTGCATTTTGCAAAAATAATTTTCTGAGCTATAAATATTTTTTCAACTGGTAAATCTGTGCTTAAAACACAACGATCTAAATAAATGCCGTCAGCCACCATTAATAAATCGTCTATATTGTCAAATCCCAAAACGGAATCTATACATGCGAATACTAAAATATGTTTTCCTTTTTCAGACAAAAGGTTTTTTACTTGTAGAATATCCTTAGCACATTGGGCATCAGGAACTAACACACCATCTACGTCCGTTGCAACTGCCCAAGCTATCTGTTCTTCCATATGTTCGAATGGTTGCTGTGAAGAATCACTATAAGAAGAAGATTCTTTATCTCCTTCATTGTTGTTATAATTTTGGATTTCACGAGGAATCTGAGAAATATGCACAGCCATTTTAGCCCTAATTGTTCCTCCAGCCACTACTGAACATTCAACTGAATCGTCGCCGACTTTTGAAACAACTAATTTAATTCTTCCTGGAGTTAAGCTATCTATAAATATAATATTATCCGGTTGCAAATCTGTAAGATGATCATAACCAATATATAAACAATCTGCAGTTCCATTCTCTCGCCAAGTAGCATCTGTAG
This sequence comes from Antheraea mylitta, assembly GCA_014332785.1. Taxonomy (NCBI): domain Eukaryota; kingdom Metazoa; phylum Arthropoda; class Insecta; order Lepidoptera; family Saturniidae; genus Antheraea; species Antheraea mylitta. The sequence goes on from JACEII010000008.1 coordinate 9,166,342, forward strand.
TTAATCGTATGGTCTGATGAGGAATAACTTCAACAACAGATCTTGGTCCATTTTTCAAATCTCCTGTAACAATATCTGGTCCTCGTACATTTACTAGCAACGCCAATGGATATACGTATTCCAGTTCGGCACTGTAATTGTAAACAGCCTGCCGAATACTTTGGATAATTTGTGCACAAGTCTCGGGTTCTAGATCACGCATGTTTAATCGTGCCACAGTCATTCCGGATGCAATGAGACGTTGTATAGTCGTAGTATCTCGGTTGTTTACACCGATATCACACATAAGTCCTGTTTGTAATTCTTCACAAGGGTTTTCATGTATAGCTAAGTTGCAGTAATGTTTCAAAAGAGTTGGTTGCTGCAAAACAGTTTTCGGCTTCCAACAAGGTGCTGCTTCTAAAGGAATATGCCATGGTAACGCCATTATAGTAAAATTATTCAAAAAATTAACTGTAAAATTGTCAGCATCGAAATAAAATATGTACAAAAGTACTATTCATAGTAGGAGACAAATTTTTCGAATGACATATTTGTTTTTTTTGTATGTTTTTATATAATAATACCAATACGAAAAAGTATGTAACCATATTTAAAAGTATGTATGTATACCTCATGAACATGAATATGAGGCGGAAAACATATATGCTTATGAGAGCAACATATAAATTAGTATAAAGTACTTACATTATATATACAAACCTAATTTTGTCTAATAGGTGTCCAGCTATACATTTTTTATTTTTTATTCGAAGATAGTTATACCAATAATAATTTGACCAATTTGTTTGTCTTGATTGAGTTGTTCTTTTACTACATTCTAAAATCAAAATTAAAATGAAAATGCTTTAATTAGTTTAATATCATATTTTCTATAACTGAAACAACAAATAAACAATGTTGAATTTTTTCAGTATATAATAAATATGGTAGACGATTCTCCCAAATTAATCATTGCTATGTTCAATGAATAATTACATACATATATACAAATTGTTATCATTGCCATAATACGACGCTTAAATATTAATACTATAATCAATTACAACTACAGTAAAATGTATATTAATAATGTCCTAAAAATACATTAATAAATCTACATTTCTGTCTATATGTTTAATTTATATATAAAAATGTTTACGATGAAGTACGATAGTTACGAATATGACGAAAATAAATATGTTCATGTCTGTTTATAAGCTCAAAACTGACTTGAACAATTTCTATTAGAATGTGTACCAGTGTACATTTTTTTTCTCGAACTGGCTACGATATTTGCCTTGCAAGGCCTTTACAGCTTTACCGGACTACTAGTGGCCATTGCGGCTACCATTCAAAGGCTCGCGCGCGCCACCGTCTCGAAATAATAATAATTTTTCTCAATATAAGATAGAGTAAACTCGCGTGTTTATATCTATCTTCCCCTTTTTTTTTATTAACGTGGGGAAATCCCTAACGGATACCCCACACCACACCACACCCTCTCCCCCGGGAGGGTGGGTTATGTCCGACTCGCACGGACTAAAACCCCAACGGTGTACCGTCGGCCACATGTTTGGGGCGGCCAGGGACCGTTCTGGTTCTCTTCCTGAGAAACCGCATATCTATCTTCCCCTAAAATTGATAAACAATGTCGTTATTTCTATTTTTAGATATCGGCGCCGGCACCGTTCGTTTAATCTGTAAATTCGATCTTTTCAATTCACGTAGCCGGCCACGTCGCGGACCCCTCCCTCGTGCGTCACGAGGCAGGGCCCTCAAGTTTTACTACTGCACATACGTCGCGTCATCTCGGCAGCATCTTTGCTCGAGATTACCCGGGTGATCACAAAGATGTTGCTATCGCGATACAGTACACACCACACCGATTATACACACACACATATATTCAGACATGCACCTTTACACAAACTGATGGAAGGGTTACTTTTTTCCCTTATTCGAACTGAAGCGAGTAGTTTAGTTTGTTTCTTTCCGATTTACATGTTATGTTTTTGAATCATGCAATTTTAGTTGTATGATTCAAAAATGAACATATGTATGACTTAGCATAGTTTAGCTAGGTAAGATCGGGTTATTTCCGGTAACAGTCCAAGCCGAGGTGTGCCGTGCACCCTTGAGCATGTTACTCAAACAAAATCAGCTAAGTGCCTTAAGCGCTCGCCTTAGTAGTCCGGTGAAGCTGTGAAGGCCTAGTAAGGCCAATAGCGTAGTCAGTTCGAGAAAAAAAAAGCGCACTACTAGTGTACACTGGAATTTTATGTGATTCCTTAATTAATGAGTTACAGGAATTGAAAAAAACAATACTTTTTAACCGACGAAAAAAACGGAGGAGGTTCTCAATTCGTCACGTATATATATTTTTTTTTTATGTATGATCACTCATAACTTTTTACAGTATAGTCCGATTTTAATAATTCTTTTTTTATTGGAAAGAGTATACTCCGAAGTTGGACCCATTTAAATTTGGGAAAAAAATTCAACTCTAAGGGTATGAAAATCAAGAATGATTGATTATTCACGCACTGATTATGTCTATGACCGCGCATATCTCTAGACAGAATAGTCCGAGTTGAATTATTATCCTTTGATTTGAAAGAGTATACCCAGAAGTTGGTCCCATATACATGTAAACATGAAAAAATCAACCCCAAGGGTAGGAAAACGGGGTATGATTTATAATTCAGCTTCTGAGTTGTGTATTA
>JACEII010000008.1:9169407-9279204 GCA_014332785.1 Antheraea mylitta
AAAAAAATTTCAACCCTAATAGTATGAAAATCGACAATGATTGATTATTCACGCACTGATTATGTCTATGACCGCGCATACCTTTAGACAGAATAGTCCGAATTAAATTATTATCTTTTGATTTGAAAGAGTATGCCCAGAAGTTGATCCCATATACATGTAAACATGAAAAAAGCAACCCCAAGGGTAAGAAAACCGGGCATGATTTATAATTCAGCTTCTGAGTTGTGTATTACAAATAAATTAAGCTTGTAGTAATTAGTAAGATCATAGCCACAAAAAATTATAAAATAAAAACTTTTTAACAAAAAATTAAACCGCCGAAAAAACTCAAAAGCAAAAAATAATAAACCTTTTACTTTATTCATCTTAATAACTAAGTTCTTAAACTAATGTAAGTATACCTAAGAAATTTTGAGTCGGTGCCAAACAACCAATGAACAAAGATCATTAGATTACTTAAATTCACAAAAATAACCAAATCAAATTAAAAACACAATGTGAGATCTCCAGCGGTAACGTGTGTGCCCGTTCGGGTTGCTTCGTAAGCGTTCGGCATGCAAGGGGTGTGTCACGCTGCGCCGCCGCCGCGCCGCGCATCACGCTTTACGTAATTAATTAATTTGCTTGATTGGCGCCGACTTAAAATTACTTAGTTTAAGAACTTAGTTATTAAGATGAATAAAGTAAAAGGTTTATTATTTTTTCTTTTCAGTTTTTTCGGCGGTTTAATTTTTTGTTATATCATATGTAATGTATTTTTTTAAATACATTATTTATTTAATCTAAATCGAATTTGATGATATTTTGTATCAGAGATGATTTGAAATCGATAACGTTTTTAGTAACCTTATTAGTAATATGTCTTTATTAGTAAGGTGTCTTGGAATAAATAATAACATACATTTCAATCATTTTTGAAATTATCTGTTTCTTTGAATACGCATCATTGCTAAAGTACTCGTTCACGATAAAACTTCATCAAGAAAACCGTAATGTATATACTCGAGTAACATTTGGTTTTGGTTTCATTACAATCGGTTCATTATATCAAAAGTTACTGTAATATTAATGACGACGTGAAAGTACGAGAGAAAAATGGATAAGTAAATGGACTTAATATATTCAGATGATTATATTAGTCACTGTCTTTTACATTGGGTTCCACGAGGACGGAGTCGCGGGCACAGCTAGTATTTCATATATATGTTTCTCATTTCTTTCCAATATTTACTTGGCAACATTGGCATAGTATATGTACGAACTCATTTTGTCTCTGGTATGTACAGTTCAGTGTAGCCAAAGTAGTGGACTTTCCACTATAAATTGGTGTTGTCCTCCCACTTTAGTAATAGTTCGGTGAAGCTGTTAATACCTTGCTAGGTCAATAGCGTAGACAGTTTGAAAAATACCCCTTAATGCTTTCTGTGCCTGGTGGGTCTTTTGCTGGTTCAGCAGAACTCAGTATTAATTAGTTAGTAGACCGTTTGTAAGTCAGTTACATGTTACCGATTATATTTTTGTATCTTATAAAGACTATTCTGATTTTACTGTGTAGGATTCATAATTAACTTTTTTATGTATTGTTGCTTTCGAATTGATACTTAAATTTACTTGTGACTGGAATATAATACAATTATTAATTAGAATTTACTATATTTGCCTGTGAATAAAGTAGCGAGTGGAAATTATACTTACGTAATTTATGTTTATGCTATAAAACATACGTTACAGATGGAGGCAAGAAGTATTATCCTGAAATGGATACTTATATAAAATCTGCAACTATGGTATGCTAACTCTGAGTTGCCTATAGAACTTTCTAAGGAAATCCACAACGACGAATAGCAACATGTATAAATTGGGGAACAAAGATAAGGACTAAACTCAACACTGCAAGTGTGCAGTCAATCACTCACATGGGTGACTCACTGCATCATCTTTGTGGCAATTTATATCTTCCTGAGCTTTATCGTAAACATGCCGATAAACTGCATTCACAAAGCTATCTATTCTTTATTATCCATTTCACCTTTTATGGTTGTTTTTTACTCATATTTCATTGATTAATTGTAATTATTTTAACTGTTTATTTTGTAATTTGTTGGCCTTTGCCTTGAATAAAAACATTACATGAAATAGCTATTTTTCTGGATGAATGTATCCTTTTTTTTGTACAGCTAACAATGGGTACGCAAAACTTGATGCTGGTTGATCGAGTAGTCAAGGCGTAAAAGCGTAACAAACAAATAATAATAGAATTCGTAATATTGTAGTTAGTACAAGATATGTTGTTACATAACTTACAACGTACATATCAAAAGGAAATAAAGGTTTTCTAAATATATGTATATATTTCTTTGATAATATTCAAATACTTTCTATTGTGGAAGCTTTAGATGTTTTCAGAGAGCGCAACCTTTTGTTACAGAACTATTACTGTAATTCTTAATAATAAGATAGATCTGATGAAAGCTAGTTTAACCGTTGGCAACACTAGTATGGTTTTATTTTTAATTGCGCATTCTTTGTTAAAGTAAAGAAGGATAATCTCGTTAGCCTTACTGACAAGTACTTGATTTTTGACTGTTATATTATTTGCATTTTGTTTGTAGGTAGCCCTGAAATTAAAGAAAAAAAAAAGAGTTGCGAGCTTGCTTGACTGCGTGTCACGTTTGTTCTTTGACATAATCTATCGCGTCTCATTTTTACTTTAGTAGAATTGCAGTGGATTTGTAATGAGTTTGAAAGTGGAGTTTGTTGTTTAGTGTTTTGCGTAGTAGTGTTATAAAAACTTGTTCCAATTATATTTTTTCGTTAGATTATTGTGTGTAATGTACAACCAGTTATCTCCTGTGCGACCGTGAAGGTTGAGAATGTTACGTCATTTTGTCTTTAGTGTGTGATATACACTTATTTTTATTTTGCTTCTGTACTGAACAGTGGTTTTAACTAAGAAAGTGTGCAATATTATAAGTTCAATTAGTCAGTGTAACAAGTTTGGAATGAGTATAAACGCAAATACACCGGCTGCGACAAGATGCCGCCATGTTATTTAGGTTTCGCAGTTTCGCTGTCAACTGCTCGTCGAAATATTAGCCTTGTTGTTGCTCTTCGAAGATTTTTCTGCATTTGTAGAACATCGTAAGTACCTACAAAACATTATTCATAATATTTTTATCATTTGATTTGTTGTTGTGTAAACATAAAATATTATTTTTTTATGAAATACTGTTTACGGTGTTTTATTGACAGTCAAGTTATTATTATGACGTCATTTTATGGCAATACATCGAATAATAATATTCTACATCCAAAAATTAGGTTTAGTAAAGATTATTCTTCTATTTACACATGTAAAGACGGATTGATATATTTGTTTAGTATATGCATTGTTTTTTGTATTATTCACTCAAGGTCTCGCTTTAGCCTTGATTGATTGCTAGGTTATTTTTTGCTTCATCTAACAATCACTAATGCTAAAGTAAAGTCTAATGATAGATATAATTGTAGTAGTTTTGCTCCAGTTCCCCTATTTGAGTTAGGTATATACTCTTTTATGTATAAACTATTTATTTGTCCATAATTTTTCTTAGTATATTTTTGTTTATATTAAATTTATAAAGAAACCTTCTTCAATACTTGTAATGTATTTATATTTTAGCTTAGATTGTTATTTTTTTAGTGCATTATCCAAGGAGATTCTAATAATCTAATGTCTAATGAAATGGGATTGAATTTTAGGTTATAAATCAATAAAGAATGTTACATATGTTACCCATATTATATTATATACTTGTTTCAATACTATAGAATTAAGGTGAATTAAATTTTTTAAATATCATTCTGAACATTATAATAGATTTATATATAAAATAATTAAAGGCTCTTTTCCAACTCGATATATTGCCAAGTTACTCTCATATATAAGCAATAGAAAATAACTTAATTGTAATAAATATTGTGTGGCACAATATATTGATGTAATATAAAGAAGCAGAAGCATATTAAATAAATTATCTACATGAGGTATATTTACATGAATGTATATACTAATATTTTTTACTCGTAATAAAATTCCGTGTAGGAATGAATCACTTTACCTTTCCTCCATACCTTTGTTATTGTAGTCCGGTAAAGCTGTTAAGACCTTTCTACGTAAATAGCGTAGTCAGTTCGAGAAAAAAAAAACTTCGTTATTTAAAATAAAATATAAGCACACAAAATTGGAGATACAACACTTGGTTTCATAATATTTTAAACATTTACTATATACTAGCTGTGCCCGAAACTATGTCTGCATAGAACCTAATGTAAAAAACAATGACTAATATAATCATCTGAATATATGGTAGTCTGGTGATGCTGTTGAGACCGTGGTAGATCAATAGCATAGTCAGTTGGAGAAAAAAAACGGAATATATTAAGTCTATTTATTTATCTACTTTTCTCTCCTACTTAAGCTGCATTGTAATTAAAATTAAAACAGCTTTTGATACATAGAACTGATTTTAATGAAACCAAGACTAAGTGTTACTCGAAGATATACTTTATGATTTTCTTAGTGAGGTTTTATTGTTAATTCACAAATTATCATATTCAAACAAGTAGACAGATAGGCAGACAGACAAACATTTCTAAAAATAATTGGAAAGTATTTTATTACTTATTCCAAGACACCAGCAACAATTTTTGTCACAAAAATCTATAAGTACATAGATTTACATTTTTATTATATGTATAGATAATGATAAAACTAGGTTTGTACAGTCATTTGCAATTTTTATTGTCATTTGTTAATTAATATAAATGATAATTAATAGTTTAAGCTGTTTATTATGTGCCAGTGGTTGAAATGCAACCATAATTCAGTATATCATAATTCATAATTTAAGTTTTAGAATTGTAAAGGTTATTTGCTAAAAAGTGTGTAAATATTGAGCTAGTAATCAATATTACTATACATAAGGTATATTTTTTTTTTACTAATTGAGTATGAAAGTAAGCACACTTATGGTCACAAAAATGCAATTTTTAACATTTTTGTCGGTCTGTCTGTCTGTATGTTTGTTCTGGGTAATCTCTGAATGGGCTGGACCAAATTTAACGGGATGTTTCATTGGCGGATAGCTGAAATTACAGTGGGTTACTTAGGCTACTCTAAATGAGACTAGGTATTACCCGCTGCTAAGTCCTCATTGTTATCTCCAAAACTGCTGTACAGATTTTCACGAAAATTTTCATTTAGACTAGCTATTACCCATGACTTTGTTCATAATTTAGTAAGAATATGTCGTTCGTATGTATCTATGTATGTAAATTGAATTATATTTTGGCCATTTTGGTGGCCATTTCAATAAAGACAAGTAACTACAGTATCAAGCATTTGACTTAATATGTTAGAAAGTGTGAGACATTTACTAGTTAAAGACATTTATAATTTTATAGTACAAATATAAATATGATATAATAGCACAATGTATACTTATTACCAATATATTATATAGTGGAACTTAAAATGAGTTGATAAAGTCAATAAAATGCCAATATTAATTTATAAAATGATTATAAAACATATGATTGATTAGTTTTTTTTTTGTATTAGATTTGTTGTAGCTTATTTTAACATTATATTTACATGTCCTATTAGTTCCAGCGTGATGATATAACCTATAGCCTTCTTTTATAAATGAGCTATCTAACACTGAAATAATTTTTCAAATCAGACTGGTAGTATCTAAGATTACCCCCTACAACGTTACAATTTTACAAACTTTATAATATTACTATAAATTATAGAAGATGTACATACATGTATTTTTAGATTACCTTATGTAATACTAAAATACTGCAGCCTTAATCATGAAATAAAATATTTTGGTATGTATGTGGGGAATAATTTGTTAACAGTATGTATAATTTGGTAATTTGCACATTACATAGGTCACAGTTGGTAGTCCAGATAATCGTGAATCTGTATAGCTGAGGGCCAGATAATTTAATTTCTACTGTATTTCTAATTTTTATTGTTTGTCACCACAGAACTTCTTCATTTACAAATATTTGAAAAATTCTTTTATATTAAAAAGGGGATATTTTCAAGATAGTCCTGATTTACTTTCATTAGCATTGGACCTAAGATGTTGAAGATATACCAGTCAACTCCTCAAAATCAAAAAAGAAATGTTTTGTTGTTGAGATATTGGTAGGTTTATTCATTTTAAGACCATCTATGTACCTAAGGTTAAAAATATTCTGGTGCATTATTTTAGAGTAGTTTTTTGGAACTTATGTTTCTTTGAAATTTTTAAATTTAACGTGTTATTAAAATAAATACCATTTGCACTTGCTTGACCTACACTTTTTTATTATGTACATAACATTTTAAAAAAATTGTGTAATTTTTTTTACATGAATAATATTGATGAATAATTTTCTTTAACATTTTTGGTAGCATAAGTCATATTGTTCTTCATATTTGATATCCAAACTTTTAGATACATCAACATCTGGTCGAGTGATTCTTAGACTTAGTTATAAACTCCTTAGCATAACAAAAACTTAGTTGCTATACCCGAAACTGAATTAATCCATCTCATACTAAAGAAAAATACTATATAAAAAGACTATTCAATTCTCTGAGACAATTATGTTACGAAAGGTGAATAAATTAAATATACTTCTTTAGTCTTTAAAAGAATCTTCAGAAAATAAAGAAAATAATGGTTTGTGTTTTAATATATTCATAAGCACATAGTATTTGATTTTTTTGTGAGATATATGCTCTAACTGTATGCAGTTTGGACATATAGTCCTTCAGAGTATCAATTTGGGAAGCTGTTTTCCAGAATATTCCTTTCTATTGCTCTTTTTTTGTTGTCCTTTAACAATATCTGGGATATAAAGAAATACAGTAGAAAATTATTTCAATTTTCATTATGAAGTTTATTTGAAAATATTGAACTGGCGACTTTGCTTTAAATATCTGGCATGTGGTTAAAAATTCCTGATTCTTTATAACAAATTTGGGCTTTGTATATTTGTGGTTCAAATTTAGGGAGTCATTTGGTTCTTCATAGCGTCCTTTTTCAACAAATGGGACCTTAAAATATTTCATGATATTTAGGAAAATGAATTCGATCTTCCATTCTGGTATAAGCATTGCGAAAACAGCTGAACACCTTGAAGGATTAATTATGTGTATGTGGGAGCTACTATAAATGTTTGCATAGAAGGCTTTGGGTTTCAAAGTTATCATTATGGAAATTTTGACCTACGGAACAAACCCCATGGGGAACTGGAGATCCTATTTGACAGTTAAGGATTAAAGGAGATTGTGAATGCAGATCCATCGCAAACCTCACCAAAGCCAGAGGCAGGCTTCGTAGGCTTCAGTCTGTGTAATAACAAATTTTTAATTCACTTGAGACAAATTGGAGTAATTACATTACTCAATCTCCCCAGAACAAGGGAATTATGAATCATATCGTTACTTGTGATGAAAAATTAAGCCTATATGACTATGAGAAATGCTCATCACAGTGGTTTAACCCAGAAGAAGCAGTCAAATTCTGTCCCAAGCGTAAGTTAACTTAGAAAATGGTACTGGTATCTGATTGACCAGTGCTGGTGTCATAAACTACATCTTCCTAAGATCTGACCAGACGATTGCGGCAGATCTGTATAGTCAAGAATTTCAAACCATGACGGTAAAGATAACCGTTCAATAACCGAGAGTGGTTAATCTCTCTAGCCCAATGCTGTTTCAGGACTATATTAGACTTACTTACCATACTTCATGACAGACGATCGCCAAATTATAGGAACCGCGGTTGGAATGTCTCTGAAACCTACCATACTCTTCAGATTTCGAACAGACTATATTAAGTAGACTCACTTACCGTACTTCATGACAGATGATCGCCAAATTATAAGAACTGAGGTTGGAATGTCTCTGAGACCTACCATACTACTTCAGATTTCGAACAGACCTTAACGGAATACCAGTTTTTCGTAATTCGGACAAGTTTTTCCGAACAAATCTAAATATTGAATTTTTTTATAATTATTTAAATATAAAAAAATAAAAAATTCCGATGAGACAGTTCAATAGGCCTTTAAATATTTTATTGGTTCCTACAATATATACCTACTATAAATTGGCGAAAATGCATAGATAATAATGGTGCATACTTTAGCTTGTCTCACGCACACTATTGTTAGGAGTAAAAAACTGGAATACCTGTATACTAAATTTGACTGGCATAGGAACATTCATAATATAAACACGAGATCTAAAGTAAGAAACGCTGTATCCCTACCTTCAATCAATAGGATGAAGGAAATTTTAAATATGTGCCGTCAAAAATTTGGAATTATATACCTCCTCCATTACAGACATGAAATAATGATGATGATGATATTGTAACATTTTTTTTTTTCGTTTTACTGTATTTTTGATTAGGTAGTTATGTGTAGCAATAGATATTATATTTTAAGTTTATATCCACACTTGGGCGCGAAAAATTAATAGTTGCTTATATTGTAGCTGGAAATTTGAGGTCTGGCTGAAAACCAGCGCCGTTTTTAAAAATAGCAATACGCTGACGCCAGGCCTTATTGCCATAGTTTTACTTTTTTTATGTTTACATTTTTTTTGTCCAGCTGTATTTAGCTATGGCAATAAAAATCTTTTTTTCTTCTTTCTTTCTTCAATTGATTGAATATATGGTTTCATAATATTTTATTTCTATATAAACGCTATTTCATATTTAAAGACCTAATATTTTGTTGATGACTTATTGAAAATCCATTTTAAATATGTAGAATGTAAAAAGTAACATACTTTAATACTTCTCTGGAAGGAGAACGGATTTATAGCTAACTGATAATGAAAAAATATGAAGTTCTGAAATCCGTTCATATTCAGCCTAATTGAACTTTTAGTAGGTGTAAATGCAATGTAAATCAAGTTTATTTATCAAGTTATGAACTTCTAAAGAATAGTCATATTCGAATTTAGGATGGTATTAAAAAGTTGTGGAAGTTTTTTTTTCGAACTTGCTACCTTATTGGCCTTACTAGGCCTTCACAGCTTCACTGGTCTACTAAGGCGAGCGCTTAAGGCTTTACCTATCTATGTAGGTACTTATATACATTAAGGTTTATTTTATTGGCAATAAAAATTATATTACTTGTAACTAAAATATATTATCAAATTCTGCTCTATAATTTATTAAAGGAGTTTTGCATTGATTTAAAAATTTCCTGTGTAATAAGAAGTCTAAAAAAATCCCTTCGTTTTTATTTTTTAAATCTTATCCAAATAATTGAGAAGACACATTTAGATGTAAAGAATTCACTTCTCTTAAACATGATTTTTTCTGTAACCGAATCTCTTTTGTACACCTGTTGAAATACATTTTTTGGCACATTTAAAACACATGTTTTGGTTATTGTAAATAATTCTTAGGCTAGTTTGAAAAAAATACGCAGGCGGTTTTTAATTGTTCTCTTGTCTATAAATATTGCAGTAGGAAAAGGGGTTTATTTATTTCAATATGTTACTGGCTTGTAGTAAACTGTCATAGTGTATAAAAAGTTTTTAGTTTTAGAAATTATTTTCACTCATAATTTTAAACCTATTTTTGACTTTATCAACTCAACACTTGGAACAACGTATATTGATAACTTCAGAATCGGCAGTATGGAATTATTCCTTTGCCTGTCCTATTGGACGAATATTATTATTGCTTACTTTCACTCATTGTGGTGTTCATTGTTTCGTTGATGTTTTTATGTATTGATACTATCATTTAAGCGATTTGCAAAATGGTTGATAAAACAATGATTTAATGTGGTGCTCGAGTAAGATGTCAATGATCTCGGAGACTAAATGGGATGTCTATAATACTTGGTAGCTAGTAGACTGGTAACGTAAGTAAAAGGCTCGGTACTATAAGAAAACCAACTACACAGCGAACTACGAGCTAATCCCTTTATAGTGAGTAAGGCGATAAGCAATGTCAAATCTTTATCTGTAAATCTCAAAAAGAACCTAGAGAAGAGGTGTGAACAATTCGGTTCATACAGATGATAATGTAGAAGGGTTTTTTTTCTCGAACTATTGACCTAGCAAGGTCTTAACAGCTTCACCGGATTACTAAGGCGAGCGCTTAAGGCACTCAGCCGATTTTATGTAGAAGGGTACACTTAAGAGGTTGGTTTGGTTATATATGTTTGACGATTACTCTTAGAAACAGTTCTGCTTATACAGATGATAACGTAGAAGCGCATATTTAAGAGGATGGGTTGGTTATATTGATTTTTCAACTTGAAGTTCCAATCTGAGGCTGGAATTTTAACGTATGTATTCCATAAAAAAACTGTTATAACTATTTCCGATTACTATCCGTACACCTAGTCGTTTGTAAGCTATTATTTTACAAACAACTGTCCATATTCGATATTAAACTTTTAAATTCTTACGTTATAAAAATAACGATAAATCAGCACTGCAATTATATTACCACCATATTGTAGTTTTCCTGCACATGAAACTCCGCCCTATTGTAGAATTCAAAAAACATGTGAAATGACGCAAATTTCGAGCACGTTGCTACTTAGTTATCATCGTTTCTAACGTACTATAAAATGTATCCATATCTATACTAATATTATAAAGCTGAAGAATTTGATTGTTTGTTTATTTGTTTGTCTGGTTGAACGCGCTAATCTCAAGACCTAGCGGTCCGACTTGAAAGTTTCTTTTCGTGTTAGATAGCTCATTTATCGAGGACGGCTATAGGCTACATATCACCACGTTAAAACCAATAGGAGCGGAGCACTAATGAAGAATGTCTCAAAATCGGGCTATTTTTAGAGCATCCGCTGCGTGTCGATGTCAGTATTATATGCGTTGCCATGGTAACATGATAACATTCTAGCGGAAATATTATCAGGGTTTATTTTTGTGTTCCTGTTGAAAAGTTTATCCTACGTTTTTTTAATTCCAATTTTTGATTATACGTAGAACGTTGCTATCGCAAACATTTTTAAAGTCAATTTTGTGCTGCTATTCTAAAAGGTTAGTAGTAATAATATTCGTCCATCAATACAGGCGAAGGAATTAATCCATACTGCCAATTCTGAAGTTGTCAATATAATAATAAGCGCCAAATCTTCTATATAATATTTCGTACATTTTTATCTTCCTAATTTTCAAGACCCCAGAATACATGCTCCGTGGTACTATTTTTCATTCATTTCACTTATGCATAATAAACAAACCATATTACATAAAACGCCAGGAATTTAACACAATATAGAGTCAAATAACACAAGATTATGAATAAAATATAAAATCCCCTACATGATAGACTGAAATCCCGTCAAAAACTCCTCAAAAAGTTTATTCTACGTTACTTTTTTTTTGGTTTGCGATATATTACTTATTATAAGAAGAAAGTGTGTGTATATAATATTAAAATAAATACTTTTTGATGAATACATATATCTGCGGTGCTACAAATATCAACATTTTTTTTTTAATTCTGTCGATATTTCTGTTTGTTTATTTGTTCCGGGTAATCTCCGAAACGGCTGGACCTATTTGAACGGTTTTTTTTCTTAGAAATGACTACACTATTGATACACTATTGACCTAGCAAACTCTTAACAGCTTCAACGGACTACAAGTAATATTTTGAACGGGAATTTTCCGGGCAAATAACTATGTTGTGATGAACTGTGTCTGTGCATTCGTATGTGCGAAATTGACCAAAAATATGTTGTTCACTGTAAACATGTGCGTGTGACGTATACATTGTACTGGACTCCAAGAATAAATATAATTGAAATTCATATGTTTATATGTGATTTAAATTATAGCAAGGTATATTAATAACTTGATTTTATCAACAATATGGACATATTATATCTATATAATAAAAGATTTAACACATATTGTTCGATAATGTATAGCTTAATATTTTCATTACTTTATTATATAGTGTAAGTGAGCACTGAGGGTAATACATAGATAGTAGTTTAATGTTCCAGCTATGTGGCTTATGATAAATCCTATCCCATTCGATAAACTATTAGTATTCACAAATATAATGTACATGTCACCTGTTACTGTAGATGATGTGCGTAACAAATATTTTTGAAAGAGTATTATTGTTATTTATACATCTAATAACAATTTTAAATTTATTTAATATATTCAAAAAATGCGTGCATAGCCGCGGGTAACAGCTAGTATATTATAAACCGCGATGACGATCCAAGCCTTGAACATTGTGCATTTTGGAAGATGCTTTGCAGAATGCAGTTTTTGCTAGTTCAAATATAGACGAGGCTCATTTTTTTTAATCGTTGCAGGTAACTTTTATTTTGGAAACGATACTCGCATCATTGCTACAGAGCATCCAGAATTCGGCGACCGCTGAAATTGTTTTCTTCAATGAATCATTTATGCCAGTTTCAGACATTGAAGATGCAAGGTACGTTAACGATTTTTTAATTTTTTTTTTAAATTTAAAATAGGGATGTTCATACGAATTAAATTAATGATTACTGAATAATATATAATAGGTAATTTTTGGGATATACAAATTTCTGCCGCTAAATGCATACAAAATGTTTGAAATTCGCTTCAACCGATCTTCAACGTATTTATAGTAATATTGAAATGGAAGAGAATTTATTTAGTTAACTTCATAATATTGTGTTGTGGGATATCACATAAGATGCGAGATTAGAATAGTGTTTGTATAATAAAATATTAACGCGAAGATTATACTTTGCTGCATTTTCATTAGACCATGTTCGAAAAATTCACCCATTAACAGATATGGCAACAGCCAAGTTATTCTATTTCGGTTTTTTTGATAGCCTACGGTAGTCTATTAAAAGGGACGGCGGATGAGATAGGTACATATTTCATTACAAAACGGGCAATTTACAATATGAACCTTCATGAATTATTAAAGAGCAATTTTCAGGTATCATGTATTTTAACTCTGCTTTCCCATTACATCCTCGAAAGTTTTAAGTGTGTCCGTAAAAGCTTAGATAAGCTAGATCTAGTAAACGACCGGAATAATTTTTACACTATAAATAAATATTAATTAAGTAGCCTATTTTAAATTTAGCAAAAAATAAAACGCTCTTAAACATAGGATTAGTTTCTACAATAAGGTAAAGTGTATAACTGCAGTCCTAAACAATAACAGTATTAGCGCAATTGGCAGTTTTTTGTTTAGGAAAAATCGCTTGGTGATTTAGTATAACAAGTTTTTTAATATATATAGATATGGTATATATTAAACTCAGTTACACGAAAAATAATGTTGCTTATGGTAAAAACGGTGACTAAGTGGCGATTGTCTAAACCTCAAATAGTCACTTTTCCAAATCCGTAACAGTGATTAGTACGCACACAATAAGAGAAGTAATCCTTGTCGAGACAATTTCGACACCACAATTGAGGTAATACTACTTATGTCATTACATGTGATTTAGTGATAACCATCCATGTAAATTTAAATGATTTGCTATATTCATAATACAAAAATTAGCTGCATAAAGTATGCTACATAGCCCAAGCGATGATATCGGCTGACAACATATCTAGTCTGTAGTCTTTCGTATAGGCGATATTACAGCGGTATCTAGCGTGACCTTGACCCCGGAGTATAGGCCTAACCTGCCTCAAAAGCGTTCATTTAAAGTTGGCGGTCGATATATGAGGGGTTCCATTTTGCGCAGGCGTCACAGTTGCTGTCCGCCCAATCGATCTGGCCGCCCACGTGTCGCAACGCATTTAAAGGGATTCTTTGCGGAGAATTGTATATACTACTATCACATTTCTGTTTTAGTTTGATCTCGGGAAATTGTATCTACTAATTTAAACCCTTATAAAATTAGTAAACATTTCAAATATTTAGAGTTATTATTATTACTATTTAGCTATCTATTAGAAGAAGATTATTAAGAGAGGTTGGACTTGTCCAAGAGTCAACTGCGGGATTATCACTGCCACGCCTGTTTTTGCCACAAAGCAGCAGTATGTACTTTGCGGTATTCTGCTTCGAAGGGTGTGGTTGGCAACACACATCCAAACATAAGACATTCTAGGTCTTTCCTCAGTAGTTGCAATATATTGTGATTAACCTCAGGACAGGTCATTTTGATTTTAGTTGTACTTAGCTATAAGCTGCATTTGACATCAGGTGCAATACATATTTGTTAGAATTTTTTTTTACATAAAATGGCATTTTATAGTCTTTGTGATATTATAAAAATATTAAGTGTGGGCTATTAATTTTGAAATTATTTTTTTCTATAGGTAAAATCTATAAGTAATTACGTATTTAGTAGTATTTTGAATTACATATTTAGATTATCAATTTGGCTTTCACTCGATAAAGGGTTATTCAAGTATTACGTAAGCACTGATGGGGGACGGTGGGTCTTTGATTTGCTTATCTTTGGTGACATAGGGAGTTGGGGGTCTGGATGGTGATTACGTCAGCAATATTTATTTACTGAATTAGAACAAATTTAAATATACTCATATAAATGTTTACATTATTGGGGGGGGGGGGGGGGGGATTAAGAGCATTGCTTACTTTCGCTGACCAGGGGAGGGGGCGGCTAGAAATTACAAAAAATCTGCTTACGTAATACTTGAATGGCTCCTAACCTAAAGATACCATAGGAGGCTAAATATGAGATAATAAAAAATGACGTTTATGTTAAAAGCAATAGTATAATTGATTTTGCAATTATTCTGCTTGTATAATTTGTTATTATTTATTTTGGGTATTCCATAAAATGAATAAAGTATTTAATATAGCAATCGCTTAAGGAACTATTACAGATTGAAAACGCTAACTTTATTTATGACGTCCTAACTCATAATGTCACTAGTATTCACGTTAATCTATTTACACATGATCGTAACCAACATAATTTTATTACCTACTTTAAATGGAGGTCGGTCAAGAGTACGGTTGCGTGGTCAGTAGTAGTCCATTCTTAATTTATTACTTTTAAACTCCACTCCTTA
Organism: Antheraea mylitta; assembly: GCA_014332785.1. Classification (NCBI taxonomy): domain Eukaryota; kingdom Metazoa; phylum Arthropoda; class Insecta; order Lepidoptera; family Saturniidae; genus Antheraea; species Antheraea mylitta. Next base: position 9,184,484 of record JACEII010000008.1, read on the forward strand.
TCTATGTAAATAACATCTGTTCTATATGTACTTAAACTTAATTTTTCTTTAAATACATCTTATCAAAGCCACTGAACCAGAATATGATCTTAAAAAGATTTTCTGTCTGTTTGTTTGTCCAGATTTACTCTAACATTGGTCGACCGACTTTTATGACATGATGTGCACGGGAATTGTTAATAATACTGTTAAAAACTATTTTATTTTATTGATGACATCCTATTTAATGTCTTTTGTATTTTCGCTTAAAATAAATCAACTGATTTGTAATCAAGATAAATTACTAAGAAAATTCACTTTTCTGGAATTATCAACAAACTTTAGTAAAACGTACCGGAAATTGCGTGATATGTTATAAAAAGTACTAATACTGTGGACTCGCCTCACCTGTAATTCGACATATTATCATCGTATGTTTTGTAGTGCATATAACATCTTACTGCTTCAAAGAGATCTGATCTGCAGAGGGTCTATGTCAGTAGTCCATAATTCGACACTACTTTGCATATAGCTTATTACGTGAGTCAACTGTAATACTTAATACGTCATACAAAAAATAATTACATAAAACAAAAATAGAATTTAACTCGACCGATTTTGAAGTATATCATACTTCGCAATTAATAGAGTAACAGGATTGTTTAAAAAAAAAAACATTCTAATTGTTAATTCTAATTGTAAAATTATTCAATTTATTAAATATTTTGTACTTTTACGTAACTATTTAAGACCTCTAAAAATTTTCGTAACATTTTAATTCAATAGAACTACGTGAAGACACACTAATATATATCAAAGTATCGTTTCTGCAGATCACATAATTGCATTGACAATTAGACACTTAAATACACATTCCTCATATATCAAACATTTTTTCATGTAGAGTTATTAATAAAAAAACCGTCGTAAGGAAGCGCGAACACTATTATTATCGATTTGAGAAACTATAGAATCTATATATTAATACGTGAAGTAAAAAAATTGTACCCCTTTTTAACCTATTTCCCGTCAACGGTGAACTTGAAATTTGGCATAGTTAAAGTTTATATGGCGGAGAAGTGCAGAAAGCTGTTTATTTTATATAAAATGCATTAGAAGTACATTAAATTAATTAAAATATGCACTACTCACACTACTACTCGAATTTTACACAACATATACACACACATGTAAATAAAAAAGACATTTTGACAGCCGTCAATAAATACGAATTTCAAAAAAGGTTACGAAGGAAGGAGGTTGCTGTGCTCGACTATATGTATTTTTTAACTCTTACGTTCTAATTACCATTTTTCATCCTACATTCAACAATGATATTATAAAATAGAACTATTATTGTAATGTTTATTATTTTTTATGATGAACACACTTCAAATAATGAATTAATAAAAAAATGAGCCAAATAATACTTTGTATAATCAAAATAAGAATATTTTCATAAAAATAATCCATGACTTAGACCTCCACGGTTACAACGTTGCAATTCAACCTCATGTATCAACAAAAAAGAATTTATTTTCAAAAGCTAATGGTAGTATTAAAAACGTCTTTGTCTTGGATTCACCATTTGATTGTATTGTGCATCCATTACTCTTCCAAACGATGATACTGGGCATATCACTATTTCTTATAATGAACGGACTAAATTTAATTCAATATCACCCAGAAATACCACCCGCCCATGGTGTCGTGTAAAATTAATTGAAAATTGAGTCATGGGTTGCGATAAATTTCATTATTTTCGTAAAGTTATGTTTGCTTAAAATTTGAAAGCTTTACCACGTGATTTTTGTTTCAAATTTATAATAGAAATTTTCATTTACACATAGATTTTTTTAAATGTTTATATAATTAAAGATCATGGCAAACAATTGAGTAGCCATGATGAAAACCTTTGATTTTAGAAGTAAACCATTTGACAAAAGAACCCTAATAAAGTTCAAACTTTAAAATATCAAATAACTATGGTCGAATGTCGACCACTGGGCGCCCACTAGTTATAAATAATTACCTCAACGTTGTCCTTGCAATAAAACCGAATATTCTCAAAACAATATCCTTTCGGTTCAAGTTACTAAAACCTGGTTAGAAAATAAATACAAAATTATGCAAATGGTATAATAAGTGATTCTCGTGATATAAGTACACTCATGATCACTGATAGACGTGGCTTTTTTATAACGCGTAATGTTGATACAAATGTCGATAAACATAACGTATAAACAAGGTACATAATAATTTGCACGTAGTATACTCCTTATAAATTATAAATGAATAAACACAAAAATAAATTGTAACATGAAAATAATACATTATATTTTTTTGTTTGTGAAAGAAATTAAACTGAACATTAAAAATATGTAAATTTTAATTTAAGTATAATATTGTAACATATTATTAGAATAGCTTCTTAAAACTAATGTTATATTATTGTGCACACGTTGAGAAAAAGAATCAGCTATTGTAAATTACCAATGAGATGATTGTTTTTCAGCAACAGCTCTACCAAAAAAAATAGGTGTTGATGTATTACAGATTACGAAAACTTTCTTATATGTAAGTTTTAAGCTATATTTTCCTCCTCGGTAATAATCATAGTTCCAATGGAATGTTTTAATATTGCTTAAATTTTTTTTTTGTAATATGCCACGTTTACAAATTCTGAAAAGTATTGAAATTTAAAATAACGAAATTGCCCGGCACCCAACAATATTGTGACGTATGGGAGAATTAATCTAGAAGTTTTTTTATTTAAGATCAATGAAGAAAACTATTAAGAATATAGTATTTATATGTTTTAATAAATATATCAGTAGGATTACGTAGTAGATGGATGTTAGAAGTGATTCCACGCAGACCCGACCAATATATTATACAATTTATATTCTCATTAGTTGTTTCATCTGATCAGATTACTTTGTTCCCTCGAGGTAACATCTCATCATTTCTTGTAATTATGATATCGAGTTTCATTTAAAGTCAGCAGAGCGTAAAATTGTTTTGGGTTAGAAAAGGAAAGCTAATTAAATACGTTGAATTAATTTCTAATATTGACATGCTGTTATCAAGCACCTTGTACCTAAACATTGTTAAAAATATCATTATTTATGCATTTTGATTACTAACAAATCCATAACTATTTTTCTTCGTTCTCGCTTTTTCGCATTGTTTGGGGTCGGGTTTCTTATTTATTAAGGCGCTAGTTGCTTCATATAATCTTTATCGGATGGGACACTTATCATTCGTATTTTATCCTCATATTTCTGTACAAATGGAAAGGTGTTCCCTTACTACGTTCTTGACGTCTCTTCGCATTACATACTGATACTATAACTGCCCGAAATATCGGTGATGGTAATAATTCGCTTGCGATAACTAATCCTTGTGTATGAATTTATTTATTTTGGGTACAATTTAATCACTCAAGCATTCTCGAGTTTGAAGCATACTATGTATTATTCATTAAATAAGAATGTTTAAACTAAACTAAATCTCAAATATGTATTGACTTTATAATATTAAAGTAGCATGGGAAAGAATTTCTACATTCAAATTTATGCTTCTAAATCTAAAATGAACGAGTCCAGATTTACCTTGTTTTCGAAACCAATAATTTCTTTTGGCCACATAATGGTTTAAAACTTGTACAGATTGTACTGAAAACTTTAGATGGCGAAGGCTTAATAGTTATAAAAATACTTATTTCAATTTAAACAGAAAAACGCGGAGCGTTATATAGCTAAAATAGCTAATTGATACATTAATAGTTGAATTAAATATTTTAGTACGCTGTAAATGATATGAACTCATGTATATTTCGATAGGTATTCTCTGCACTTTTTACAGTTAAGTATTTCACTTATACCGCGCGAATGGCTTAAGGACGCGCTCTCAAACAAGGTCCATTTTCACTGTTTTTCGTCAAGAATTACAATAAAACTACTCAACTTCGGTAAACGTAATGACTAACTAGAGATACATTGAGCCTTGTTATACGGTTTGTAATACAATGTTGTACGGATGATTGTTTTTTAAAACTAATGAGTTTTCATTTAAAATAATCAATTCTCTGTAGTCTCCTCGCGCTAAAGAGCCTGATTTTCGGCATCAAAATCTCAGTAATTTTACGGTTTTCTTAATTTTAAAAAGTACCTGATTATGCTACATATACTCAAGTTTAATTTTTTTTTTTTTTTTTTCGAAATGACTACGCTATTGACCCAGCAAGGTCTTAACAGCTTCACCGGACTACATCAAGTTTAAATAACGTGAAATAAAATCAAAGTAATGTATACTACACCTGAGAAAAAAATTATTTAGTTGTGAACAAAATTTCACCATTTTATGTTAATTATGTAGACTTTAACTCCTATGGAATAAGGTTCAATTTATTTCTTTATTTAGATTCGATTGACACAAAAGTATGAAAGGATTCACGTCGTATTAGACCGCGCTCTGGCGCCATACGGTAAGGATGTGTACGTCGTTTTGCACTCGACTGGTAAAAAATAAATCGCTGTAGAAATACGTATACACTTCACAAAACGTTTTAATCATTTCGAAATACTAACCAACTTTTTATAGTGGTTTATATTTCTAGTAGTAAGAGACACTGTAATTAGGTTGAAACAAAAATTCTAAATTTAGTTTTTTTACGTTAGTTCTTTTTATATTTTATGTTTTGAGGTACTGTTATGGAACTTCTTGACTATTCTATTACCTAAACTATGATCCAGTTACCACAATACTACTCTTCATAAAAATGTTGAGAATTAAAGCCTTGATCAGGCACAAAGGGGCTAAATATTTGAACACAAATTCGATGTTTCTGTCTATTACGTATACATATTTACGTTTAGTTATACTGTTTTTGAGTAAGTATGACCTTGAGAAACTAATTTATTTTTATTTTTATAAAAGTATCAAAGTCGTTTATAGTGCGGTATTACTGCCGGGCTTATCAGTTTTCATGTCTGTGTGAGTGAGCTATACGCGTCTAATAGAACGCGAAGCCGAAATTGAACTTCTAAAATTTGAGAGCGCGTCCTTAATGATTTATACAGTCACCTTGCCAAAGAGGCGTGACGACTGTTCTAGGTTCGAAATTCAGACAGGACAAGTATTTGTATAATTCACAAAGAAGAGGCCGATCCTGTTTGTACATGGTGTTTGTTAATAATAAGTTCATAAATTGCCCCTCAAAAGGCCACGACATAGACAGTTATAACTAATTCAGGAGTTAGAACCTTTTTGCGGTTATTTGCTTATGATGTATTTCTCCTACCTGCATTCACATACATTTATCACCTATATAAATGGCTTTAAATTTGATATCGATAAATTCCACTCATTTCTTGTTAACAATGTAAGACAATGTGGAGCAAACCTTGCGCGGTCATTTGATTCTAGCTACGTACGTCTTTTTCTCCGTTTTTACATTATTTTACTTCCAAGTTACTTCGGATATACGAATATTCACTGATGGATTAAGAAGTAGATACATGCCAAACATACCCTTTTAATTACCACGTTTTTTGTTCAGAGCACCCAATACACAATTTACCACAATTATCATGTATTGTAAATATATTACAAGGATATATAGTGTCATACGTTCGTTCCAAATATTTTTTTAAAAACCTGTGCCACGCAATACGTACGTTCATTATTTCCTGCAAATAATAATGCAGATTATAATTATTTAAGATGATTTTTGAAAAGGTTTCATTTAAAAATCATACAGAATTGCTTTCAGTTATGATGAAATCGAATGAGGTCATCTTACTCATGGAATTCTTGTTACGCGAAACACTATGGTAATGAATTTAAAAAATAAGCTATCTAGAATAATGTAAGGTAGTTAAACCGTTACAAACACCTGTTTTAAGAAGGCCTAAATGCTCTTGTTTATTTTGAAACTTTGATATATACAAGAGAATAAAGTATTAACATGCTAATTTTTCCGTAATATAAATGATTGAGCAAAATAATACTTGCTTTATTGTATTTTGAACAAATGGACATATTTTGTTATAAAGAATCATGAAAGATGTCTTTACTGTTAGTATATCAGATTCTATGGGTTTTTAATGATACCACTACATGCAGGAATTATTAGATACTTAGTTTTTTTATATGTTATGAAACGTTTACAAATAGAATGATAATACGCTCGAGGTACTTAGATTTAATAGAAACATTAATTTATTTAATAAAAAATTGTTTAACATTTTGTCGTTCATAATAAATGCACTTTAAGAATCTATTTAAATATTTATTTATTAAATATTCATTAGCATAAATAGACTATAATTATTACGTGCAATGTTCAAAATATAAAACAAAAAATTTGGGTATATCTCGTTAATTTTTAATGAGGTATTTTATGTGTCTTTTTTATATATTTCTAGCGTTGACCGTGGTTATTATTTGTTGTTACTTATTATAGTTGAATTATTACAGAAAAAAAAAATAGACACAGCAATTTTTTTTGTTTTCAAATATGTATTTACACACTATTTTTAATGGCGATAGTTTAAATTGTATTGGATTTTATCAGTGTTATTGAAAACGTTACATGGGTGTTGTATACTTGCTTTAAAAAAAGTTTGATTACAAAAGGCATCTTACCCTTGTTTGCAGACGAACATCATTTCAATGTAAATATCCTCTAACACTTGTCTAAGTTCTTATTTTATTATTTCGATTTATTGTATTTCTATTTGCCGGCTAAACACGTTTCGTATTACATTATGAATTTTCTGTGTATAATTGATTTGGAAAAAATAAATAAATTACACAATTTTAGGCATTCACAAGTAGATCATAACTACTACTATGACTGCGTTCCAGTAGAAGCTCACAACGCTCACGCTCACGACCACGAGTTTTCCCGTTCTACTAACTCTCGAGTGTTACCATCGTACATACTATGGAACGCATGGGCGTTTTGAGTGTTCTCATAAATAATAGAAATGGCTACCTAGAGAAAATAAAGCAAAATCTTTAAGAAGTTACCTTACAATTTATAAGTCTTAACAGTAAATTCTTATTATTATAAAGTGGTTTAAGTATATTAAAAAAAAAAAAAACAATGTATAATTCAATTTTTTTTTATTTTAATCATCATAAAAACATAAAAATGAACGTTTTGGTCAAATGAAAAACATTGAATTACCAAGAAACGATTATAAATTTATACATTTTTCATAAGAAGTAAAATTATCCAAACTTAATTAACATATTTCATTTATGTATTTAAATACAATATGTTATTTAATATAAATATTCTTTACTGTATCAAATAACGACATTTTTACGGTCTCCATCTTTATTAAAAATCCCGCCAATTTTGTCAACGCTCACGTCGACCCACCTCCAGGCATGAGGCGTCGTGAGCATATGTTATGACGTCATCAATGACGTTTTCGGTATGACCACAACGTTCGCGGTTGGCTAGTGGAACGGAGAAAAGGGTGTTGTGAGCGGTGTGCACGTCTAATTGAACGCGCCCTATATGTCACTATTGACATCTGTTACTTTATTTGACAAATTATTATTCTGACATTATACTGTTATTCTACCTCACCCACTTTCACGTAATATATTTGTCTTAACCAAAATGTTTTGACCAATTGAAATTGTTAGCAAAATATCTGTATATAATAGAACATTTTTGAATGGTGAGACTGAATTGAACGAATGCTATTTAGAGTTGCTAGCATGAAAAACTTACACCAGATTTGTAGTTAGACACCGCTTAGACAAGCTTTTGTAATAAAGTATTTCAAATATGTTTTCAACTAGGTTTAAAATTTTAGTTATTGCTTAGCAAAATTCGTGTTAATACCGTGTTCATATTGTCTTTGCAATAAGACCGTATTAGCCTCACATATATCAACATCCGTTTATAATTGTATGTGCCCCGTCGTTACACTCGTAAGTTTAGATTGCATATATTGGTTTTACACACATTTTTCTAAAATATGGAACACAAATTCACACGCTATTTGAATCCAAACTAAGTACAAATTATAGTAACATATTGATGGACGGATGTATATATAACAAATGGATATAAAACCGGCAATTGTGCTCATCACTCAAAGTCAGTTAAGTGCAGGGGTTGAACCTGTGACCTCGGTTCAATAGTAGATTTTGCTACCATAGCGCAACTAAGCCTGTATGTATAATGTAGACTTTCCTACAGCTTGCCTGATTAGTGGATGTTTATGATAATTTATTAGAGGTATGCGAATATCGTTCGAATCGAATAATTTAAAATTTATCGAGTAATTCGCGAATTAATGAAATATATCTGGATTTTTAATTGTTTCTATTTAAATTCCTTTAAATCATGTATCGAAATATTCTACTTACGAATAATATGCTTTTCGTTTAAAAATCAATTACACAGAGAATGGCAATTGTTCATTTTCTATATATGTTCATCTTTGTCGGTACCATAAAAAATCTAGATGGTAATATTGGCAAGGAATTCCGAAAAAATGTTCATCAGGGAGTCATTTTCTTCTACTATATTTCAGCTGAATTGAAAATACTGGAAAATTCACTAACAATTTCATAGTTTCCGAATAATTCGGAAAAAATTCGTATTATTCGAAATAAATTCGGATTATTCGAAAATTTTCAAATTATTTGGAATCTTTCGAATTATTCGAATTTATTAACATTCGATTCGGATCGAATAATTCGTAAGTTCGGATTATTCGCACACCCCATAATTTGAACACAAATTGTATATCATATAATATATATGCGTTAAAGTACTGAACGTTTCGGCATAGAAAAATTTCGTAAATGGTTCTAGGTTAGTTATTTTTTAGTTTCGATTAACCCTTTGACATTTTAATGCTCTACGAAGCGGGTTGGAATCAGATAGTAAAACAGATACGTGTTTTTTTTTAATTGCAGTCGTTTTCGAACTGAGTGCTTTCAAAAATAGAAACACTTCTTTCTGCTTCCTAGCATTATATTATTATCTAGCATAGATGTGCCGACACTGCGTTTGAATACCGGTATGACCTTTTTTCCGTTCCTTATAATTGTAGAAGAGTGGATCACGTCCGTTGAGATTTCATAAAAGTGTGTTTGATACCACCATGTCACGTTGTTGATTGATGTAATTTTTCAAAGCTGTTATTAACCTTATATTGGTACTTTTCTCACGATCATTGGTTAATATATTATTAATATTTTATATTATAAAAACGATATTACAAATGCGGACAATAAAAATTAACAGATTATCGTATTAACAACTATCGTATGAACAAAGATAACCGAGACGCGGAATTGGAATGAAGTGCGCGCTCCAACTCGTGGCGGCCGTGTGCCACGTCATTGCCGTGACCCACTGACATAGATCCGCGGGGCCGCCTGCACCGATATCTGCACGCGCCACGCCGCGTCGCACCTCGCGTTCTTCCTTTCCTTCTCTTTTACTCATTATTCAAATACATTTTGTCGTTGTTTCAGTAAAATATATAATAATTTAAGGATAATTCAAGCAATTCTTACAAACCTATTCATAGGTTTCATCTATACGTCTGTACTAATATTATAAAGAGGTAAAGTTTGTGAGCTTGTGACGTTGTAAGGGGTAATCTCTAGAAATACTGGTCCGATTTAAAAAAATATTTCAATGTTATATAGCTCATTTTTCGAGGATGGTTATAAGCTACATATCATCACGCTAAGATAAATAGGAGCGGAGCACCAGTGAAGAATGTTTACAAATCGGGGTTTTTTCCTCTCGAGAGCTTCCGCTGTGTGTTAGCGTTAGCCCAAAGTATCTATTCTACGCAAACGAAGTCGCGAGCAGAGGCTAGTAGTTTATTAATATGAAATACATTTTCATTTTCACTTTTTTGAAGAATAAATTGATGCTTTTAAATCATGATCAACGTATCCAGATTAAAAATAAAAATTTTAAGCAACATATTTTGAGTGATTTTATATTAATAAAGATATTTAATATTTAGAATATGTTTAGTATAGATAACATTATACAAGTGAGTGTTATTGTTCAATTTTGTAAATATGGAAGAAAATAACTTGGTATATTATTGTGTTCTCATTCTATTATGCAACAAATGGCCTTGTTATCTAAATTCTGCACTTGACACTAATACGGTTTCATTTCACTCTCGTGTTGGTACAGTGCGTCACAGATCAATACGTATTGTTAGGCTTAATATGCACTACGATTTATCACTGCATGTATTCTATTTCACAGAAAAATAATTTTACGGATTATGAATGACCAACGCATTACTAATAATAAATTTTGCGAATTTATCAATTCTAATATCGATTTGATTTTATAGTGTTACCTCGAGTATTTTGCTTGGTAAAAAGATCTAAAAGAAAACTGTTTAAAGCCAAGAACCGGATCCACGTATATCGATAATGAAAATGAAAAAGTATTCGTATAATTTAGTCTTTCTTAAAATTTTAAATGTTCGCTCTGTAAATCTAAATATCGTATTGAACTTGACAAACGGTTTTTGTTGAGTGTCAATTCCAATAAGTCATGTAACTCAAGTAAGACAGGATGGATGTCGACTAAATTCATGTAACAACGAAATCTTATCTAAACACGGTAAAGGCGCTAACGTATTAGAAGAACTAACAACACGCAATATAGACGACGACACTGTATTCATGAATGATAATACGACCGTGATACACTTTGTGAAAAGTACAAATTGGTCTCGTTATTAAAATTGTTTTTTACAACGTAAATAAATTTCTAAGGCTGGACTTGTACGAAAGCTGGTTTATAACTAGGTATTAAAATCTGCTAACATGTTAAAAAAGTAAGCGAATTCGGTTTTGGCGGCACTAGTGAGTTAAACACTGGCATGTGTTTACAAATGTAATCTATATCCTGGCTCGTAGTTTTGGTGACGTAGTATAGTTCTCCAGATATACTGAGTTAAATGTATCTTAAATGAAAAACCTTAATAAATGTGTATACTAGTAGAATATATGAGTATTTGTGAATAATTTAGAAAAAAAAATTTAGTGATGCATTGACACTAAAACAGCTGTATCGGTTCGTTCTGAATATCACGTACAAATTATAAATAAGTATTTTAAGGATTATTGTGGCAAACAACGCTTCATCCCACAACACTAATACGTAGTGTTGATGATAAATTTTTAAAATAAACCTATATCGAATTGCCAATATACGGCTCAGTAATTACTTCATTTTTAACCGACTTCAAAAAAAGGAGGAGGTTATCAATTCGACTGTATGTTTTTTTTCTTTTTTTTATGTTTGTTACCTCATAACTTTGGACTGGCTGAACCGATTTTGAAGATTCTTTTTTTATTTGAAAGCTAGTGCTTCCCGTGTGGTCCAGTTTTGTCCACGGCATCCAGTGCAAAACCGTATAAGTGTTAAATTTGCATTTGGTGTGTATACGACAAATAGACGAATAACTCAATATCATGCAAACCAATTTCGATGATTCCTTTTTTATTGTAAAGGGTGTTCTTCAAGGGTAGTTTGATGAGAGTTTGGTTAGGTTCTGATTATGGGATCCCTGACAAAGTAACACAACTTTCAAGAAACAAGTCTACTCCTTTCTTAAGGGCCGGCAACGCATCTGTGATTCCTCTCGTGTTGCAGGTATCCATGGGCGACGGTGATCACTTACCATCAGGTGACCCACATGTTATAGAAAAAAAAAATATGTACACTAAAAATGGAAAAATAAAGTAAATTTTCAAAAAAAAGAATTAACCGACTTCAATATTAATCAGAGGCATAAAAATAAGGCACTGAAAACCGGAAAATAAATAGGTTATCAAATTAACCAAATTTAATGAAACATATGAATATGTGTATAATTTGATAAACTATTTATTATCCGGTTTTCAGTGCCTTATTTTTATGCCTCTGATTAATATTGAAATCGGTTAATTCTTTTTTTTTTTTTTGAAAATTTACTTTATTCAAATTATGATTGCGGTTTACATGAACTACTTCTTGCTACGTTTTCGAAGTATAGAATCATTATATGGACCGTTTATTTTGAAAGTGGTGGAAGTCCATTTTGTTTTGTTTCGAGAAAATTAAAGGTTACTGTATTTGTTGATTTAAAAATACAGGCAAATCATATGAGGTCTGACATTGTTTTATCAACATTTAATTTGTTTATATAAATTTGTTTTTGGCTAATTAGACTACGATAACACATATTTATGTGCTGTAAATGGACTTACACCATTTTCAAAATTAGACTATTGTAAAAATCGTTTAGTTTCAATTTTGAAAAATCAAATATCGCTTAAAATATACTTCATATTAATATAATTACAATTTTAATATAATTACAAATATGCATAACAACACATAAAATTTTATTTTAGACGGCAATTACATTTTCATTACAAGATACTGATTACAAGAATTTACTTATTCTCTGCATGTGGTAGTGTTTCAAAATATGCATGATGCACCGGAGGTATATAGGGTAGTAGCTGCTTCATGTCTTTATATTTTTTGTACGTAATAGGTCTGGCATTTTGGTACAAAGATTCCAGGGCGATTTTTTCAAATTTTAACGGTCTTCCAGGACGTAGGGATAATAAATTGATAATTTTAAATTCTGCGTCCGTCATCGTTGTTTTATAAAAAATCCAATTACCTGTTCTCCATTACTATTTTTTTATCTGTTTTTTAATTGCATTCATATAAAATGAATTTATCCTGTTTTCTACATTAAACACGGAGGGGAAACAATGCAAATCGTCCGCGGGTGAAACTGCGGGACATGTTAGTATAAAATAAATAAAAAATAACAAAACACTGATCGGCATCCATCTGCTATGCCACCTACCTCTGTCAATTGGACTTACACCACTTTCATAATCGATGATTATGCAATTTCATTTACCGACCGATTTTAAGTTGTACAAAACATGGGATTTTTTGAGAAATTAAACACGGACTAGTTATATATAAAAAAATACATTAAATTAAGCATGAATTACGTGATAGCTCATTTTTCTCAAAAATGGACTTACACCACTTTCAAAATAAAGGGTCCATATCTTAATTGAGCTCAGCTCACAATTATAAATTTTTATCTATCAATTATTTCATATTAAACAAAGGAAAACTAACTCGACTTTTAATTGTGACTTCCAATAATTATAGAATCTTTATATAATACAAAAGATAGTGATATATTCTTTTCTAGATTGTTAAATTCTCCGCAAGATTGTACACTAGCTTCTCAATACGAAGATGTTTTAACGAGTTATAAAAATACAATATTTTCATATTATGTGTAATATAGAGAAAAAATGCCATTAGAAAATTCTTAATGTTTATAATCAGAATCAAATTTTTTTTTATAATTTCGTACAAAAAAAAGTAAGATTATTGAAATAGTCTTAAGGTCCATAAATGAAATTTGGTTAGTATTTATAAGAACGTTTATAGGTAATTTTTGTATTTAATTACCTACAATTGACAAATGAAATCTGTACCAATATAAACAGTTTATTATTAAAATAAACACTTTGATGCATCCGTTATATTTAATAAATAGTTGTACGGGCAGATCCGCACGCGTTTTTTAAAATTTTATTAATGAATTATAAAATTGTGAGACCATGTACAATAATAGAAATGCTCTTTAATAGCACTTGTAAGTACAACACGCATACCACTGACAGTAACATGTAATGTTCACATTAGACATACAAGTACTAACAGTGTGTCAAATGAGGTTTATCATCAGAAACATTTTTGGAACCTTAACCCACCATATAACTACCTTAGTGCTTACCCACACTGTATAAGGAACTAATGAAGTAATAACTTCAAGATGTTATTATAATAATATAATTTGCCCATATTGTCAATAAGTAATACGTTTATGGTCTTATATCTTATTGGAAAGTCTTCTATCATCAAAATTACTATTAATAATTATAATGCGTAGTCCGGTGAAGCTGTTAAGATCTTGCTGGGTCAATAGCGTAGACATTTCGAAAAAAAAAAAATATAATGTTGAATTGCAAACAATAAATGAACTGACGTCTTAAAATCTTATAAATATAAATCAAGATGTAAAACTTTATATCTGTCTAAGCAGTTTTTAAAATTCGACTATTTAAATAATGTTCATTGAACTCGATACAATATTGTTACATATTACTATGGTTACTGAATTATGTAGACGAAAGTGCGGTCAATAAAACAAAATGGCCGCCAAAATGACTCAAACGAGAAATAATTCAAATTACATACATAGCTACAGATATATGAATTTTAATTATATTTATTCTTAGAATCCAGTACAACGTACGTCTTACGCACATGTTTACAGTGAACAACATATATTGATAAATTTCATGCGGACGAAGTCGTGGATGACAACTAGTTTAAAATAGAGTAACCTAACTTATATATATCTTATAAGATCAGCTATCTGCTAGTGAAAGTTTTGGGGTGTAAGGGGTGTCGAATAACATCTTAAGACTTGAGACATCCAAGCCAACCTCACCTGCACGTGGTGCACCCTGCTGATCAACGAACGAGGCAATGGCGAGAGCGGGGTGGTAGGGTTTTACTGCCCGACTGGGTCGCAACCACCATGCATATGGCGAAAAAGCCCGTCATAGTGACTCGCTTCTGCGCGTCGCGTTTCGGGATCAGCCTATGCATATCCAGTACCGGGCGACTTTCGTCATTATGGCCGGCATGACAGCGGCGACCGTCGATTGATAATCTGTCTCTCGGTGGTTGCCGATGTTTTTGGATCGTACTATGCTTAACATCAGGCTTAGTGCAGTCACTTTGACGTGCTTCTATAAAAAAAAAAGAAAATCCTGTAAAAATCGGTCGAACCCTTTTTGAAGATAACACTGCGGGTAAAGCTACAGCTAAGAGCTAGTCTAAATTAAAATAGACTAAATTACTTTTTATAATGTCCGCTATATGCCTGCGAAAGTCTCGTGTAAAACAGGTCAACCGTTTTGGAGATAGCATTGCGGACGAAGCCGCGGCTAACGGTTAGTCTAATTTGGAGTAGTCTAAGTAACCCACAGTAATTTCAGATATGTGCTAGTGAAATTCTCGCCAAAATCGGTACAGCCGTTTCGGAGATTACCCGGAACAAACAGACAGACCGACAAAAATTTTAATATTTGCTTTTTGCGCTATCTATATCGTGTATACTTTCGTACTCAATCATTTAAAAAAATTAGATATTACATACTTATATAATACAATGATGATATTATAAAGAGGTAAATTTTGTGAGTTTGTGACGTTGTAGGAGGTGATCTCAGAAACTACTGGTCCGATTTGAATAATTATTTCAATGTTATATAGCTTATTTATTGAGAATGGGTATAGGGTATATATCATGCGCTAAGACTAATAGGAGCGGAGCACCAATGAAGAATGTTTAAAAATCGGGCTGTTTTTCCTGTTCAGAGTTCCCGCTGCGTGTTAACGTTAACCCCAAGTATCTATTTCACGCGAACGAATTCGCGGGCAGAGACTAGTTATGTGTATAGATAAATGTATTTCTGGTATTCGACATTTATAATAACCTATTAAGTTATTTCATTTTTGTTTCCTCATACGAAGTCACAGGTAAAAACTATTACTCAAATAATAATTGTGAGTCATGATGAAACATTGCGCCGCTGGTAACACTATTTCCCAGTACTTAGATAGATACATATTCTGGTCTGTCGCCGAATGACGCACACGTGAGCGATTGATGGCTGCACTTGTAACTTATTTTGTCGGTGTGCTCGTGATTGCATTAGATCTACACTTTTTTATTATTCTAATTTAAGAACAAACACATGCTTTTAAATTTTATATCCAAATATACTAATCACAATATTCTGTTATTGTAAAACGATTGCATTCTTAAAAATAATAAAATAAATAAGTCTGCTTTATTGCAAGATTTTGATTACTTAACGTGAATTTTTACTTATATGATTAAAACATGTAGATCTATACGTATATATATTAGTACGTGAAGAAAATATTTTTTACCCCATCTATAAAGATAATAATACACTTTATTTATTGCACGCCGTATAACCTATAATATATAAATGAGACGGAAAACTTCATTTATGTACACTTAGGTGGCATTACCTCTTAGACCGATCTCTGTTAGGCAAACCTTGAACAGGCATTTTTAAAGTATATTTTCCGGTGACAATCTAAAATATTACTAAAATATATATGTATAAAACTAAATACTACACATAATACATATTAAAATTACTTGTGTGTCACTTAAGAAAATTACATAATTATAAGGTATATTATAATGTCTTAATTATATTGGAAACACTATGCTTTATCCCGCTGTCTAGTAGTCCGGTGAATCTGTTAAGACCTTGCTAGGTTGCTAATTTTTTTTAAATTAAATATTATCACAGATGTCGCTTATCTTGTATTAAATAGAAGAGATTTCTGTAGCCGAACAGCTTGGACCGCAAATGATCTATTGTAAAATTGAAAATTACAGGTAGGAAATTTAAATAAAGTCTGTTAGCACAGGCGGTGTGGTAAATAATCTCTGGAATCTAGCATGTTGTTATTTTAATTTTATGTACAAAAATTGTTGTTATAAAGAGAAACAAGCACAACAGAGGAAAGATAGGATGTGATTACAAGAAAATTTAGCATAGTAAAAATTCATATCGTGAAGGAGTTCTGAGATATACAATCTATGTATAATATTTGTCACAAGTAAATTAAATAAAATAAAACATTCTCCGTGCTATTACAAAAAATTAAAAACGCATTGAACTCTTGTTTAAAAAAGGTTTTCATCATAAAAGTGTTTTTTATCTTTGTTTACTTATGAACCTTATTTAAATTTAAATATTCTCAAACACTTGCCTATATTGACAGTTCTTATGTTATTGTTGTGATTTATTGTTTTTCTTTTTGCCAGCAAGGCATATCGTAATAAATTATAAATTTTATGGACATAATTAATTCGGAAGAAATAAATAAATTAAACTATTTTGGAGATTCAAAAGTAAGATATAACTGCTACTATATGACAATATTAATATTTGACAATGTATTTAATCTGACATTATACTGTTGTTCCATCTGACGCATTTTGACGTAATGTTTACATTTTATAAATTGTTTAATTTTTATATAATTTTCTTTTAACTAAAATGTTACCATAATGATAAGCAAATTAACTTATAATAAGTAAATTTCTTGATGAAGATCTGAATAAAAATATTATTCATGAACTGAAATTTTTTGCAAAATATCTGTATGTAATGGAACGTTTTTGAATGATGAGATCGAATCCAACGAATGCTATTCAAAGTTGCTTGCATAAAGAACCTTAATTAGATGGTTAGCTAGAGATCGTTTGGACACGCATTTTAGGCACTGCTTAGTAAAACTTATTAACCCGTATCCATTTTTGTTTTAGTAATAACACCGTTATTGTTTACCTATCACAGTAAAAATTAGCGGAGTAAATTCAGAGTGGATGATTTGTATCTGGTTTAAGTCGCTCGCAACGAGATCTACTCTAAGACAATTTTTTTAAGATTACGTAATAAAAAAAACTCGTTGAAGTGAGATACAAAATTCTGATGGTTTCTTTCTATCAATAGCATACACATGTTCGCTAGTCTGTAGTCAAAAAGTTGTACAGAGTAAAGATTGTCTTTATGGATTTTATGTATATAGTAATTTGTGTATAAATTGTTGAATTGTAGTTGAACTGCAATAATGTTTAAACTTAGAAATTTTATGAATCACGGTCAAATTTTAACCACTGTACGATCACTGGTATTATTATGTCCTACTCTTTGGTAGAATGTTTTTGCCAAGTACTAGAAGACACTGTTTAATATGCTGATGATTATGTAAGGTCACTATACCGGGTTGGTAGTGTAATTACACAGGTCTGCGATGATTTTCCTTTAACAAATTCGAGTAGCAATTGCGAAAGATTAGGTACTAATATGTGACAAGATATTTAATAGAAAAAAAAGTTCTCCTAATAAAACTTAAGTTGTTTTCAATTTCTATATTGACCTATAATTATATGTACTAATGGGCGCCCAGTGCTCGACATTCGACCATAGTTATTTGATTTTTTAAAGTTTGAACTTTATTAGGGTTATTTTGTGAAAGGGTATACTTCTATAATCAAAGGATTTCATCATGGCTACTCAGATCAGATCTCATGATCTTTAATTATTGAAACATTTAAAAAAATCTGTGTTTAAATGAAAATTGAAATTAATTATAAATTTGAAACAAAAATCACGTGGTAAAGCTCTGGAATTATAAGCAAACTTAACTTTACGAAAATAAAGAGATTTATCGCAACCCATGACACAATTTCTAATAAATTTTACACGACACCATAAGTGGGTGGTATTTCTGGGTGATATTGAATTAAATGTAGTCTGTACATTATGAGAAATAGTGATATGCCCAGTATCATCGTTTGGAAAAGTACTGGATCCACAATACAATCAAATGGTGAATCCAAGACAAAGATGTTTTTAATATTACCATTAGCTTTTGAAAATAAATTCTTTTTTGTTGCTACATGAGGTTGAATTGCAACGTTGTTACCACGGAGGTCTAAGTCATGGATAACTTTTATGAACAAAATTCTTATTTTGATTATACAAAGTATAATTTGACTCATTTTTTCTTAAATCATCATTTGAAGTGAGTTCACCATAAAAAATAGTAAACATTACAATAATAGTTATATATTATAATATTATTCTTGAATGTATGATGAAAAATGATAATTGGAACGTAAGAGTTAAAAAATACCATACAGTCGAGCATAGCAACCTCCTTCACAGTTCAAAACCTTTTTTGAAGTTCGTAATTATTGACGGCTGTCAAAATGTCTTTTTTATTTACATGTGTGTTTATGTCGTGTAAAATTCAAGTATTAGTGTAAGTAATGCTTATTTTAATTAATTTAATGTACTTCTAATGCATTTTATATAAAATAAATAACTTTCTGCACTTCTCCGCTATATAAACTTTAACTATGCCTTTCAAGTTCACCCGTTAAGGGGTAATAGGTTAAAAACGGTTACAATTTTTATGCTTCACGTATTAATACATAGATTAGTATTAGATAGTTAAATGTTACTTAATCCAAGTGATTGATTTATCTCTGACCTATAGGATAATAGAACTATGTGTATTACTGTGTTAAGTTATTTCTTTTAATTTTGCGCGGTAAAAACAAAAAGGTAGGGATTGAACAGGAGCTTTCAAAGAAAATACAAAATATTTTAATAATTTTGTTTTATCGAGTCTCTTAATGCGCTACACAGTTGCAGATCAAAGTGAATTAGAAAAAAAAATGTAGGAAAATGAATAAATCCATAAGAAAATATATTTTCTTAAACACTGTTTAAAAATGATTTAGTATGTAGATGTTGTTAATTTAGTGTTGTAATACCAAAGTAATAATAAATACTATTTTTTTTTATTTCGAAATGACTACGCTATTGACCCAGCAAGGTCTTAACAGCTTCACCGGACTACAATAAATACTATAAAAGAGAAAACAGACTTCCGAAGGTTTTAGTAGGAAACTGAGCACAAGAATAATACAATTATTGAAACTGGAAGGATCATGACGGGAATTTAGTCATGACTGAGACAAAATTGTAAAAGTTGTCGAAAACTTCTACATCAAACTGTATGCATCATGTTCTGCAGAAGCGATTAAATTGCGTCACCTCCTGCACACATTGTTATATTTAACCTACTTATCATAGTAGGTGATCTTCGAAAAGGTTTAACGAAAGCTGCAAGTCTTCTCGCGGGTAGTGTGACCCAGTCATAAAAGTTCTTTTAAAAACTTTTCACTCCGGTCTTACAGAACGCTTACATCCCAGAATTCTGGAAGTCTGTCATCGCCTAGGTCTTACATAAGAAAGAGGATATTTTCTAGCTTTATAACTATAACCCTACAAGCCTCCTTTCGAACATATATAAAATTTTTTACGAAAGTTTTATGTAACCGCCTAACTCGTATCCTCGACAAATGCAAACCATTCGAGGTCCGTTTTCGAAAGGTGTAAAAGAAGAGGCCTATGCTCAGTGGTGGGCGATGACGGGTTGAAAATTATGACGATAGTCTCTCGAGTCTGCAATAAATAAATCTTGAGTTGTTGTGAAAAAAATTGTACTAAATTATTATTCAATGGTGACAACTGCCTGGAGAGTGTGGCTGGGCAAGTGTTTTATGCGATAATTACTTTCCACTCGTTTATGCACTTTATTAAAATATGGGTATATTTTATGATTTCTGAAAGTGTTACTTATAATTTTATTACGCTATCAATTTTAGAATGACATATACCTCGTTTAATTAAAATTGTTTGAGATGTAATAAAGTTTATTTTTGCCTAATGTAATTTTATGTTTTGTAAAACCATAAAAATAGGAATATATTTAATTTTTCAAAGGTTTTGTTGTGCAATTGGTAAGTGTATTATCATCAATAATTCTTTTATTATATCAATTTTGAAAAGGGCCTCTACTTTCCGACCATTAAAGTAAATTAAGAAATTAAAATGTTCAAGTTTTTTCAAGTATTTTGAAAGTAATATTGGTGATTGTTGAATTCAGTCAATTTTGGAATGAAGTATTTCCTATGTGCAAATTTAATCAAAATCGGTTGAGTTTTAAGTTTGTTCTATCATGTTTGTACAAAATGTAAGAGTGTACAGTTGTCAATTTTTGTACCCTATTAGTTTGTGCATGACATATTGTGTAAAAAAAATAATGAACACCTGTTTAGATTTAAAAGAAATGTACCATTTCGCAGACCTGTATTATTATTAGGAAGATCAATGCACTCAATGAAAGACTGGATTAGATATTTATAGCACTTTTTAAAACAATCGTTAAAAGTAACAATTTTTTTACCACGAATTTATGCAAGAAGGCCATCTATAAAATCTCTGGCGAAGTATTTTTAACATTAATATATTATACAGAAGTATCTCATTATACATTGTAGATTTACATACATTGTTTTTTCTTTACTAAATATGACACTTAAATCTGTTAACACTGATATCAATTTCAATACGATATCTCTTACTCCCAATAACTCTGCAAATCACACTTATAACCCTAAATACATAATCAACCGTATGTACAGTTATTTAACTAAATAAAAATACATATGCACATTTACAAGGTCATTAATATTGGAAATACATAATTTATTTTACTATACCCGATTTAGCGTTTGACAACAATCGCACCTTGTGTTATGTGACCATGTGACCTAAGATGGTAACACTAATCCTGAAAGTGAACCTAGAGCGAGCATTGAAAACAAAGTTTCTTAAATCAACATATAGTTTGGATAATTTTAAAATCAATGCTATCATGGTCAAGAAAGTGTTGATTAAATTTCGTTGTTTCGGAATAAATATAACGTTAATGAAATAGCAAACAAATATTTCTGTCCTTCGAATTTTATTCGTGAATCGTACATGTTCGGTTTTATGCGGCGAAAATTTTATCATTGTCGTCTTAGCGAGCGAGATCGCTAGAGAATTTAGTAAGTTGAAAGTGACGTGTGTGTGACTGTACCAGCAACATTGTGCAGTTGGTCTGACTTTTCCCGCCCGCGCCGTCGCGCAGTTACCGCGCACCGTCACCGCCGTGGATACTGTCGATGTTCTGCGTCGTATAGTACCGCGTCGCGCCGTGAGCCGCCCGTCATGTTGGTGTTGATAATTTGTAAAGCTGTGTACGAAAAGGATACGTGTATATCTACGTCTCGTCTTTCAGTTGACTTTGATCGTCGTTTTGTAGCAAACGTTTCGCACGGATATCGATAGGAAATTGCACTATCACGGCGTAATAAATTTATTGCTCATTAAACTATACACTTTTGGAGTAAACGAGAGTCTTTAATGTCTCTGAACACGGGAATGATTGTTATTGAGGACTGGTAATCTGGAAAACTATACAATATAAGAAAAATAGCTTCGCGACGGTCGTGGCGCAATGCAGTGTATGTTTGGTTGCGGATACCAACTGTTTTTTTTATTTTTGGTTAAAAGAGACTTATATTTTAAAAACAGTGTTAGTGAGTTGCGAAGAGTGTTTTAACCATGCTACCTATGGTGCAAACAGAGCCTGTGCTCGTGAACTGTGGTCTCCATACTGTCAACGCTGCTCTCAGTCCGTCGGATTCTATACCTCCGTCACTAACACCAGAATCCGATGTTGATGAACTACCAGATATCTTCTTTGATGTCAATGTCACTGTTAATAACTACTTAAGGTAACTATTTATTATGCAATAAATTGAACGAGGCAATAAAGAATATAGTTAGTTAGTTATACGTCATGTGGACGCCATAATTTTATGCAATGCGTAATATAATATTGTGTTTTCAGACACAGTAAAATTTATGTTTATTATCATGGGTTTTGTATAAATATGAAGTAATTAATAATACTAAATCTCTTAAAATAATCGCGTTATGAATACTTTTGCTTGTTCATTGAACTGTGAATATATAATACGTAACGTTATGACACTATTTACGTATTTATTATTTATATATGGTTTGTTATATGATAGGTTACATATTTTAGACTTTATTTTGTTGGAGAATTATAAAACATTATTAATGACATAAAACACCAAAATCTAAGCTGATTGCGGTAATAAATTATGAACATTTTATAAGAATAGAACATTATGTAATAATTGTTTAAATGTATTCATAGATTATGCTCTCGTTTTCATGAAATTAATATAGCTTAATATATTTCGAATCTTCACATGGTTACTAAGTAGTAACTGTTTTATAGTGAGATATTCCATTAAATAAGGTACTTTAAACTCGACTTACGTATTTATAGAATAATTTTAATGTTTTCGATTATAACATACTGCAAAACTTGAATATTATATATGTGAAATATTATATATGAAGTTCCTTATAGTTTTATTAGTTATAGTTAAACAAGCGAGGATTGAGCGATACATTATAAAGATTGGGGAAATAATGTTTTAAAAATATGTTATCGTCTCTATATGACATTTCGCTACTAGTAAACAAAAGCCTTTACCAAGTCTTGTTATCTTATTAAGTTATCGCTGAGGTCTAGAGGTGTTCTTCAATATGGCTCTATTGAGAACTTGTCTACACCAACGATCGTAAGAATCTACAAGCTTGAACGCATTCTGGATTGGAAATCATTCACGTTTCCTTTTACCTAATGTTGTGACATTAGATATAAACAAATAGAAGTAAATACCTGCTATTTTTGCGTTTATCTTTTCAATATCATCCTGTGTTCTTGGTTTAGAATAGTATATAATATATATAATACCATGTGCTAAATTTTATTACCTCTAGGTACACACAGAAAACACGTGTTGAAGGGTCTTAGGAAGACGACTCTCTCGAGTTACTTTTGAAAAACGTATGTCAAAACATATTGGCATAATTAATTTGTACAAATTATAAACAACAGTTGTTTTTCACACTGTTTTCTGATTTACTTTCTGGCAACGTTTCGACTTCTTAACGATTAGCGTACGACATAATGCTGGTGTTTACGGTGTTATGAATAGGTACAGCGATAATTATGTATTTTAATCGTAAAGGGGAACCACGACAACTGGATTGTAATTGAAAATGATAAAACAAAAATTCAATGCTTGTATTGTTTATTTATGTATATATTACTTTTGGTGATGGGTTCTCCTGAGAGAATTCTTAACTGTCACCAGTGTAAAACTGGTATTTAAAATCTGCGACAACGCTAACCGTACATGAACAGTTCTTCAATTTGAAAACTCTGCAATACTCAATTACCATTTCATATTTTAATGGAATATTTTATTAGGTGATATGGCACTTAAAACAGTGTAATTTTCAATGAGCTTTTGAGATTAGTAAAGTACCTACTAGAAAATCTGTGTTATTTTAGAAAAATATGTATAACACTAAAAGTATTTAACAACGAAAAACTGAACAATACAATCTATACTTAATATTATAGAGCTGGAGAATTTGTTTGGTTGAACGCACTAATCTCAGGAACTATCGGTCCAATTAAAAAAATCTTTCAGTGTTAAATAGCTTATTTATCTAGAAAAGCCATAGGTTATATATCATTACGCTAAGACCAATAGGAGCGGAGCACCACTGAAGAATATTCCAAAATCGGGGTTTTCTTCCCTTTTGAAAGCTTCCGCTGTGTGTAAGCGTTAGCCCGAAGTAACTATTCCACGCGGACGAAGTCGCAAGTGATGAATAAAAGTAAATCTAGGATTTTTCCATCGAAATATGAGGGCTCACCGACTCTGGGAATCGCTGCACTAGACTATTATCACAGACAAACACTCAGGGCTTAGAAGAATAAATCTGACTTAAAACCACGCCCATAAATGTCGCTTTAGATAAGACCAATATGTCTCGCGAATTTTTTTTGTATTCGCTTTTTTGTATAAAAGTTTGAATAACGATTGTAATGACTATTTCCACCTTAAAATGGTAGTTATCAGAACTAAAGTATGGCATTTTTAATGTTAAATGATACAATATTTCATGTATAAATGAATTCATTTCATTTTATCACGGATCAATCATAATTGGGTGTTTAATTAAATATATCTCATTAATGCATGTTTTTTCACGGACAATATCAAAATATTATATTGCTCTAAGTAATTGGGCTTGTTATTTCAATTGTAATAATGTATATCTCGGAATAGTAAAAATATATGAATATTATATCCATTTATTTTTGCAATAAGGACGGTTAAAACAGAAATAAATCATTATCTAAAAACATTAGAATTAAAGCAATAAACTATCTATGTTAAAAAACCTCGTATATTTTTACATATTTACGCAGATATAGACTGTGGTTAGGCTGGATTTAATCAAATATAATGTATTAGAAATTCCTAACGAAATTTGACAATGCATTTCTGGTGAGATATATAAACCGTTAAAATTATGATTCTTCTTTGCTTTATCTAATACTAGCCTCTATCCGCGACTTGGTCCGCGTGGAATACTTACTTTGGGTTATCGCTAACACGCAGCGGAAGCTCTCAAGAGGAAGAAATAACCCCAATTTTGAAACATACTTTATTGGTGCTCTGCTCCTATCGGTGTTAGTGTGATAATATTGAGCGCATAACCTTTCTCGATAAATGAGCTATATAACGATGAAATATTTTTTCAAATCAGACCAGTAGTTTCTTAGATTATCCCCTACAACGTTACTTTTGTTTTATTTGAATGAATTTTCACATAAAATTAACTTTTTAATCGATTGTGTCATGTTTATATTCTTAGATTATTTGTGCTAGGTAATTTTAATATTGAATTTTCCAAGTCACACAGTCAACGATATAATTTCAAATTATGTATCGATTGATTAAAAGTTGTTGATTTCCCAATGTTAAAAAATTGTTGGACAAATAAGAATGCAACGTCAATTAGTCATACCTTAGGGAACTGAATTGTTTTCCTACGACGATTCAAATGCTTTAAGTATGTAGTTTTTATCGTACCGTTATAATCCTAATGGTTGTTTCAACGTCTGTGTTCATTGTCTCTTCCTAAGGTAATGCACGGACTTAATCACTACTCTAACCTACTACGTAAAGGCAACTTCAAACCCTATAAGAATTGAAATAGTTTGTACTATTTTCTTACTAGGTTGTGGTACTAAATATAAGAGTATTTCTAAAGCAGTCGTTCAAGGTTTCTTCGCAATGTTTCCCTTCGCCATACGCTGATGGTGTTGCTCATTCAAATGAAATTAAATTTACTAGAATTCTGAAAGATGTATAATACAACAAAAAATCTTAAGGTATTCCAGATCTCACAATACTTACCTGTACAGATGCCGATGGTGTTACTAATTATATTTACAAATCGTAAATAAATGTACTTCATTTAAAAAAAAATAATTGATAAATGCCTAAGTGGGATCTATATTTCACTAATCTGTTAGCCTACTATTATTTAGCTCCACGTATTTACATGAACCATTATTTGTGTTGTCTTTACTGTTTGCCGACGGTGTTTCTAATTATAATTAGTAATTGTACTTCATTTTTTGAAAAATATATGGTAATTGCCGAGGTAGGATCGACATTTCACTGATGTAAATACTCGCCTATCATGACTTGGTTCACTCACTTACATCCATTCTTGGTGTGCATTTCCACAGCACCGTTATGTGTGTTTATTTATTGAAGTCATACAATTTTTTGCCATTAGCGTTTAAGAAAGACTATTTAAAAATTCTTAATAACATAATTAACAGTTATCAATTTGTTGTCTATTGGAAATATAAATATAATATTGAAATATACTATGAGATATACATTTATACCCTCGATGAACGTAAAAAACTGAACAATGAATATTAAATCGACATAATTTTTAAATAACCGTCTCTTATAAATGGCCAGTTACGATCATTTACAACATAGCAATCTTTATGGAATTTTTATCTTTATTTTTTGGCGGGATTTTAGTCTGTCATGTAGTGGATTTTATATTTCATTCATAATCTTGTGTTATTTGACTCTATATTGTGTAAATTTGGTGGTGTTTTACGTGATATAGTTAGTTTATTGTGCATAAGTGGAGTGAATGGAAAATAATACCATGGAGCATGAAATTCTGAGATGCCACAAAAACTCCCTGAAAGGTTCTAGTAAGGGATCCGCCACCTTGTTAGAATATTGATTCACACGATGCTTAATATTGAAATGATCGTGATTTATCGACTACGTGACAACGGCAGTAATAATCGAAAAGATTGATTGCCAAAAATAAAGTTTAAAAAAAAATCAATCTTTATACTGTCATTTGCGAAGTGACATGTGTCGTAACATTTCAGAATGAGCTAAATCCAATTTTAATCGTTTATATAACAAGCTTAATTTTTTTAATGTTTCCATTTTTATACACTGAGAACGAAGTACAAATTTTGCCGTCCATAAAGTCCTTTTTAGTGTTTTTTAATGATATCTATGTTATACATATACAACATTTCAAGATCTTAAAAATAACGTAATATTTAGGACCGGCTAAAGTTGGATTTAACACATTTTTAAACGTAACTACACATATGCTTTCCTTAAAAAAATTTCAGGATCAACTTAAATGCAAATTTTGTATTAATATTTTTTTTATGATATCTGAAAATAATATTACTAACTTGTGTGACCTAATAATTATTGAAATCATTATTCATATTCATAACTAGCACCTATTCGCAGTTTTGCACGTATGTTTTATTCTGTAATTATTTCGGACGAATTATTTTATTTCTTTTAATTATGACAATATAGTATGATTCCTAAGAGTATTATCTATATTTCTATACTAATATTATAAAAAGATAAAGTTTGTGATGTTGTAGGGGGTGATCTCAGGGACTACTGGTCCAATTTGAAAAATTCTTTCAGTATTATATACTTCATTTGCCGAGGAAGGCCATATATATCATCACGTTAATACCTATAGCAGAGGAGCACTAATGAATAATATTTCAAAATCGGTTTTGTTCTCCTCTTGAGAGATTCCGCTGCGTGTTAGTGATAGCCTAAAATAGTTATTCTACGCGGACGGAGTCACGGGCAGTTGCTAGTAATTGATAATTTTAATACGCTGTATATCTTGGAGGGCCACATATTCACCGTGTACAAAATTTATCAAAATTAAAAAAATAACTTTAGAAATGTTTGTCTTTTACGTTTTTGAAGAATATTATTGACAGTTTTAAACGTTACAATATACTAGCTTTGGCGTGCGCCTTCGCTTGCGTTAATGTATTTTTGTCTTATCCCTCTGGAACAATACTTTATCCTGGATGACAAAACTTACATCCTTTTATGAGGTACCCATAACGTGTCTGCCAAATTCCATAATAGTTTGTTGAGTATGTTAAGGCGTGAAACAATAACAAACTCTCATTCGTATATCTAATATTAATGAGGATACTATGTAATATACTGTACTGTAGAAATATACAGTAGTAGAAATGTGATTATTTGTAACAACTAAATTTCGAGAAGCTGATTGATATCGACCAGCGCGTGGCTAACAAGCACTCGAAGTGAGGTTTTAATGAAGATCTGATGAAAAATATTATTCGTGAATTGAAATTGTTCGCAAAATATTGTATGCAATGGAAAGGTTTCGAATGAATAGATTGAATGAAACGAATGCTATTCATAATTACTTGCATAAAACATTTAAACCATATATCTAAATAGAAACCGCTTGGATACGCTTTTGTAATAATGTATTTTTAATATTTGTTCACCTAGGTTTAAAATTTTAGGCACTGCTTAGTAAAACTCGAGTTCATTTTTGTTTTTATAATAAAACCGTCTTTGTCCTGTCGATAATTTTTAGAAACAGCTGTACGGGCAGAAACAATTATCTCAATATTTCGATGAAGAACTACTGTTTGAACATAAACAATATAACATAAATATGGGCTATAGAAAAGTAAACCAGAATAAAATATCGCTATAGATATTACACAAGTATCGAATCGTGTGATTAAGTTTAAGACACGTGTGGTTTAGTCATGGCACGAGTTAGGTAATCTTAGTCAAGTTTACAATCTCTAAATATGTTTGTTATTCAATTATTAAAATATAAATGTAAAATTGTAATATATTTTCTTCGTCGTAATATATATAAAATAATTCATTCTTAATTCAAAACGAATCGAACTCCGAAACCACAGAACTTGTATACAGATTCTCACTCCTTATGGGGTTTACCTTCGAAAATCGATAATTTACCTTCGAATGCTTTTTTAGTTAAGTGGTTATGTATATATTTATTATGTTTATGCATGTGCTATGTTAGATCTCGTGATTTTCGTATATATTATATAAAAATATTGTCTGTCAATATGCTTCTGCTGCAAAAATTTTTCAATTTGTAAAAAATAAAATAATCACAATTTTATTTAATCTCTAGCCATTTCAATAAGATTTTGTAGCCGGAAAGCCTTTTCAGAACGGATAGAGTATAAAATGTATAAAAAATGTTAATATTCTTATTCAGTGTAAAAAGGATTTAAAGAATAAAATATACCCATATTTTAATGTATGATTTATCAATAATACTTTTAGAAATGGTAAAAAAATTATTTTAAAAAGAAATTCAACCGATTTTAATTAACGAAGAGAGAGATACATGAATCTAAAATTGATATCGTAGTATAACTATCACTAAATAAATACTTTGAAAAAGTTTTTTATAAAAACGCACGGGAAGCCGTGGGCAGGTGTTAGTTCTGGGAATATGATGAACTCAATAAGCTCTTCTATATTATTATGCAGTTTTCTTAAATTCTATCAAAATAAAGTAAAAAGGAGAATTTTGATATCAAACATTTTTTATGCATCCTTTAAACATACGGCTTGTGTTAGTAATATTGGTAACTATACAGTAAATTCAAGTATTTTCTTTTTAATGTAAAATAACCCCATAGAATTCGAGGAAATTCCCAATGTTTATAAAATGAATCTATGGAATAAAGGTATGATTTGTTGGTTTAGATACGGTGGCATATAAGTGATGAAATATATATATACAGTGCCAATATATTTGGCAGGTTAAACCCGGGGCGGAATAAAGCATACATGAGCATTTTAAACCGGCGCAAATATGTGAAGTATTTGATGAACATAACCATATTACATTGCTGTAACGATAGGCAACAATATCGTATATATACATACGTTCCAATAAATGTAGACCTTTTGTTTCTTATCAAACGCATTAATATTTTTTTTTTAAGACAAGTACTTTATGGATTTATAATTTTTGAAATATATTTCTAGTATTTAATAAATAGTAAAAATTATGTATACTAAAGAATACTAGAAAAGTATAACAACAAGGTATCGAGAATTTACGATTGTAATATTAAGTATTGCATGACTGTGTGTAGAGTACTAGCTGGTAGTGTGCGTATAGGATGTGTAAGCGTTACGTGTGCATGTGGGTTTGTTTTATACTACGGCGGTGGTGAACCAATGCATGATCTGCCTTATCGGAAGCGATTACAGAAGTATATGGCTATTTGCAACTCCAGAAGTGTTGTTACATGTAAGTTTAAAATGTGTTTATGTCACAAGAAGAACAATATAAATTGATAAAAAGCAGATTTAACAACGGAATGAAATTTAAAAAATATTGTTGAAAACAGACTTAGTAATCAACTACAGTAGAAACCTGATTACAGTAATGTTTTTACAAGCTGTTTCAATATTAATTTTCTTAAAATCAGAATGATAAGGCGTATAAATCTATACATGTATAATGCTTCAGTAGGTAAAATTTATATAGAAGAAACTTTTGAAAAGACGAGTTTTAAATTCAGTGTAGATTATATTGAATGCTGCTCGATTTAATGACAAGCTTTATAGTGAGTTTATAATTCTCGTGTACCATATTTGATAAAAAACATTTCAAGGTAGAGTACCAACTCAATTATCTTAATTTCTTTATGATGTCTATAATGAAAGGATTTTTGAAAATTTCTAAAAAAATATCATACATGTTTCTCTTGTATAAAATATTATAAAAATTGGACAAGCAAATTTTAATGCGATTTTAAAATAATTAAGAAAAAAATATCTTTCGTGTATTAATCTTCGCTTAATAAGACCTATATACTTCACCACAGTTTTCTCACTTTATTATAATAAAAATGTCACTAATTTATTCATTAAAAACTTGTATTATGAATCAATTACAAACAATTTCTGTCAACTACAACCAAAATACGTTCCGCACGCAAACTCAATAGTTGAATTACGAAGTCCGATTATCTTGAAAATATAAATCCAATTCCACAGAGAATGATAGTTAAGTCATCGTCACAGATCAGTGTAATTACTGAGGATAACACTTTTAATAAAGATTAATTATAAACTTTATAACCTCTTAGAAAAACAGCTGTGAATTACCTATTATACTGCGTATTAATTTGTCACAGAGTTGACGTATATTGAAAATACGAGGAGTACATACATGCCTCTATTCAGTAATATGAAAATTGAGTTTTTGGCAAGATTTTAGTCTGTCGTGTAGTGAATTTTATATTTTATTCATAATCTTGTCTTATTTGACTATATATTTTGTAAAATTGGTGGTGATTTACGTAATATAGATAGTTTATTGTGCATAAGTGAAGTGAATGGCAAATAATACCACGAAGCATGAAATTCTGAAATGCCACAAAACTCCCTGATAGGTTCTAACAAGGGAGCCACCATCTTGTTAGAATATTGAAATAATCACACGACTCTTGTAATATTAACTACTACACGACAATTGCAGTAATAATCTGAGAGATTGGTTGCCAAAAATAAAGATAAAAAATATATATATGAAAATTTTAGAGTTGAGGTAATAAATGCGCACGCACGTACGTACGCCCTTTTCGTTTAGTTAATGTCTCTTCCATATTTTACTATATCAAGCATTCATTCGCTTCACCTTCGTCGCCTCCTATGAGGTTTGCTTGAAATCCGATAGCTTTATGAATCCATGACGAATATCAGTTGGGTAATAAATAAAAAACCGAAACCTTCGATTACTCATCGCAAACTTTCGCTCATCGCACTCCTCTGCTAAATTCAAATAAAAGCTGAGGATATGCGGATGATGCTTCTTATATAATGCGCACAATTTCTGCATAAATTAATATTGCAAACTTTATTTCTAAAAGTATAAATCTGTCGTTTTTTTTAAAGGATGGCTTATATCGTTTATATGCCATCAAATGCTGACAAATAATTACGTGCAAAATTTAGACAGGATGTAGGAACTAGATAGAGGATTCAAACATTTTCGAGAATTATTTATTATACTATTTCTGGTCACGCTTGTGGCGCGTTGTTGTTATTCCGAACATTATTATTTCAAGGTTGCGCGGCTGTCGCAGTGAGGTTGCGTAGTGGGGCTCCTCGGTAGGCGTCGTTCAACTGGTATCTCCGTCCCTGTCATTTGCAGGTTTAACTCGCTCTGTACTTGGCATTTGATATGAGTCTCGTCAAAGCGAGAACACATATTCCTTGATAGTAAATCTATTATGATAGCGCACATCCTTACCTGCTTGACGTTTTATATTAGTTTGTATAAAAATACCTATTTCAAAACCAGACTTTCATGATACAATAACGTTGAATGGCGATTTGTTAAAAGCTTGAGTCATACATACATTTACACTGTAATAGGTTATTTTATAAGCGATCGAGAAATTGTATTTGTAACAAAAGAATGCTTCGTTTATCGTGAATATTAATTACATTATTTAAAGGTCTTAAGTAAATTAAAAGCATTACCATGTATTATTTTGTTAGTTTCTTCATATGGGCAAATTAGAACTCGCATTATCATGATTCATAAACATGTTATATTTTTGTATATTTTCTCTTAATCATCCTATTATAATAAAAGTTTATTTTTTCTTTGCCGCTTCTGTAGAGTTGAATCCTGTGACCTCCAACTGGGAGACACATGGAGGGGGATGCAATGCAAGATGAGCGTGACAACGCCTGTTAAGAAGATAAGAAAAAAGTCTGACAATAAACCACAATCTCAAATGTACGTATAATGAAGCGCTTGGAATTTGTTGATACGATTTGGATTGATTATTGCTTAGCCGAGCTTTGTCTTATTGTTTTTATTCTTGTATTTATTAACATATACACGTAAGTGAATTTATGTGTCGCGAGCTTTATATTTGCAAGGTTGCATGATTTCATTCAATATATTATACAAAAGAAAATGTACGAGACAATAAGAATCTTACTAAAACATGACTTTTTATAACGCTATTTCTCCACATCTGGGGAATGGGAAATTATAATACATTTCGTGAAGTCTGTCAAAGACTTGATCAGTAATTTAGTGATCAACAAATTGATGCAATGTTCTTGTCTCAGAATATATTTACAAAAAATGGTATAGATTAACGACAGATGATGTTATCAAGAATGTTATCACTTGTAGAAAAGCATTGCTTGTAATGCCGTGTCGATAAACTCTTGACAGATTCGAAAAAGATGATGACTGACGATTGACACTTCGAAAATGACAGTTAATAACTCCCATTCATTCAACTTTAAGCAGTCAGGGCATTATTATTTCCTTTAATTCTGAATTATATTCAGGATTTTACAAGAGGAAAATACAGTGTAAACTCTAAAACAAATTTCAAGGGACCAAGTATTTTTTCGTTATAAACAGTTTTCGTTATGTGGAGGGAAGAGATTTTTATTATTTTATTTATTTATTATTTTATCATATCATAGAAGGCAAACGAACAGGTGGGTCATATGATGTTAAGTGATCACCACTGTCCATAGACACTAGCAACACCAGAGGAGTCGCAAGTACGTTGCCAGCCTATATTGATGTGGGAGTGGGAGGGATGGGGAGGGGAGGGAGGAAAGGGAGAAGGGTAGGTGGGTCTCGGTCGTTCTCACTGACCGAACGAAACGCAACAATATAAGCACTGTTACTTCACGTCGGTGTTTCTGTGAGAGGGTGGTACAACCCCGGACGAACCGACACACATTCATGCTGAAACCAGTTACACATTCAACGTGGCTCTACCACCTACAAAACAAATAAAATAAAGATGGTTTTGCGGTAAATCAACCAAATTTAACTAATTTCTACGTTATAGAAAGTTTTTCGTCATAACGAACGACGTTTTAAGAGTTTATACTGTATTTTACGCAAAGCAACACTTGTCCGATTATTTATTGAAATATGCATTGCGTGTCTGAACCTACATGAAGTGTCAAGAGATAATCGAAAATATTTTATTACCAATTTTGTCACGTAAAATACGGATTTCTCATAATACTTTCTTAATTTGTAATCTTACATGAGTTTTTATTTTTATAAACTTAGGCTAAGTTCCCGTGTAATGTGTTTAATGAAGATAAACCGGGAAATAGATACGTGTCACTGTTTAATATTTTAATTTAGCATGAAAGTTTAACATCAAGTACAGTATTATCAGCGTGGATGGTTTTTTTTTATCACGATTTACAACTGCTGGGAATACGAAAATTTTAAATTATTGTTATTTAACGACAACTTTTTACAACCGATTACTGGTTATCCCAAATAAGTTATCTAGCCTTTTACAGTTTTCAGTATCATCTTTTATTCAGTGATTGTATATGATTGGACGTTCGTCAAAGCCGATGTGTCTAAATATCACAACCCTCTATTGTGACCTTTTTATAACTCTGCTTTTAACATGTTTATTACGAAGTGTAACTGATACAGTCCACGAATGTAAGATTCGGGGGTTTAATAATGGTGTTCATTGTGTGGATGTAGGTAGCGTTTGGTGTGATATCCTCTTCGTGACCGCGGTCTGTTCCCAGCATGAATGTTAAAGTTTGAATAAAACAGATTGTCTCTACGATTTGTTTATGTTTATTAATCTTTATTTACGATATGGGCATGATCTAATAATAATATTCATGTTTCATTAGTAAAGATTCAGTAGTCCCTAGTGATTAGTAGAATAGCCCAATAAATTAACAGTCTATAAGAAACAAATCCGTCTACTTTAAATACTCTAACATTAACTCTTTATTTTCTATTAACTACTTTAAAAAATATGGAACCTGTTTTTATTGAAAAATAAATCTGAATTTCAAATTAATATATAATATTTCAGAAATATTGGAAAGAGATGTTTGTAGACCAATTTGTGATCGATGAAGGCTATATTTTGCGGAAATTCATCGTCAAAATCATTATGTATTACTTCTGTTTGTTTATTCCAAATGCTTATGAGGATCAATAGATACTCATAATAATTTATTATCAGGTCAATCTCAGATCATATTGAAGATTCTTTATACCACTATTGAATCTGAATTTGATTGGTTGTTAAACTGCTATTTTAATGTAAAGTAGTTAATTGTTTTTTTAGTTACCTTCAAATATGTATTCATATCTATGTTGCGTGATGGTTTAATTTAAAGTGTTTTAAACCAAATACAGCGCATATAGCAAGTGTAGGAAAAATCTACATAGAAAAAAATGAATGAATATTGCATTTTTACTTGTCTGATACATCGAGTTATAAGGATTCGATTTAAGACATATGTAATTAAAATAGTGCTCACGGAGCTAGTTATACTCTTTATGCCCAGGAAAACTTACAAAACGAAGTTTCTCGATTGTTGTGATATAGTATAACAACAAGTTAATACAGTTTTAGTGCACAAACTTTATTCGCAGATATTAGTAAATATTTAGGACGAGTTCGAGTAATATCCGTTTATTTTGCAAAAGTCATTTGTGTTAGTAGCCGCGTGTACTACGGTGCGGTGGATGTGGTATAAAAACGGCATAGGTAAAAAATGCGCAATGATAGGTGTGCACACTGCGGTAGAATTTCAGGAATAGTCTAAGAGCTCGTGAATGACAGACCTTTCTTATTTTATGTTTATATTTTTTATCTCATAACGATTTTACATTTATTTAATGTCTCTTGAGAAAACAATAATATTCTCATTCTTTTTTTTTCCCAATAACACAGATGAATATGTCTCCCATGACGATATTTTTTAAACTGAAATACATTTATTTTATAAATTACACAAACAATAACAGTAAAGCTTGTACTCCTTTTTTTTTGACATGACTACCCTGTTGACCCAGCAAGGTCTTAACAGCTTCACCGGACTACAAACAAAAACAAAGCTTGTACTCCTAGTATAATATATATACCGAGTAACCGAAAGATGCACAATGAAAAGTTGCAAAAGAACTATCTCACTTGCATGTACTTGAATATATATTTTCTGGCGCTCGCGGCTATACCTATATGTTTGTCTGGCGAGCGATTATAACTTTCCATACTGCCTGGCTACTGAGGAAACATCCTTTCATATATTACATACCCAAATAATAATATGTTCAAATTCAGGTTTAATACTATAACGTAAGTACCATTACAATTGATTAAAGTTTAAAGAGCTGAGGTTTGCCACGATATCAAGGATCTTTCAATAAATGTCTTGATTTCTAATATTATTCCTAAATAATATGTTAAGTATTTACACTGTCTTCTTATTTAATAAATTATAGTTGATATTTTATAGACCATTACTACCTTTCTTACCTTCCAAAGACACTGTGACTCGATTTCATATTACGTATACTAAAACCATGCGCTGAAAAACTCTTAGCTTTTATAAAATAAAGCCTGGCGGCATTCACGAGCTCTCGGTCTACATATTTTACGATTCGTATTTACTTTTTAACAGATGAAAAAAAAATGGAGGAGTTACTCATGTCGACGCGTATTTTTTTATATGTAAAACTAGTAACGCGCCCTGGTTACGAAAAATATGTAAAAAATAATTATTACTGGGTGATTCTTAATAGAGACATTACACACTTGTTTGTAAGTATCTTATAAGGTTTGGCCATCGTTATTAATAAAAGCATTCCAAAACTCCTTACGACTTCATTAGAATAGTCGATTTTTCTCTATTTAATATGAATATTCTATACTTGTGTTGTATATAAAATCCCCTTCTGAACAAAATCGTCTAAACGGTTGTGGAAACTGTTATAATCTGTTAAGTAGTAATTACACAAACAGAAAAGACACAACCTCCTTGTTATCTTAAACACGTAGCGGCGACATTCCTTTACTCTAGTTCGAACATTACTGTGATAATATACCGTATTTTTTTCGTTTGGAAAGGCCATCTACCGGATTTAGATCCGGTGCGGAATTTTACCCGCAGTGCGTGCGCTTCCACACATTTTTATATCTTACAAATGTCGCGGAAAAAACCACACTGCTCGTAGGCATTTATGCATAGCGCCCGTTTAGCGGTTATGTCCAAGTAGACAAATTGCCGTCCTGAAAAAAAAAAAAACAAATTAATGTCTTTTAACATATACTTATATTGATATATCAAAATTTTGTTTATTGAAACGCAGCTGTTTATGTATGATTTTTTTTGCCTACCTGTATGTACGACAACAGTAAACTCAAAATCTGTTTTCCCGCTTTCTATCAGATTTTGTACACCGGAAACTTATATAATGTATCAATTGATAGGAAGTATAACAATTGTCAATAATACTTTAGAAATTGTAATAAATGATAAAAAATATATGTTTATTTTAAGTATAAATGATTTTCATAAAATGTTGTGTATGGAAAGTATTCGTTATTTCGTAATTGATAGGTCATACAATATCATAAAAATTTGAATACCATAAAAAGATAATTAAAAATAAAATTAAACTGAACCGATTTACATAGAATATTGTACACGGAAATTATGTATCATTATGCACGTGTGAGCTAATAGCATTACATATAATACAATAAATACTCTTAAAAATGTTTTATTCTGAACCGACTTTCAGAACATTTTGTACACGAGAAGTATGCCATTTTAAAATTAATATTCTATTCGCATTATCGTTATAGTTATAGAAATCATATAATATGTTTATATTTTCATTAGCTGATATCTGCCTGCTTCATATGTGAATCTGTTGCTCTTATTGGCGATAAGAATTGTGTACAAAAGTAAATCGCAAAAAGAAATATGGCAAAGTATCAATAGAGTCATAAAGTACATATATTTTTATTAGTATGTTGGTCAAAATAGCGTTGTAAATAAACCATTATTTCTTAATAATATGTAAAAATAAAAAAGTTACCAAGGCTTATTAAATTTTTTAAAGTTTAATGAGTTGTTTGAGTTTCCATAACGTGTTAACAGCCATCATGTGAAGAAAATACGGTGAATTGCGGTGACAAAATCTATTGAACCACCGGAACATGGTATGCATAATACACAAATTCCTATTGATTTCGTCATGATTGGACCGGTAGATCAGTCTCGAGGAAGCGATCGATATCTTTGAACAGCTGAGATGTTAAAATGTTATGTGCGATAGTACAAGTCAGGATTCATGCAACGGAGTTCGTTTCTCGGTATGATGTGGCGTTGTGTTGTTTTATATCGTCGACTCCTTCAGTAACCATGTTAGTTTCATTCCGTTCTCATAACGTGTCTATGCTGAATTATCGGAGCCGTACCTTAATGAGAGGATAGAAGAACGTATTGTCGATACAGATTTACACAATTATTCGAGAGCAATTTGTATATTGCCTAGTGCACTCTTCCGGTCTATTACGAGGACGACACACTGCTTCAAGATGCTTTGATTTTTATCAAACTGGAGCTAACACTGATCATCAGTTGGATCCGGCTTCTGAAATTAAAGGTGGCGGCGTAGCATTGTATTTACATACCAATAGGGATATTTGGGAATACCAAGAGGGATATTTCATATTGTTATGATTTTTTGACAATTACTTGTTACTTAGAAATATTTATATATGGATATTAACATCTTTTGTTTTATCTTCAAAATTCTATAAAACGAACTGTCCGCTTTGACTACGCGCTGCTAAACTAACGAAGAAAGAAAATGGCAACTGAACGTCAATTTTATCAATTCTGGCAATATTTCTGAAGTATATCTGTTACTGCCTTTTGTCTCATTAACGTACTTACTTTTTACTATGGATAGTTTTGTAACCTAACAGTTTTCAACATTTCGTGCGATTTTTTAAATGGTTTCTTTCATACGAATCTTGCCCTGATGATTATAAATACTACAAAAATATAGCCAAATTGGTGCAGCTGTTATGAAGTGATGCGCTTACATACATTGTGTTACATACATGTAATTGATTTATATTTATATAGATTAGAATTTAAGAGTCATAAACCAACCATAGCACGACAACTTTGATTTGAATTTTAAAATGATAGTCTAGTATAAGTTTAATGTATTAATACCTTATTCATGAGCATTGTTCCTGTGGTTTTTTAAAGTGTAACTGGCCTTATAGAGTTTAATAACATGAACCGTCGAGTAATTAACACAAGAATAATTGTAAGTACCGTAGGCATGTTTAAAGCTGGTACTATCTAAACCTTTCTACCCAGTATCTCAGATATCAATGAAAATTATATATCGTTTTACTAGAAATTGAATAAAGTGCCATACTGGAAATAAAGTTAATGCAGTAGCAGTTTTATTCAAAATTCCAATACGGGAAATCCCAATCTCACGGCGATACAGCTAGTGTAAAAACTCCACCAATCCTATAATTCGATGTTAGTAAAATTCAAAACGAACAGTAGTTTGTCTTTGTTATTTAAATCAAAGTCTCTTCGTTTTCCAGCCTAAAGTGTGCATGATCAGAAGGTGACTTGTTTAGGCTCAAGAATACTTGTTTGCTTTGCTAGTGAGTTTTAGTTTCACCCAGGTTCGTGGTGATTGAACACATTATTGATGATTTCCATATGGAAAAAGTCGACTCTAGTACGCACTAGATGCCTTTACGTAACTATCATGTTTTGAAAAGGAATTGGTATTGGTGCCCTAACCGAATTAATTTTGGAAGGAGACACCGTGATTGCATTTGATTTTTTTTTTGATTGCATTGGTATGATGAGATCGTAAAGCCTGCAGTTATGTTACACATAGTTAAAGTGAGATAGGAGCTCCTACTTATGCATGATTATGCCCCTCTTCCACGCATGGTGCTACTGATAACAACTACCCTTCAGGAGTATGGTTTTACGGTATTCGGCTTTCACAGTCATTAGAAATATCCTATCAAACAAGTTTGAGACAAGTAGTAAATTCGATCACCGAAGAAGTTTTTTATCGCATACTAAGATACTGATACAATAACTTATTCCATTTGAGTGCTTACTCATAATTTGCTAAAAGATAAGTGCCCACCGCATTCTTCGTATCTCGCTGCGACCATGTTCAAATAAAACTTTATTAATTACTCGTTATTATAAATTCATTTTTGTGTATTTCTGTCCTCTTTTAAAATCCTGTCCTAAAGTAGCCAAGTAGTTAAGTAAAAAAAAATAATAAAGGTAGGTAGGTAGACTTCTAGATTGCTGCCAGTATCCACACGATTGTTTTTAAATATATATTTTGATAACTCATATGGTTAAACCCTTAAAGGTAAAATAATCAGCCTTTCATTTAATGGTACAAATGCTTTAAACACAACATAATGTATTCAGTGGTATTAATCATTTCTGACATTTTTGGTTATATTAACCTTACCAGTTTTCTTAAAGTATTTCTAACACATTTAAGTCACTGGTAAACATCAATAACCATTTTTGTTTAAAACATGTTCATTCTAACTTGGGCACATTTATTTATCGGATGAATAAAAGATGATACTCTTTTAAGATACTGGTGGTTCCTAAAGATGTATTTTGCGTGATGTTTCGATTGCAATTAATTATGCAATATTTTACTTTTACAAATGACTTCTATATACCTTTTTTATCTTTAAGCGTTATCTGGTAATTTTATCAATGTAAAACAATTATAATTAAAACTTCAATAATAATTACAAACCACATGTTTATTTCAATTCAATTTCAACGTTATTTACGTTTCATTATTTTTCATACTTTATTTGCAACGCATTGATTGTCCCAGTGTGAAAACTTGTTTAAAATAAAAATGAATTATAACGAAACCAATATACCGATTTCAGAAATAAGTGCCACAACGAAAAACGACGGAGGGAACTTGAAAACGAAACTATCAATCAGCTCGAGGAGCTACTTGGAGCTTGTCTGGCTGATGTAAAACAGCCAGACAAAAACGGAATCGTCCGCGAGACTACTCGTCAGATCCACGAGATTCTCAAGCGACAACGTGGTTGTATTGGCGAATGCCCCATATTCGCGACCCATTGTCTCTCGCCCGTACAAGCCGGTGAGATTAGCTCCTCACAGCAGCAACCGACAAGTAGTGACTTTTATATTTCGGATTTGTCCAGTCTTATCGAGGTATAATACCATAATTATATAATAAATAGTAAACCAAAGTACAACTCAAAAGTATCGCGATATTATAATAAATTTGTATTCTCTTTTCGGGTATTAAATGACTCAGCTAATTTATGAATAAGAATCACTAACAAATGCATAGAAGTCAAAATATATAAAATGCCAAATTAATTAAAGTTGAAATAATTACGTTTATTTACGTAATAATCGACTTGAAACTTGCCACCTTTAGAACCACATTATATGATTAATGTTATAAGATGTCAGACCAGAATTTAAGCACTTCTAAATTATAAATACATTATTCCATAAACTGGTTTACAAAATGTAAAAGTTCAGACTGCACTTTTTTTGTTTATTTTGTTATTTAAAAACAGACGAGAGGTAATATTTATATTGGAATATTTTTTGTAGAAAATTATTATTATGTATTTACGTGAATAAATATCATACATTGTACCTTCACGTAATAAATAATTAAAGAGGCAATTAATATTATTAATTATTTTTGGAAAATGTTGAAATTTATATTATTCGCGAAATTTAGTCGTCTATATATATAAAATGTTCATATATATGAATTAGTTATGTGCCACTTTAAAACAGAAGAAATATGCAAGGGCATTCAAGTAATTGGTCCCATGAGCCTATGGGAATTGGGAAAGCGTACATATGTCGCGTGAAATTATTTTAGATCACGCAATAAAAAAAGTTAAAATACAGCTTGAACTACTATTATAGAAATTAGTATAATAAAATTCAAATTAAATTTATATAAGAATTATTTTAAAATGTAAATATAGTGGTTATTATCTTACGGGATAGGACAGTAATAAGTCAAAAAGTTATCAGTTATTTACCAATTCAATGAGAATTTAGATAAAAGAATACAAGGTTTAATTACACTAACAACTAATCACTTGAAATCTGATACCCAAGTACGTACTTGATCATACAACGTAATTAATTTATTTCGTACTAATGAAACAATGATAAAATATTTACAATTATAATTAGTTTTATGGATATTAGGCTTCTTTATGGTAACAAGTCTGATGGCATCATAATAAAGAAAAAATTTGACAGTTTTGTTTTGTTAAAGAACAATATATTCTAATGATGCAAAATATTTCATTAATTCTTATAGAATAATCTTACTTTTATCAAAAACCCAATTGTTCTAATATCTGCTGTTGTGCGCGCATTAGATACTCAAAAACCGCTGGATATATTTAGATGAAATTTTTAGTTTTAAGTTTTAGACACAATTATCTAAAAGGAATACAGGCGTATAAGGTTTTTCTACTTTAAACAGTTAAAACCTTAAATTAAACATTTTCTTTTACGTATGTGTGTGCTGTTTAGAGAAACGGAACATGAGGCTGCTAATAGTTTGTTTTTCAAAATTGCCTGTAATTGTACAAATTAAATTAAGTCATCGTTCAATAGCTGAAGACGACGATCTTTGAGTTTTAAAATGTAGTAGTACCAGGGCGACCGAGCCTAGCTCGGTTTTTTTAAAAACAATTTTTAAATAAACTGTTGGGTTTGCCTCATAAAATTAGCATTTTTTCATAAAAAAAAATCAATTGATAGCCCTTTTGCTGTCACTCGGATTCGAACTGGGGTTACACCGATTTTCGAAGCAACCGATTTCCACCTGAGTTATTTTTATTTTGAAAGCGGTGGCGAAATTAACCTTCATATTCTAGCTATATTTTTTCATTGCTTGAAATCTCAGTTAAAAAAAGTTTTCTATGAATAAAATACATACATATTAAGTTTCACGAAAATAGATGACGCCGTTTCCGAGATCCTGAATATATACAAATATAAAAATATACAAGAATTGCTCGTTTAAAGGTATTAAGATAGATAATTTAACCTTCATTGTCATTATCGTTCTTTTTAAATTCACGATTACTGTCTCGTTTAGGGGCCATAGAAGCAATTAAATTTAAATAAACTCAAACACGAAACAAACAAAAACTACCTAGCAATCGACTAACAATCAAAAGCAAGCGAAAGAGTGCGGAAATACATAGGTGGATGCCCTCTATATTTACTGCCCGAAGAACAGAACTTCCTCCGATTGCTGATGGAGCAAATATCCATTAACACGTAAATCGAAACAATTGACATATCTTTGAGAAGTAGTGTCAATAAATTGCTTGGTGTATCTTGAAACGGCGTCACTCGAGGACTTTCTGTACTTTTAAAATGAAATTTCTTTGGGCGTGGCTATAGATAATTGAATTCAAAATTACAGAAGTATATCAGATATTTTCATTAACAGGCTCTTATTAATGTAACAATAAATAATAACAGCCTGTGAATATAATTGTTCCCGTTCTGTTATACTTTAAAAGTTGTCATTTTTTTTTAATGTAAAGCAAAGTGTCGTGTTACTGAAGAACACGTTATCTTGTAGTCGTTTGTATTTCTGAAAGAGTTAGACGCGTTCTGAATATGCCATATTCACGATATTATAGTATTAAATTTAAAGGAGTTTTACTTCAAACTTATAACGTTTACGGTTTATGTCGTTGCTCAATTGTAACATACGTAATTGAAATATGTAGTTAAATCAATTCATATTTTGATAATTTATTCTCATTTATAGGGACTCAAGCATTACACAAATAATCTCGGATTGGTCTTGTTGGAATTAAATTCAAAGGGTGAAATCGAATGTATATCCGATAATATCAAAGAATTTATATTATTGGACAGAACTGAGCTATACAAGGAGTCTATTTATTCGATTTTACATAAGGAAGATCATGGAAAATTGAGACCATTATTAAGAAATATACAGAACTTTGGTTGGGGATCAGGTGATCTAGATAAAGTCCACGTAATTCAAGTCCAACTTCTAATAAAAAAGTCAGATGGAACCGATTGTACTGAGTAAGTATCATAAATATAACAAGAGATACTATAATATACACAAATCAACATTGACTAGGGATATTATTATTTTCGACATTTAACTAGGTATATATGGTAATAATTATTTTGTTTGGCACTGCGCTACGTTTGCTTTGTCATACGATGAAGTAACCATAATCGAGGAATTACGTTTTGATTGGTGT
Organism: Antheraea mylitta; assembly: GCA_014332785.1. Classification (NCBI taxonomy): domain Eukaryota; kingdom Metazoa; phylum Arthropoda; class Insecta; order Lepidoptera; family Saturniidae; genus Antheraea; species Antheraea mylitta. Next base: position 9,228,603 of record JACEII010000008.1, read on the forward strand.
TTAGGGTATTGATAACCACCGGCTTCGAACATGCGCAGTGTTTTTATCATTTCTCGCCTTCAATGTCGATATTCCATGGATTCCATTATAAGGATCAAAAGATCAGTAATAGTTAAAAGAGAACCACCGTCAACAGTGGTTATACCTGTATTAATAAACCTGTACTTCTGTCTGTGTTCATTTTTTCCAATATTTTATGATAGATAATTTCACGCTCGTGGGTGAATTAAGCGCCGTTTGCATCAGAAAACGTTTTATTTCTACTCGTACAGACAAAAACCCAATAGACTCATTATGACACAATTACAATAAAGTCGCACTCAGTCCTATTTTTGTCATTTCGTTTTTGTGGGCACTCTAATTTTTGAAAGTTGTAAGTCTATAATTATTTTTTATCTCTAAAAGTGCAGAAAAGTGTACTTTGTTATTTTTGATATTTGCGGTATATAATACTAAAATACTGTTCTAAAATTTTCAGAACGAAAACCAACTTAGGCAATTTTTTGGTATTTTCCAATTTTCCTTTAAGGGCACTGCGTGCCCCACGGAGAAGCTCTGGTCACACTTACACCTTATAACATATACTGTAGTCACAGTCCGCTTCGAGATCTCTAACTTTTATTTTCTCTTCGTTATCTCTCCATTGTCTAGAAACTAACCTAGTGTAAAACTAACCTAATCTTGTAAAATTGTAAAAAATACTGACAGTTCATGTGTATCATGTAATCATAGTAATCTAGTCTTCGTTCATTTATAAAGATCCGTTTGTTTCTTTAAATAATCGTTTTTTTTTATTCAATACCATTTGAATATGATTCGATTTCGATGAGTACTCTAAAATAGCGATTACACCAATTGCAAAAAGTGAAAAATGCGGTCGTCCTTTTCGGATTTTATTATAGATTTTTTTTCTCGAACTAACTACTCTATTGACCTAGCAAAGTCTTAACAGTTTCACTGGACTACAAATAGTAGAAACACTAAATGAAGCAATGAGGCAAAAACAAGTAATAATTTAAAGTTGTGTTGAGAATCCAAAACTTAATAGTAATTTAATATGATATTATAATAATAGTATAACGAGACTTCAGGTTTTTATAGCTAAAATGATTCGTTTTTACTGCAACACTGCGTCATCCCTTTCCTAGTAAAAGCCTTACGTGTAATCTATACGAATATTATAAAGAGGTAAAGTTTGTGAGTTTGTGACGTTGTAGGGGGTAATCTCAGGAACTACTGGTCCGATTTAAATAATTATTTCAATGTTATATAGCTCATTCATTGAGAATGGTTATAGGCTATATCTCATCACGCTAAGACCAATAGGAGCGGAGCACAGGTGAAAAATGTTTCAAGATCGGGATTTTTTTCCTTTTGAGAACTGCTACGTGTTAGTGTATCTAAGCTACGCGAACGAAATCGCTGGCTGTGGATAGTAATAAATAATCAACGAAACGTTGATCTCGATTATTATTTTTGCGTCCATTGTTCTACGTTATTATTTTTCATTAAAACCTCTATAATATTATCACAATGATGAGTGGTTATCCACTAAAATAAAATTGTAACTCTTTTCATCATGCGGGCAACTTTATACATACAAAAAACAAATATCTTTATTTATTAGAATCTTTTACATAATATATAACCCTAATTATGGCCCCAAACTAGCCAATGCCAGTCTCATGGAGGCCTAATTCGTGATTGCGGATTGCCTTTAATTATTGGTGGCGCGTATCGAGTTTACACGTTTAGAGGAGATTACATTTAAAAAAATTAAAGTTACGGCAAAGAAGATACGAAAATCATATAATCACGTAGACTTAGAAGTAAGCACACAGTTAAATACAGTTTTTGTAACACGCGCTCCACCGCCTCCTTTTAAACTCTATGTAAAGACACATAGAGTGCATAGCGAAACAAGCATAATGTAATTTTCGCAGGAGGTATATTTAATATCCACTTTGAAGAATATATATAGGTATTGATAAAGTACTAAGATTTAATTTGTTAATTCAATTCGTTTTTGACAAAAACAATTGAAAAACAGTTTCTATTCTTAAAAAATGAACGGATTTTAAATTTAATTGTGTTTGTTATTGCCCATCGCATAATAAAATAAGTAGTGTTATAGGATTCCATTAAACGAATGACAAAATAAAACCGTAATAATTTCTATGAGTGTAATTATTTATCTATTTTTTTTTTGTATATTCATATTTAGACGCTTAATGGCCTTCTGTATTATTTTTCCTTCAAATTTATCGTAAATAAAAAGTAATCGATATTACGAATTTGGAATTTATTATTATTATCATCATATAATTCACAGATACAGGCTCTAATTCAGGCGCTAAGAAACATATAAACCAGTACTGAATATCGTAATATAAATCTTTTGTATTATAATGTATTTTGTTGAATAAAGTTATTATTATTATTTTAAGTATAAAAACACGCCTGTATGTCAATCTGTCACGTCTGTTCGCAATAAACTCCAAAACTACTGAATGGATTTTCATTCGGTTTTCACCAGTAGATAAAGTGATTCACGAGGAAGGTTTTGATATATAATTTGTCAAGGTTTTTTTTTATCAGGGCGGTCGAAAATATTATGAAGCTTTTATAAATACTAACAATATAATCACTTGTTGGTACAATGAATAAAATAAAATTCTTAATATTCTGTATATAAATATTTTTCAATTACTAATCAGTTTGTTTTGCTTAAATAGGTTAATTGAATGTTCATTTGGGTTTGGAATTCTAGACAGGCATCTTCCATATGCTTACCGATTAGGCCTCCCACGGCAGCGGCTCAAGCCTAGGTTCGATCCCTCGGTAGGGAGCCCTTGAGTGTGTTGCTTGCGCGATACGGTGACACAAAATATACATCACTGCTACAACACTACACGATCACCCCCACACACGTGCACGCCTACACGCTTACACATGAAAGTGGAAGCGTTTACTTTTTCCCTTATCGAACTGAAAAAACTCCAAATTTTCCGCTTGGTACACATATACGTTTCAACAACTCATACATATATGAATAGATAGCTAGGTTCGTTGAGATAGGTCGCGATTTTGCATGCAACAGGCAACAGCTTGAACCCTTGAGCTAGTTGCCAAAATAAAATCGTCCGAGTGCCTTAAGCGCTCGCCTTAGTAGTTCAATGAGGCTGTTAAGACCTTGCTAGGTAAATAGCGTGGTCCGTTCGAGAAAAAAAAATGGTTGCTGTAATATTTGAAAAACAAGAAAAAATAGTCAACGATCCTTCATTCATTTTTACATTCGCAATTAAACCTGGACATCCATATGTCTTGTAGTACTTCTTTTCTATTCTGTACAGCATAATGTTGTTCTATGGTTTATATGACGCGAAATAGAAATTTTATAAGGTTGTATTTGTACCTGACATACAAATAACATAAAAAGACAGTAACAGAACTTCAGATTTATTAGTAAACAAACATATTTTATGAACATCTTTGCTCTCCTGTTGTTAAGTTGGATACTATGAATTTAAGGTTTTTTTTTAAAGCGAAACTATATTACAACTAAATAGACATTTTTTTTTAATGAAATACAGTTACGTGGATGCAGTGATACACGCTGCGCCGGTGCGCGGCTTGTCTTCAGAGGGGGCCGGCTCCGTCATGTGCGTCATCCGGCGCTGCGACGACGCGTCGGCCGCTCTGCTACCCGACGACCGCGGCCCGCCCGCCATCACCGCCAAACAATCTGATCACATCGTCTTCAGATTAGATTGCAACTTTACTATCCTGTGTATGTCTACTACCACTTCTATATTTAATAAATATATTAATAATGCTAATAGTATATAAGTACTTTTCAGTGTTGAAATATAAAAAAAAAAAAACAATTATTAATGTTTGGTTTAACTTTTTCAGTTTGTGATTTGAGTGGAGTGGAAAATTTTATACATTCTCCAATAACTCTAGTGGGTACTCGTTATTTGGATCTCGTCGAAAGTACAGATCGTGTACGTGTAGCTGCACATTTAAAAGAAGCCGCGTGTCTTCCTGAACCACCTGCTATCAGTGACCCTTTTCGGTTGCGTTTTACCCCCGAGAAGCCGTGGTTGCGAGTTAGTGCTCGATCCCGCTTGTTTAGGATCCAATCGACCGACGGTGAATTGAGATTCATAATGTCAACGCACACCGTAATAAGCGACGAGGATATGGAGCTCCTCGACTCGGACGGCCCCAGACCGCCGGTAGGCGGACCTTTGATGGCGTCTGTTGCAAATGGAGAATCTTCTACCTCCGATTCACGATATCGTTCTCCCGTGAGCCCGGCTGAACCTCCATTCTTAATCAATGATTTTGAGTTCGAGCCATGGGCGTCAACGTTACTCGGGGACATGTCTAGCGAAGATCCTAAAGAAATAAAAGAAGAGGGCAGCGAGAATCCACCGACGCCGCTCACTCCCCGTGCACCGCCAACGCCTGGCGAGAGCACACAGAACGCACAGCCTGTGGAAGAATCTAACAGGTTGTGGAAGCTGTTGACAAAGAAATTACCGGCGACGACTGAATCGAACAGCGTGACTTCGAATACGACAGTAAATTCAAATAATCGTATACTAAAAGATCTGCTGAAGCAAGAAGATGAGGATGCAACTGGTAGCGAAACATCTGCGCCTCATACTCCGCACACGCCACACACGCCGCTGACACCTCTAACTCCGCACACGCCGAGTTCAGCGCTGTCACCGCTGCACACAGCGCAAGCGCACACGCGTCCCCCGTCGCACTCACCGCATCCTCCACACTCGGCGCAATCCCACACCACGTTAGTGTCCCACGCGACACACGCAACCCATGGGTCTCACACCAATCACGCTGCTTCTGTTTCACATTCCATGCAGCAAGGTCATCAACACAACACTTCTGATGTTCTAAAAAAGGTTAGTAACGAAGAAACCTATTATGAGTCATCAAAAAATTTCAACCATTGGCATTGCTTTACGCTAATGACTAAATGTGTTTTAGATATTGAATGATAAATCGGACGAGGAATTGGATTTGGATAGCAGACGAAATTCTGGTGATGGCAGTCGAAGCGCATCACAACCTAGCGCCTTACTCACGCAATTGCTCTCTGGCAGTAACGGATCTGCGGGCAACGGCCGTTCGCAAGAAGGCAATGACAGCTACCTTGAGAGGATCGCCGGTGTAAAACGCAAATTCGAAGAGGCTATAATGATGGCTGGCAATATTAAAAAACCCACACCTGATAATCAGCAGGTAATTAAAAACTACGATTGCCAATTTTTAGTTAACGATTTTTTATTAAAAGGGTAGGTATAGTTCAATTTGTCATTTTCCATCTCAATACCTAGAAAGAAATTCACAGATTTCTTATTTTTGGTGAATCATAATAAAACAAATAAAAGACTGCTATTTGAACTCAACTTTAAAGTTAAATAAGGCCGGACCAATTTGTGCTCGAACATTACACACGGAAACACTGATAACCTGAATATAACATAAGGATCCAGTACCAAATGCTATAAAATGCAATAAATTTTTGACGAACCTATATGTATTTTTACGTTTCTGATCTCTCTCTAAATCTTAGGGTATAGACATACAAATAACTCATTTAATTAGAATTAAAAATAATTAAACATTTATATAAATATTAAACACTTAAAATTTACATATTCAGGTAAAATTACCTGAATTAATGTTCAGCCTAATGAAGTCAACCAACCAAAACAATATTGCATTAGATAGACATCCAGGCAGCCTTGATCTGTCTATTAAAGTGTCATCTCACATTCCAAGAATCATAGTCCACTGATTGTCAACAATAAGAGTGATATTTAGGTTGGACTATTGAAAACCTTTTAATTGATAAAACACCTCGAAATCGCCTGAACCTAAGTTTGAGAGTTCCAATATTATTTATAACGAACCTACAAAACTTACAATGAAAAAAAAAGTACATTCATTTGTTACAGCAGGTGACGTCTAGTGCTGTTTCTGCTATTTCTTCAACGCCTTCGTCGATTGCGTCGAGTACAATTACAACGGGTGCAGGCATGAGTCAACTCTGTCAGAAAAATCAGATTCTCGTGGCGTTGCTGGCGCGAGAACGAACCGCACCTCCGGCTCCCTTACCTATACCTAACACGAATATGCGAGCGTATGGACCCGGTCCGCGACCGCGTGCACCTCCGCCGCAACACCCTCAACAGCAACATCAACAACAACACCAACAACATCAACAACATCAGCAGCATCAGCAGCACCCGCAACACCCGCAGCATCCTCAACATCCGCAACACCAGCAGCATGTACCTCACCCGCAACACGTGCCTCACGCTCAGCAACAGAGGCAGCACTCGACTCTCTCTAATATACTCGCCGGCACGAATCAGTAAGTACAAATCATGTTTTATGTTTTCTTTACATAGTATAAAGTGAAGTTGTTTCCACTATCTCTGCTTTTAGATCTTTTAAACTATTTAACGGATCTTAATACAATACAATTTGCAATAGATAGTGATTCAAGTGGAAGGTTTATACGTATAACACTTACATGTCATGGTACAGAAAGCCGAAAAATTCATAGATTTGTAATATGATGTCGTAACAAGCATATTTTATGCGCTTAAATCGCAAACGCTAAATACGATAAAAAATCTCTAAAGGATAACCCACAGTAACCATTTTTATCTTTTTACAAAAATAATTGTGTTATTTACCAAGTAATTTCATACAGTACAGTATTATTCCGTATCCAATTAAATACATTCCATACGTTTTATATGTCATGTAAATCTAAATTGCCCTTAACAGTAGTATTTCATTAAAATGTATATATATATTGCAACCGTACGAAGCTGGGGCGGGTCGCTAGTATACAATAATATATGATTGTTTCTTATTGGTTTTAATATGCACAGTTACAAAGTGCAATTTACGTCAGGGATTGTTTCGAGTTGAATGTACTTTAATAGAGTAATTGTTGCGTATGAAGTACATCACTTTACAAATTTCAAAAATGTTACAAAATTGTCTTAAAAGAAAGTAAACTTTAGTTATTTGAGGGAGGTATTTTCCATAAATATGTCTTGAAATGTATTAAAGAAGTAACAAGTACAAATTTAATTAAATACGGCTTAGATGACTTATGAAAATTTGTACGGGGAAATCGTATACATCTCTTAGTTTACATTAACTAGCTGTTTTGTTTTATAACGTGACTTTATTGGAGATTATTGGATAATTATCAGTCGCGTGAGCAACGTGAACGGCGGTGCGAGCGCGACTACGGTGTCGAGTGCGGAATGCTCACCGGCGAGCATACAGAGCGGGGCGGGCGCGCAGTCGGGGCCGCGGGGACAGGGGGCACAAGGGGGAGGAGGGGGCGAGGTCACCGCTCACAGTCACCTGCAGATGGTGTTACAAGGCGGCGGACTGCAGGGCGGGGCACGCTCCTACCCGCCGCCGCAAGCGCCCTCCCCGATACATTACGCGAATACAGCACCGCACCACGTGTACAACAACCAGCCACCGTAAGTTACCACACTCCACATAAAATAACAGTTTGATCTTTGTGTTACAGTCTCATGACTAGTACAGACGTCAACGTAAGCTTAAATTGGCGCCGTCAATGATATTTTAATTTCAGTACCTAGGCGACCGAGCCTATCTCGGTTCTTTAAAAAACATTTTTAAATTAAAATAAACTGTTAGATTTGCCTTACATATATCCAATTTTTTTATTTAGAAAAAAAAAATGCATTTGAATTGGGGTTACACGGATTTTCGAAGCAAACAATTCCATCTGAGCTATTTTTGTTTTAACAGCGGCGGCGAAATTTACCTTCATATTCTAGCTATATTTTTTATTGCCTGAAACCTTAGTTAAAAAAGTTTTCTAAAACTAAAATCTAAAAGCTAGATCGATTTATCGTTCTCGAAACCACCAACATACTAAGTTTCACGGAAATAGTGACGGCCGTTTCCGAGATCCTGAATATATAAAAATATACAAGAAATGCTCGTTTAAAGGTATTAGATGTAATCTTTTTGGAAAATAATTTATTACAGTAAAGGAACTTCTTTTAATATATCTTTGATATAATATCATAAATAAGAAAATGAGTTTGTTTTGTTTGTTTGTTAAGCTTTCACGCTTTAACTACTGAAGTGATCTAGAAATATATACACATTGTCAAGGGTACAGAAAAAGACATAAAATACCTTTCATCCAGTAAAAATGAGTTATTCCCGAGGGTAGATCAAATATGTGTTATAACGAGCGAATTCGCGGGTAAAAGCTAGTAAATTATACATATAACAAGTAAACTCTACCCGATTATGAATATTCCATTAACTTTGTTAGCTAATATCAACTATCATACTTATTTAACTCCTCAAGTTTTGTAGTTACAGGTCCTGGTATAGTTTGTTACATGTCATGGTTCACTAGTAGCTAATAAGTGTCGTATTACCTCATAGTGTTTTACAGCAAGATCCTATGTTCAGTTATTTATTAGGGGATTTAGGGAATGGGAACTCTGTAACAAACTGTAATAAACGGTTCTACTGTACTGTATTATGATTAGATATTACAATTACTATTTATAGTGTAATTAATGGTTTCACTGATATGATTTTAGGAGCGGTAGTACGCGTGCTCAAGGCGTTGGTGGTGCCTCGGGAGAGAGTGAACTGCCAAGTGATCAAACACTATCAGATATCCTAGACGAAGTGATAAACAACATGCCCGACTCCGACAGGTCCGCACCCGATGTTAGCGGTCGTCAACGTCAGGTTAGTTGAGAGTTGTATTCCTATTATTATTATTGATCTAAAACACCTATAGACGCGGGTAAACCTGATTGTTGCCGTGGCGACTGTGTGAGACGTGGCGACGTGATGCCATGCACAATCTCTCTTACCGCACTGAGATCGCATAGTGTAATTTGAGAATTCCAGGAGTTGAGATTCGTTCGATTCGAATTCGATTCAATGTTTCACATGTACCGGGCGTCCCGTGACGCCTCATTTTTTTTGTATGTTTACTAATATTATAAACACGAAGCTGAGTTTATCTCTTTTATTGTTACGCTTTTTCATCCTTAATTACTTAACCGATCGTCATGAAATTTTGCATATATGTTGTCAGAAGGGTAGAAACTGACAAATGGTAACGTTCTTCTAGAAAACGAATTCTGTTACCTAAGGAAGTTTTGGGCGACAATCTATTTATGTTTAAGTCAATATTTGATAGCAATCCATCTGATTTTATATGAATAAACACAGATATTGAAGTGCTTCACAAATGCACATACTGATAGTGGCTAGTGGCTACTCTAGCGAGCAATGCAGAAATACCCTGTTACCAATATTATTAAGATGTTTTCCGCCACCAATAGCTCTATAAACTAATTTATAAAGAGAACTAAAACGGATCAAGGGTTGATGATTGTCTGCTGCTTATTGCTAAGTGGCTTCTGATAAGTTATGTGTTTCAAGCCAACATTAACGGCTTTTGGCTGCGGTCGATGATGAGGTTTATTGTTGAAATCAATATTTCCAGAACGGAAACGATTAAATGAAAAACGTACTGTGGATTCAATTGCGTGTGGATACCTGTTGCGTCTGTCATACATGTCATTGATATTGTGTACCATCTTTTGATGCCACATAAGAACTTGTATTCATAAAAATTTAAAATAAGAAATTATCTAATAATTAAAACATCTCTGTAATATCAACATTACCAAAAACCTGATAAGCTAATGTTAGAGTGGAAACTCAAGATAATAGACGTGATATTGGTGAGAGCTTACCACTATGGCATCATCTATACTAATATTATAAAGCGGTAAAGTTTGTGAGTTTGTGACGTTGTAGGGGGTTATCTCTGGAACTACTGGTCCGATATGAATAATTCTTTCAGTGTTATATAGCTCATTCATCGAGAATGGTTATAGGCTATATATCATCACGCTAAGACCAATAGGAGCGGAGCACAGATGGGAAAAATGTTTCAACGTTCAATGTTTCGGAATGTTTTTTCCTTTTGAGAACGCGAACGAAGTCGCGAGCAGAGTCTAGTCGTTTCTAAATTTAAAAAAAAGGAGATAATAGTGTACTAATGTTAGGAGCACATTTTTATACACATTATTAAACATATAAATTACACGAAAGTACAATTGTTTATAAATACAATTATGGGTTTGTAAGAAGCGAGAAGGATTTGCAAGGACGTTTAATTTTTCAGATTACACTAGTAGGCACACCCTGTTTCAACTTGTAACCTAACTCAACTAAGAATTGCCTAATTCATCGTTACGAATATTTTCCTGACATAACACCCGCTATATTATTCTGACTCAGTGCTGCTGATCGGTAGGCATTAGAAGTTTATCTTTAGCAACGGCTTTGTCTTGTTATTTAGAATATTTCACCGTGACGGTGTAAAAATTTGCGCTATAACTCATAAAAATGTAATATAAGCATACAGATATACATAATAATACACATTTTAGATTATTATTTTTTTATAATATGTTGTCATGGTCCTCTTTGCAAACAACACATGACTCATACTCAAAGTGAAAAAAAGTTTCGAACGCTAGGTACCTAACTATTTATTAATTCCTATAAAATTTGTAATTGATGTTCCCTAAATTATTGATTGTTAAATGCAAATAATTTAAAATAAATTAGTATTCTCTTGTCTAATGTTCCACATATTGATAATTGAATCGAAATCGAAGGTAGCTTTGTTTTTGGGAATTACATTGGATTTGAAACTACAATGGGGTCCTCACTTAAAAAAATTGGCTGGAAGATTAAGATCTGCTGCATACTTTGTTTGCAAGATTTGCCAGATAATAAATATTGTCACTGCTGGGTTGGTCTGCATTGCTTATTTTCATATGACATTTAGGTGTGGCAACGGCTACTTAGGTAGACCATATCTGTAATAGAAAAAGGCAGTTTGAGCAATTAACAATATGGCACCTCGCAAATCATTAAGGGCTGAGCTTCAGGTATTCATTATCTTATCTCTGCTCTCCCAATACATTCTTGTTAATTAATTTTATGTATGCTCGCAAAAACTGAAAAAAAAACCTAGGTTTAATAAAGACTAGCATTATTTAAATACTGGAAAGTCATCTTATACCCTGTTTCTGACTTTCTAAAACCAATAATAGTTTTTTAGGTAATAGGTCTTATAATAAATTCCTAAAGCTTACCGATTTGCCGGATAGTATATTGGAGCACTGAGTCAAGCTGATTTTGATTTTAAAAAACTATTATAGGATGGTTCAGTGTGTGACCGATTGTAATGTCTGGGACCAAACCTCTCAGTACATAGACTAAAAACTATTTTAGCTATAATGTATTGTTATAAAAAATTCATATGATATTTGGGATATTATATATGTACAAAAATATAATTCAATAGGATTATTCATAGCTGGATTTTCTTGTGTAATTATATTTTATGTTCTTTCACAGGGGATGAAAGAAAAGAATGCTGTTATCAACGCTATCAGACAAAGTCTAATGCAGTGTGAAACAGTCACCAAAATCCCAATAGTTTCGAGTCCTGGGGCGCCACCGGTATACTCCGTTCAAAGTCCAGTAAGATTTTTTTTTTTTCATTATGCATAGAGATGACGTTACGTACGTTTTATATAAGATACAAAACTGTATAAAATGTCATTTGATAACTATTATAATTAATTGTGAACAAAAAATGTGTAGTTATGACATATATATAATTAATTTTATCATTGTTAACATAGAAAACAATAATGATTTGCGACGTAGATTCTCCGGACTTTGTTATATCAATATAAAATCTACATTCAAATTTTTTCAATTGGTTTCTAGTGTTGTGTATTTAAACATGGTCGGTTTATAATTTACTTTACAATAGACATATGTAGATAATGTGATACAATATTTTTGTATGACAATTGTGGTCCACTATCAAATAGTGGGGTAAAAATAATATGTCACAAGCTCGTATCTGATTGTAAATGTACAAAAAACAGCCTTTGGAACCATATACGAATGTCATTTGTAAATTTATTACCTATGGATTTGTTATTAAAAATAGTATTCTAGTATAGTATTAAGTTAATTAGTTGAATTTAGTTGTCGATGTGCTTTTGACATTTTAGTAGTTAATTGTATCTTTCCTACTGGAAATCTGGGGACGAGAATAGATAGTCTTTGAAGGATCTTGGAATCAAGGTCTGATGAGTATATGTAGATGATGGAGAGTTTCCTGTCATTATTCTTGTAGGGTAAGGTAAGTGGGTTGAGTGATCACCACCGTCCATAGACACTAGCAATACCAGGGGAGTCTGTGCGTTGCCAGCCTGTGTTTGGGGGAAATAAAGGCTGTGGAGGGGATGTGGGCATCCAGAGCTCTCCTGACCGAATGAAACTTTTTTTTTTTTCGAAATTACTACGCTATTGACCCAGCAAGGTCTTAACAGCTCTACCGGACTACTAAGGCGAGCGCTTAAGGCACTCAGCTGATTTTATTTTGGCAACCATCTCAAGGGTGCACGGCACACCTCGGCTTGGCTGTTGCCTGTTGCATGTAAAATCGCGATCTATCTTAGCTCACCTAGCTAACTATTTATATATGTATGAGTTGTTGAAACGCGTATGTGTGCCAAGCATACATGCCTCAACAACTCCTCCATATATTTATTATCGAAAAATTGAGAGTTTTGAGAGAGAGAGAGAGAGAAAAAAAGTAAACCCTTCCACTTTCATGTGTAAGCGTGTAGCGTGCACGTGTGTGGGGGTGATTGTGTAGTGTTGTAACAGTGATGTATATTTTGTGTCACTGTATCGCGCAAGCAACACACTCAAGGGCTCCCTACCGAGGGATCGAACCTAGGCTTGAGCCGTTGCCGTGGGAGGCCTAATCGGGTATCGAATGAAACGCAACAATACAAAAGTACTGTTATGTCACGTCGGTGTTTCTGTGGGTCGGGTGGTAGTACTTCGGGCGAGCCGACACATTCATGTTGAAACTTACAAAACTCATCTCGACGCTTGAGTTTGTCCGAACCGATGGTAGTTTTGACGTTCACAAGCGTCTTAAAAAGGTCTAAATTGAATAAAGTATTTGATATTATACGACAGGTGTCGTGCAATATGGGTGGGGGCGGTGCGCTGTACCAGGGTGGGAATGCGGGCGCGGGCTCGGCCGGCAGTGTAGCGCGCGCGCACGCACTCGCCGAGCAGGAACTCGCGCGTCTTTTGCAACTCCAGCGCTCGCAGCAAATGCTTGTCTCGCCAGAGGTTACTATCTTTTACTATACTGTCCTAGACATTGTTTTTTGATCGCTCTGAATATACACGCGTAATAGAAATTTATATACAAATATGTATTATGGATACAATTTAAGGATATACCAGGTGAAAGGTTAAACACTCGCAGTATTTTAGAATATGACACTTTATGGTCACATTTAATATATAAAAAAATAACATCAAAACAAATACTGATAAGTAACCAAGAAAACCTAAGTTAAAGTTTGTTCTAAGATTTTCAAAGTACACACATCAAAAAAGTCTAAGCGACATGCGTGATATTACAAATTTTACCATTTATATTAATAAATTTCTAAGTATTTACTCAAACAAAGTGCTTAGGTAAGTAAACTTTTTGTTATTGATGACATACTGGCTGGTTGTAAAAAAAAATTTGATTATGTTTTGTTTTTTCATAAAATTCAAATGACTGAGAATTTTTTTGAATTTAAGTGCGTTTTAATTGCTACGTTTAGTCTTGATTTTATAATTTTACCAACCATTTAAATAAAGTTAGCGACAAAATTGAATTGAATTGAACTTCATGAAGCAACGTCATTTGATGGCAGATGAAAGGCAAAGAGCTGTAAGGATGTTGCAAGCGGGAAGTAATCAATCTCAGGTATTTCGACATTTTGGCATTCATAGAAGTGTTATTTGTCGTCTTTGGCAGCGCTATAATAATACAGGAGAACCCGCTGAACAGCATCCAGGCCGTAAAAGAAGTACAACCACTCGGCAAGACCGGTACATACAACTGACTGCAAGACCCCAGCCGATGTTAACCGCACGAGAGATAAGTTTGAGGCTACAAATTTCAAGTGGTGTTGATGTAAGTCCTCAAACTGCGCGAAATCGACTGCATGAGTACGGCCTACGAGCTCGACACCCAATCAGGTGCCCACCGATACGGCACGGGAATCGCGCTCGTCGATATGAATGGTGTAGAGAACGCATAACATGGACGCAGGAATAATGGGATAAAATTATGTTTTCCGATGAGTAGCGAATCGTGTTTAAGCCTGATACAAGAAGGGTACGAGTGTATCGTTGGCCCGGAAATACTGAAAGGCTCAGGTGCGTTCAGGAAGTTCATCCATACAGCGGCTCAACAGTTATGTTATGGGCGGGTATTATGAAGAACAGGCGAACTGAGCTCGTTTTTGTAAATGGAAACATGAATGTTGAAAATTACATTGAGGATATTCTCAGACCTTATGTCTACCCATTTGCACATACCTTTGGCTCCGATTTTAGGTTAATGCATGACAATGCGCGTTCACATACAGCTCGGCGAACCAGTGAATACTTTGCAAGGGAGAACATCTGGGTATTGTCCTGGCCTGCACAATCGCCAGATCTCAACCCCATCGAGCACACATGGGACATGCTCCAGAGACGTGTTTTGAAGGACTTGGACGGAGCGACGACAACCCAACAGCTGAAGGATTTGCTACAATTCCATTAGGAGCGAATACCGCAAGATGACATAAACAGTCTCATTAATTCAATGAATAATCGTTGCCGACAAGTTCTGAATAGCAGAGAACATACTTTGTATTAAATTGTTCTGTTCTTTCACAATAAATACATTTTCTTTAGAAATTTCATTTTGTAAAAAAAGTTTAGTTTCTTATGTATCTTAGTTTCTACAGTATATTCTAATATTGTTCATTTCTGTTATTAAAATAACTTATAAAGACAACAGCTGTTATTTTTACATCATAGAACCCTAAAGATATTATTTTAAAAATAAAATACAACGTTAGAATGTGAAGAATCATCCTAAAATTTTAATTAGAACATGTTGCTTAGATTTTTTTGATGAGTGTATAAAGACAATCATAATAAACCTAGGTGCAATGACCGGTGCCAAAAGCTACAATAATAAAACGGACAGTAAACCCTTTTGTTTTGGTCGTGACGTCCTCACGTTCACTTCCAATAATTGATTTAAATGAAGAACCAAGTGCCTAGTATCCTTCATAAATATTGCTACTGTCTAAACATTCAGCCTGTATAATTACCAATTTTAAATTTCTATAATAATATTTTAATTTCTTTTTACATCAAACTCTTGACTGTATTACGCGCAAGCCCGAACTTAAGGCTCCATTCAAAGGGGCCAAGAAGATTAACGACTGTTGTATTTATAACTCCCAGGCTATAGACTTGAGTAAATAAAGCTTTTTCTCAAATTGACTACGCTATTGACCTAGCAAGGCCTTAACAGTTTCACCGGACTACTGACGCGTAATTAAAGCATTTTTACTAGTTATGTAGCTGTTCAATAAGAGTGCATTTAATTTATACCAAGGACACTTAATTTTTATAATACATATTTTAAAAGGACCCATTCGTGTAGGATCTCTTATATTTAGTAACTTATTCATCGACGATACTTAAAAAAAGGTAGTATATTATTTTGGGATAAATAAGTTCTTAAACCTAAGTTCACTGTAGATAACACTTATCTATTCTCTTGTAAATCTTTTAGTAACAACCTCACTTGGAAATGTTTTTAAATTATGCAAGGTACATAGCAAAGCAGTAGTAAGAAATACTCTACCTACATATTACCACATTGTAGTGTTTTATAGACAGCTTGGTCCTATAGGATTGTAAAATAATTTCCTCAGATGGATAGTCAATGTTAAGAAGCTTCATTCATATGACTTTAATTGAGAAATACTTTTTTTTTATATATAGGCTGCAGAGCAACCTCAATCAGATTTGGGTTCCACAATAAACGCGTTGGTGTCGGCGACTCCCCCCAACGTGGCTCTCACTCGGACAGATTATCATCATAATCTGTATCAAACGAGTAAGGAAATTATTTACTTCTTGATTAATTCTACATTAGTGTTACACCAAGTGAATATCAAAATCTAATAACAAAAAAGGATAATCAGAAGTTTAAAAAATATGCTTCTTTTTGACACCTCACTAAAAATTAACGTAATCAATTATTAACAAAATCGTGTAACATACTTGCAATTAAATAAATACTGAGAAACGCTTTTTTAAATATCGTAATTTTCTTAAAATTTGTAATTTATACCCGATATTTTGTGTCTTATAAAGTTATGTATTCTTCTGTATATTCAAATCTTTGGGAAAATTATTTAAACGTATTACGTATATTTTTAATAGCTTAAGTTATTAATTTTACAGGTCAAATAGGAACAAACTATAACAAAACTACGACGTCGCAGCAGAACCCTATGTTGAGTCGACAATTAAGCGTAAGTAACATTTTAGTATCATACGATCTGTTAAATTACTTAAAATAACAAAGCTTATTATTTTGCATTTTATATTATTACATTTAGTAATGGTAATTTTATTCATTAATCGATGATATTCTATGTCAAATTTGTGAATAAATTGCCAAAGAATGTTAAGGCGGCAATATGAATAAGAGAATAATAATATTAATGTTACATTCTGTAGTTAAAAGTAGTGTGATTAAGACTTAGGAAAGTCTAGGCTCATTGTGAACACTTGAAAGATTATTTAACGATAATATCATATAGTCCGAGTTTGACACTGATAACGAGTGTTCGGTGGTAAATAAGAATTGCATTTAATCATTGAAGTAGGAATATCTTCAAATTAACGTTACAACGATTGCAAAACCACACAAAAATCAAGTTAAAATCAATTAGATGATGACAGAACGAAAATAGAAATGGTTCTCCTTATCTCTGCACTACAAACAAAAGCAAAAGAAAATCGGTTGAGAAACAGAAGAGGACGGTGTTGTTAACTGTTTTGTCTTTGGCTATTTCTATAGTATAGAATGTAATCAGTGTAGTGTATAGTCCGCGCCATATAGTTTTGACTGCTCTGAATATATCCTAAGTTCGGTCTTACTCATAGTACAGTCAAGAGATTATCACAAAACAAATTCAAAATGCGACTTTACTCTACCTAGTAATAGCAGGACACACAAAGTGAGTGCAATGGGGGGAGAGGTACGTGCGTGGGAGAGTTTACTCCCCTTTCACCTTATCTCAGTCCCTTTGATACCTAAATGTTTGTTCTGCGTATCTACTTCAGAGTGGGTATAAAGTTTGATGCGGACTATAATAAACAACGCCAACCATAGAAACATTAAGAAGAGAAGGAAAATAGCAATAACTTGTACTTCCTGTAGTCCAGTAAAGCTGTAAAGGCCTCGCAAGGTCAGTAGCATAGTCAGCTCGAAAAGAAAAAGAAAAATGTGTACTTGATACTGATTAAAAAGTTTGATGCTTATTGTAATAAACAACACCCAATTTCGTAGAAACATCAAGAAAACGAAGAAAATAGTAATAACGTGTACTTCATGTAGTCCGGTGAAGCTATAAAAGCCTTGTAAGGCCAGTAGCATAGCCAATTCGAAAAAAAAATAGTGCGTGGAGTCCCGCACAGAAAAAGCCAAACTTCGTAATGTGGAAATGAAAATAGGAAGGGGTAGAAATTGATTTTTGTTAGTGAAATCATATTGTTTTTAGCGTTGAACGTTTAACACAACGGTGCTTTCATACCCCCTCCATGGTAGCGTTAAACGTTCAACGCAACCTTGTTGGAAGTCGTATTACAATTTTCACGTCAAAATAGTGTGCTTGATAGCGGTTAAAACGTTTGAGGCTTACTATAATATAGGTTTTGTGGTTGGTCAGGTTCCAGGCGGCGGCGGCGGCGGCGGCGGGTACGGTCCGGGCGCGGCCGCGCTGCACACGCCGATGTCCCCGCAGCCGTACCACCGCCTGCCGCACCCGCGCCCGCATCCGCATCCACACCCGCGCCCGCATTTAGGTATATATATGTAAATACATAAACGCCGGTAGCTTTTTAACCTTTCTTATTTATATTCTATGCTTTCTTAACCCCATAATACTTTCAGTGATTATTACGATATATACGTTTATTATAATTATTATATATCAATAACTTCCATTACGATTGCGCATTACAACATTATAAAATGCTGAATAAGATAATATTTATAAAGTCGACCCGTTAAACATTTCAGTAAAGCCTCTCTTGTCTCGTTCTGTAACAGGAGTATTTGATGATATTATGAAGAAGTTATTTGTAGTCCGGTGAAGCTGTTAAGACCTTGTTGGGTCAATAGCGTAGTCAGTTCGAAAAAAAAAATGAAGAAGTTATGAATTGTAATAGACATCAGTATCAAAGGAAATAATGATTTTTTCGTGTTTTGTTTTATTCTAGTAATAAAAGAATCCCGTTTATAATTTCCCAGATTAGTTACATAATATTTATGAGAGTATTTATTTAAAATATATTTATACGTACACGTTCTTTTCGTAACTTTTGAATAAATCATATAGTTAAAAAGGGTACTACGTTTTCCTTTGTATGTTATGTATGGTTATATGATTAAAATTTTTATTAAAAAAATTGTAGATGTGAGTAACAGTGAATAAATAATTTTAACGTGCTCGTATTTTTAAATAATTTTACAGCATTTGAAATATATATATAAATTACTTATACTTTACATTGATCATTTGAATAATAAAAAATACAAGTAAATTCCTAGCTACAGTTACGCACAATTTATTTATGAAAATACAACCTTAGAATAGCAGTAGGTTTGTCTACAAAAAAATAATTTGTAGCTTATTTAGAAGTTGATAGAAATTATCCATTTCGTATCAGAATACAGATGAAGTTTACGTTACCCCTATAATATTTGAAAACATTTTTAAAACAATTCTTGTTTTATATTTAGAAATTATTTAAAATATAAATTCATTTTTTATGATAATTGATCCAGCCTGATCCAATTTTATCTTTTGTATGTTACTGCTTTGCAATCAAATTACTAAAACTACGTATCTAGGTAGCCATAACTAGAGGTAACAATCGAATATTTTGAAATTTGCATCGTAGCATGATCTTTCTAAAATATATTTTCAGCATGCCCCGTAGAACATTAGATAGTGTATCCTATCAATTTTGGGATTTCATTCCTGGATTCTATTTAACTATTTAATATAATTGCATGGCTTTATTGTACTCTGTTATCTTACGGTTTCTACCGACGGAATTTGCTCGGTAGTTGTACGAGATATTTCTCTGTTATATACGGTTCGCTATTTAAGGAAGATTGAGGAAATGTTGTATAGAGGAAATATGGGATTTAGAGTCGATTTGAAACTCGCGGACGGGACTTGCTAGAAGCAGACAGTGCATTAAGTAGGTAGGTAGGTAGGTCGGTCGGTGGCGGCATTATGATATAACGCGGCGTGTGTGGCAGTGGGTGGCTACTACGAGGAGAGCACAGGCGGGTACTGCGCCGAGTATGCGCGCTGCACGCCGCTGCCGTCGCACGCGTCCCACCAACCACACCAACCGCATCCGCCACATCCGCCCCACACGGCCCACACGCCCCACGACCACCAGCTCTCATGTGAGTACAGACGCCCCACGTCCAACGCTCCACGCTCTCGGCTGCAGAATATATACAGCGCGACTGGTTAGTCGCTAGCAATATGTTTACAGCATAATCAATAGTCGATTCTCGTCCTAAATCAGTTAAAAAAATAGATGGTTAATATTTGACCTCAAACATTATACACGATCCTCTACGCGTCTATGTTAAAGCACAGTTCAATGATCGTCGGGTGATTTCACTTGAAATGGAACGTGGCAAATTTCAGGATGAAAACAAAAGGGTTTGTTGTCCGTTTTATTATCGAAAGTTATCGACTCCGGGTCGCCAATTGTAGCTTTCGACACCGGTCATTGCACCTAGGTTTATTACGATTGTGTTTATAATTTTGAAAGTCTTAGAACAGACTTTAACTTATGTTTTCTTTGTTGTTTATTAGTACTTCTTTTGATATTATTATTGTATGTGTCAAATGTGGCAATGAAGTGCCATATCATAGAATACAACAATTATTTAAACTGTCACCTAGTATATATCAATTGCGGTTTGAACACTGCTCCATACCTGTTGATACTACTATATGGTACGAGTATATCTATCTTGTTGAAATACGAATTAGTTGTAGTTAAATTTTTTACACTAAATAAATACCTAATAAAAACTAAATACCATGCAAATTTAGAGCATGTTTATCTGTAGCTGTAATGTAGGTGACCTGTAGAGTATAAATAATTTTGTTATTTGAAACATAGATAGCGAGACTGCTTTATAATTAGATAGGTGCAACATCGGGTCTCAACTCCCGAGGTGATATATAACTAATATATATTTTTCCATACACTGTCGCCCTGCATGATCGACCTTTTCTGCTCTTACAATAAAATCTTCGCTTCATATAACGTAAATTTTATATTTGCAATTCCTTTGTACATTTCTATGACTTGGATCAGACTGTGTTAATCGAGTGTTATATCTATGTATTTGTAGTATATAAGTTGCAGTGATGTTATTGAGTAAATAATGTGTCGGGGGTTTTTGGCGGGATTTTACATTTTATTCTTAATCTTGTGTTATTTGATTCTATATCTCGTAATATTGGTGGTGTGTTATGTAATATAGTTCAGTTATTGTGCGTAAGTGACGTGAATGTGATATAATACCACGCAGCATGTATACAGAGATGCCATAAAACTTCCCTGAAAAGTTCTAACAAGAGAGCCACCATCTTGTTGGAACATTGAAATAATCACACGACACTTGTAATATTGACTTTTTTATCGTAATATTAACTACTCAGCAATGACAGTAATAATCTGGGAGATTGGTGAGCAAAAAAAAAGTAAAAAAAAAATGATGTGCAAGGTGCGGGGGGAGGCAATGCGGGTGCGGGTGCGCTCGGTGCGGGTACGTCAGAGTACGTACGCAATGAGCTCCGAGCCGCGGTGGAAGCGCGCTCGGTTCGCCCCGACTTGCACACGCTTCAACCGCCCGAGTTAGACTCGCTAGTCACTTTCGACATGACGCCATCCGGTTAGTTTTCATCTATATATTTTATCTCTAGTATTTATACCAAATTGTCACTAAACTGCCTTTCAATTTCCTATACAGGATCCCGTATACGGTGTTTAAATTTTACACAAAATAGAAAAGAAGTATTATAGTAATAATTTATGGTTGTAAATGTAATTTTCTAATTATAATTGTATAAGCAATGCCAACGTTCTTTTCAACTCTGAATTGCATTCGATATTCATGCAAGTTTTTTTTATATATATTGATAGTTTAATGTGTTACCGCTATCTTTCGAAAGCAGAATAACTGTAGTTGCTGTACAACTATAATTAAAAATATATATTTATTTGTGAAATCTAAATGTATATAGACATAAATAAATAAATCTATATGGTTTAGTTTCAAATAAATTATCTTCGATGAATATGTCAATTAATGTTTTTAAATGGAACACAACCTGTTATTGTGTTTCGAAAAAATATGTTGAATGGTACGTCTGTACGTATACATACATTTTAATGGATAAAACATTATAAATAAGGGTATACTGACATTACTACATCGACGCAAAACGAGAGTAAAAAAATGCTACAGAGTAGTCCTGCTACTAAAAGATCTTTCGAATACATGTTTCAGTTCAAAAAATCGAAACGATTCATAGCTCCGATTTTAGTTTTCAAGTCGTTATATTAAACCGAAGGTAAAACATGTTTATGTTTTAGAATTCCTTTTAAAGAACCAACTTTTATAGAAGTTGTCATTTATAATATGCACAACGTCCATTTGTGTTTGTAACTTTGAAATAGAACAGAGCGATAAATGCTTACCGAACAGCATACAATATACAGATTTTACAAAATGACTTGCACATAAAAAGCAAACATTGCATAAATAGTAAAATACATATGTGACTCGACTACTGCCAGGTACTGAAACGAACTTTTCGAGTTACTCCGACTCTACGAGGACGTTTAATTGTACTTGTATGTTTAGGGAATTTTCAGGTGACGTGTTTTGAGTACCTAGAAAACACAAGACTGCCTTAAATCTGTCGCCGGCTCCGATTGGTACTTCCAGCAAATTCTGCTTTAAATATCGCCGTCTATTGCTATGCTGAATTTTGTTCGTAAGGGTGTACCCCCCAAACACAAGAATGGCATCAATGCCATAGAGGATCACGTTTTGCAACACCCGACGTAGCTGATGTACCAAGTTCCACAGACAAGCACCATATTAGGGACATTACAATATATCAGCCTACCGAAATCAACTACCATAGATAAAACCGAATACGACGAAACTAAGCTGGTGTTTAATGGTAACTTAACGTCTATCTACTGCCGATTCAGAGCAAGACTTTATTTTATTAAGGCGCTTAGGATTTTTCGTTTTTAGGGTAATGTTTTGAAATCTTTGACTATGTTACATACTTTATATATGATCCAACACTGGCTTAACCAGATCACTACTTCATCCACGAGTATTGTTGGAGATGGTACGCCGTGATATGACGGACGAGAAAGTTATAATATGGCATCACTTTTTCACTGCGTGTCACTACACGATGTTTTACGGGTCTAACAGAAGGTCCGCGAATAATTCCCTTGATAATAAGTAACCTTTACTTGTGGAGTATATGTAACAAGGATAAAAAGTTTAAAGCTCTTTTACAACAATCATAATTATGTAATTCATTTCTTCATACAATATAATATGTCCCTTGTAGTAAAAGTAGATTTTTTATGATTGATAGAATATTAAATGAATCGTGTAGTTTCATCAGTACCAAAATATTTAAAAATCAGTAATCTAGAATTAAGTAACAGTCGTCGATTCTAAGTATTTCGAACTCCGTATTTAGTGTTACTACCAAAACAATTATATAATGTTATTGGTTTTCTAATTACAGACCGTAATTCTTATTACTGAATTCTGACTTGGTTAGCTTAACGTTGACAATGTAATATGTGATAGTATTCTTTAAGTATTAAATTAATATTATGTTATAAAGAATGGTTTAGGCATAATAAAGAACTAAAATGAAAGAGAAATTATCCCGTTCAATGGGAAAAATTAAATAGTCAATGTTCTATTGGGAGTGAGGGAGTGTGGAGTGCGTTTCGATAGAACATTGTGCGTGCGCTGAGAGCACTGCCAGTGCAATGTATACGTATGTACGTACGTAGGTGGCAGCAGTGTGATGGGGGGCCGCGCGTCCTCGGCCTCTACAAACTCGTGGGAGACGCAACAGAGCACTCCGGTAAGCTTGGGACGCGATCAGCGAATACAATCATTTAGCAACTTCACTATTTTATCGGTCTCCATTATTTTCGTAGATTTTACCTATGATGAAGTATGAGTCTGCTCTGCTGCGTGTGTTGTTAAGTCAATCATGTTGATTCTTAGACGCTGATTACGAGAAATGTACCAAAATTTTGCAAACACTTTATTGTTGTTGTTACTTACCTTTTATCGAATTATGGGATAATCATAATTGAAAATTATTAACATTAATTCTTTATATTCTTAACAATGGAAAATGTTTACATGCATATAATATTTCAATGTATTAATAAATAATATTTGGTACATTCCTAATTTCTAAAGAAGCTTTTGTGATGTGATGTTTAATTAATTATTCAATAGTGTAATCTTAGAGCATTTAAACTGGAGATGTTATGTACGTCATTCCTTTTATGATGAAAGTACGAGCAGAGACCTTATATACAACTCGGTAATGGAACGGTATTAAGAAGTTCTCAGTAAAACATGGTAGTTTGCGTAGAAATATTCTTGCTTCAACCGACGGATGACGTTATCTTCACTTTGTATAATCTAATTACAAATACAAACTAGGCATTTAATATCGATCAAAAGAATAAGTGAAAACTTCGTTGAAAGCATATTACCTCATCGCAAATGTTTATCTTTTACAATAGCGCTACAAAGTGACGGTTCTATACTCGATGGTACACACAGTGCATTCCAAATATAACGAATACCGGTTTATATACAACCCTTTGGCAGTCGTTTCTCTCGTGTCAGCCTGCAAACAAATTAAAAGTGAGTCTCTGTAACGGGTTCATAACATGTGCCTGGTGGTTGTGTTCCAATCGATTACATACACACTAGTGACGTACATGTACAAAAGAAAACGATACTTTTGTATTTAACAATCCTGAAAACAATCACTCTTGCATTGTAACCTAATAGTAACTCGTTATGGTAGATCCAATTTACAATTAAACAATATTAACATACGCCTATCTCCAGGTGTACACGATATGTACTTCAAACGTTAACAGTAATATATATGCATGTAAGTGTAAGTAAGTAAGTAAAGAGATATCAAGCATTGAAAAATGTATAGTCCGGGAGGCAGCACTGCAAAACGCATAATTACTTGTAGTTCGGTGAAGCTGTTAAGACATTGCTAGGTCAATAGCGTAGTCAGTTCGAGAAAAAAAAGCATAATTACTTCATACCAGATGCCTTTTTTGTACTTAATAGGTTTTAGCGTTTCTGCACAATCTCATCTGAAGTTAGATGATTATGTGGTCTAAGATGTTAAACACACTATTCCTAGAGACGGACTAGGATCAGTAGTTTCTTGACGACAGATTTTCAACTTCATCAAAATTACCGTCAGTAGCGCCTTGAAATGTTTATATCAGCGATTGTGTAATAAAGAATAGATTTTTTACGTCAGTCCACAAACGGAATTGCAGCATTGTCTTCCGGAGTTGTAACGCATTACAACAAAAGCTTTTATCGTAAATTTCTTTCATTTTAATACTTTTCAATTTAATATCTAACAATATAGATTATTCTTAGTTATTATAATAGTATTATTTAAGTTTATACTCCATATTAGGTTACATTATCGCAATAAATATCCTCTCTAAATATTAGCTCAATTTACAATACTTGCTTGGAATATCTTAAATAACTACAAAACTGTGATGTTTAGTAATCTTTCTTTCGATTACATTTGCGAAATATTTTAATCACTCTCTGTATACCTACTTCTACTTAAATTCTCGTTATCTTGAACATCAGTATTGTTACTCTTCTAAGTGGATGAGTAAGGTAATATAACCCTCTGTTTGAATAATTTTAATTGGTATAACTTTGTAATTAAATATCATTGATGATGACTGACCGACGACAATTATTATTCTTAAAATATGGGTGCTGTCGTATGTTTTAAAAATATGGTTTATGTGACTCTAATATCATCTACCTCTTAGATTACATTTACAAATTACAGATCAACAAAATGATCTCTTAATACGTACGTCCAGTCTAAATGCTCTAAGAGTGTAATGAATTCTATAAGTAAAAATAAAGTTACAATTTTCATTAGAAATATTCAATGCTTATATTGATTGACACAAAATGTTCGATCGCGTGATAAAGAAAATTCGAAGCTTCTAATTAAAATTATAAAAGTATGTAATAAGTAAATATAAATATCGGAGGAATTCGCATGCTGAATTCAAGTGTGGTGGAGGTTTGTGACGTTGTAGTATCAATACAAAGGCATTTACTATATTTTTGCAATAGGTAGTTTGCTTAGTGTTTGCTTATAAAATGTTTTCTAGGCGAATTATTTTATTTATTACGTTTTGTAGACGAACAAAAAAACGATTGCATGGTGTCTTTCGAACAATTCTTACTGTATACAAAAACTGAATCTCTCGGTTTTCTTTAATATCAGCTTTCCACATTAATGTATGTGTTATATATCCTTATCATTTTTAAGGTACAAGCTTATTATATGAAATTTATGCTGTAAGAAATTCTAGACTATAAAACGAATGTTCTATAATTAAAATTGGTTTATGAACTTTTTCAAACGTACATATTCTGGTTAAATAAGGTGGGTGTACGATTTAAAAACTATTTCTTTCTATATAAACACAAATAATATTATTATTATATGCCAATTGTTATATATGTGAGATTTAGAAGAAAATAAAGTAAAAGAGTAATATTATGCAATAATCGTTAGGTATGAGAGTACTGAAGGAAACATGAACTGTGTTATTCGGTTCGTAGTCCGTTGAAGCTGTTAAGACCTTGCTAAGGCAATAGCGTACTCAGTTTCGAGAAAAAAAAGTTATTCGGTTAATGAAGAGTGATGATTGTTCGTGTATGACAGAGTACTTTGGAGGCGGGCTCGGCGGAGGGGGCGGCGGTGGCGGCGGGGGGAGGCGGTGATGAGACTGGCGGGAACGCGGCGGCGCGGATCGCGGCGGGTGCGGCCACTAAAGCATCGCTCCTGCAGAAGTTACTCTCACAGTGACCGACCAATGTCCTGCCAACTACGTCGTGCGTTACATACACTGCTTATCGCTGAATATTGCATTTATTACCTCCACACGTTCGAGCGGACCGGTTCCAGACTGAACTCCTCACGGGATACGAGTTAGGGGAGATCTCACACCGAGGACCATGTTCCCTACGGCGCGCTCCTCTCAGTATGTGCGAGCGACTCTTTGAACACTTTACGTTGTAGTCGTCTAGTAGTGCTAGTGATACTTTAAAACTTATAAAAACTTTTACGTTGCTTGTTTTCGTGTTATTTTCCTTGAGGGAGTCGGTCAGCGACATATTCGATCGGCAAAGCGATATGTGTTTACCCCTTAATATACTTCTATGAAATACGATTCGAAAATATTAGGTAGCTTCCGATGACGGAAATAAAACAATGAATTACGAAGTCTAATAATAGGCTCGTGTACATGTACAATAGAAATATACTACGTGCAATATTGTATAGATGTAAACACATTTTGGCGTTGTGAACGTTATATGTATAGTATGAAAGTCAGATGTTACCTGTTATGACAAAGTAATTTGTATTTATAATATATGAGGGCGAGACGTAGAGTAAAGTGATTTCTCTTATGGAGAATATTATTTTTATATGTAAATATTAAGTTGTTCACTTTAAGCTTTATTGTAAATATTTTGTTTATTATGTTACATTTTCATCGATACTATAAATATTTAGTTTATATTTATACACTATCACATATTCGAAATGATTAAATAGTTTTAAAGCTTCATTTTATGTTTTTTCCAAAATACACCTTTCAGTTATTTTTCCAAATACTTGGTCGTATAAATTGTTATTTATCTCTGCTATAGTAATAAACACGTTTACCTTATTTATTTTATCTGTGGTCTATAACAGTACAGCTATCGATCATATTGTTTTTTTTTTCTATTGAAATAATTTGTAAATTGACATCTTTATTATCGTTTCTTATTATTGAACATAGTATATATTCTTCAATAGTTCATATTTCTATGAAAGATTACAGAACTATTATTATGTGATATTAGTGTACCATATAATGATTTTAAAGTGGTATAAGTTCTTTTATTACATGCTATTCTATAATATATGGGGAACGAGATTGTTAATCTATTCTATATGACATGTATGTTTTATTCGCAGAGATAACTGCTTTGTAACTTTGGTTTTAAGTTTGGTGAATAACTTAAAATCCTTTATTTAGATGGTATATAAAAGTATAACAGATTTGTTCGGTTGTACTGCGTTCGCAGCGTGTTGCGTGCATGCGTGATTGAGTGCGTGCGTGCGTATGTGGCTGCGTGCGTACGTGAGTACGTGCATACGTGCGTATGTAAGTGAGTATATGCGTTTATGCGTGAGTGAGTGCGTGTGGGCGTGCCTACGTACGTACGTGTTTTGTTATGTTTGGACTAATATTGTAATTACGCAGTATAGATGTATGTCACAGTATGTACAAAGTCTGTGTACTAAGCTACTGAGCGCTCGTACACAATTATTGCTCACATTATATTCCGCGACGAATAGCGCTATCTCCACAAAAAGCGCGAACAACCTGATAATCTATTAGTATCTGGTTATGTTAATCGATTGAAGTTAATAAGTTTTGGTAGTATTCAAAAAACACTAAAACATACACAAGATCTTTATCATTTGTGTAATAATATAAAATTGTATTGTTGTCTTAATAATCTTAAAAGACGTTATGACATTATAACGATTATGTCCTTTGTTTTATGTCTTCCATCGAATTTTACACAAAAAATTCCAACTAATGTGCAAGTCGTATATTAAAAGTTATGACATCGAATCTGAAACTAAAATAACATACAAAAGCGTTATTACTGCGGCATAAATGTATAATAATTTAATATTGACAGTCATCACAAACACAATACTTAGATAAATGAGTCTATTTACATTAATTACACATTGCATATTGATTTACATGTGACATACATTTTTCAAATTCCAACAGATATTTCGTGTTGTCCCATTTCGTATGTCACTGTTGACTACCTCAACGTAATGGAATCTTTGAAACCTGAATTTAGATTAACATAACAGGATCTAATAGAATAAAAAAAATCATAAACTATATATTCAGTGACGGTGTCCTTAATAAAAACTGTATATTCCCTCAGTTTGATTATGTACAAAACTTAGTCTTCGAAGTAAATATTCAGGTCTCTTTGAAGTAGGACAAGTTTTTAAAAGATCTTAAGAGCAGAAAATTAATTATATGTCCGGACTTTTACAAAGTTCATGTATGTACTAGAGGTACGCGAATATTAGAATTATTCGATAGCGAATCAAACCGAATAATTCGATTCGAAATTCGAATTGAACATTCGAATTATGCGACCTATTCGAATATTGAAAATTAAGGAAGGATTATTAAACTAATGGGTATAAGAAAAGATAGGAATTAGAAGAAGTTTTGATTAGACTAGTTTGAGAATTTATAATAAATAAGAAAGTTAAGTGATTATCTTCTGAAATTAATTTCAGTTTTTAGGCAAAATAATATATATCGGGAAACGTTACCTTTCCTATACCTATTAGTTAAATCGTTCTTTTTTGCTTAAAAACAAAACAAGTAGTTCGATTTGTTCGAATTTTTCGAAGATTCAATTCGAAATTGAAATTGAACATCATTATTCTGTTCGAGTATTTTTCGCTTAGCTCTAGTATGTTCTTAAATTTATACATAATTTTCGGTATATTAATCAATTGTCACCAAATTTTCATAATAATTTATACGAATAAATTACTATGAAATAGGTATTTTCAATTCCGATTCCGTTTGAAATTAAAATTAAAAAGAAATTGATAAGATCTATTAAGTTTAAGAATGATTAGGTTAAATTAGGAATAAATACGTGGTTCTCGTCCTGAAAACAAATCGATTTGGAAACTGCTATTTACTTTACGAAATGTCCAATTACATCCTTTGTATCACAAAGTATTTAATTTCGTAGAAGCGTATAAAATTCGTGTTATTGAATGTACTACACATCGATTTCATAAAAACGAGTCCAGATATAATTGCGACCTTAATGCAGTTATTTATCTTTAAAATATTAACTCTTCTAAAATTTTATACAAATTAATGGACACATTCGATTAGCTTTGATAATTTCTGATATTCGATTTTTAAGATTTGATAAATACTAGTATTAATATTGAAATTAGGATTATCTTCGGTGTTGTCTATATAAAGTTAGCTAACTAGAGTTGCACAGTATAAAAAAATATAATCTCTGTACGTTTATTGAAATTTACGATTAATATAAATCAGTTCGAGAGTGATGTGTTGTATGTTAAACTGACATCTTATTGGATTTCATATTGACGCTAGTTTTTAACGAATACGTGTTTTTAAATGTAATTGTTCTAATAATGTATAACAAAATGTCTCCTTTATATAAAATGGACCACGAAATATGCTAAAGTAAATTAAAATGTAAAGTCACAGACTATAGTTAAAAGTTGCCTGCAATTTAAGGATACACTAATTGATATATGATAAAGCATTGCTCACGAAGGAATTTTCACGTATTTATATGTAAACCCATTGCGATTTATTGTAGTATATACATAGCAGTTATTCTTCTGGGAGGTGGCAATAACTTAAGGTGTAAGAAGTACTTAAGAGATAACAGAGGATTCATTAACAATATATTATAGAACGATAGCTGAACTAATTTTGAATAATAACTTTATATGGAAGATCAACCAGAGCGTATCGCAAATAAATGTTACTTGATAAATTAATATGTAATGTGACTTTAGCTAAATAACGAACGACGTACAAATATGTATAGATATTATATCCTACAAAACGATTAAATAGATAAATATGAACATATTTTTGTACCGCTATCGATTAAATAGTTAAAGAGTAGAATTGATCAATTCATTGTCATATATATGCTAACTATAGAAGAACACAATACTTAGTCTCAGTTCAGTATCTATTTATTGAGATTTGAAATCATTGCTCGGAACTGAGCCTGCTACCATCCTAATAACATTCTATTCTTTTTGAAGTTATACTTCTTTTGGCGTGTTAGGGAAAAAATTACGGTAGTAAATTTTTAGAATGCTCGCGCACACCGTCACGAAAAACCGACACCCTGAAATTTGCTATAGTCAACATTTTGTTTCTTTGTATTAAAAGTGTCGATGTATTCAATACATTTTTTCTATTGTTAATGTCGTTTTTTCTACAAACGTAGAATAAGGCGAAACAACATTTTTGAAAAGATTTTTATCTTGTTACGACAAAGAAGTATAACTTCTAACGCGTGTACATAAGCACACACACGCGCGCGCACACATACACGCGCGCACACACACACGCGCGCACACATACACGCGCGCACACACACACGCGCGCGCACTCACACACACACACACACTTTTTTATTAATGGGAAGACAGTTTTGTGTTTTTCGATAGATACATTTCGAATCAATAAGTACAACTGATGGCCTTGTTATGTGGAATTATGAAAATAGTCGAAACTAGTATAACCTACGTAAGTGTGACGCGTCACAATGTAGTACAACATAGTTAATGATTCGCTAGTTTGCAGAGCATTAAATGCCGTCGCATAGTCCACGTTCTTGAGATTTTAATCTAAACAAAGGTTATATTATATTTTTTGCGAATTTACGATAAGATTTCCTAATTATACAGTCAAGATATATTCTGTAGCAGTTGATAATACGTCCGTGGCTTAAATAGACCGATAATAGAAGTATATATGCGCATCGTTACTTGATGAAAGATATTTTTCCAAAAATAAAAATTATAATACTAATATAACATATTATAAACAAATCATAATTAAGATAATATACCGTTTACATCAGTAGCTTAAAAAAGTTAGCGTTAAAATTCTAATCTTGGTTATACCTTAAGATTGTCGATGACACAGTATGATTACAATCAAATAGGTTAAATATCAGTTACCATTGAAACACATACAGCGTTACGCAACGGTTACATTGCTTCAAAATTACCTTTTAAGTTTGATTCTTCTCGTGTCGCAAGGTGTCCATGTACGACGGTAATAACTTACCATCAGGTGACCCTCGTGTTCGTTTGCCGCGAATGGTATAAAAAAAGTACCTTAACATATGCACCCACTTTTTCTTTGCAAGGAATTTTATAATACTTGATACACAAAACTTATCCGGATAAAATGCTTTTGGATTATCTTCTAGGTTTTAATTTTTTTTAATTGATGATAAATACATTTCTCGCTCACCTTTTACAAATTAAAATGTCTTCCTAAATCTACATACCTTGTGATAATTTGGTCATAATTAACACAACAAAAAATATGATAGATAGATAGATTTTTTTTAACAAACTCATAGTTTCAATTATGTCATCATTTGTGTATATCTGACTGTCAAATTATTAAATGTACAATCACCTGAAAGTTACATCAATCGAAATACTACATGGTACAGAGGTAGCGTTATTCTCAGTTTTTTTTAACTACATTAATTCAATATAATTATGTACTGTATACCTTACATAGAGTCTTTCAAGGTGACGTGAAGAATTGCTCATATTCAAATATTGAAATATCACATTCATTTTTAATCTTACATCTAATTCCCATACGTGTTAAGTCTGCGTACTATCGAAAAAACAGTCTTCCAAAATTAGGTTTCCTAAGATATATAAATGAACTTAAATTTATTACCAAATTAATCAAGAAACAAAAGTATAACCTCGTACCTACATATTCTTTGTCACCAGGCAGATTCCTCGACAAAACCCATGTAAAATGGAATCTACGTTCGTTTTGTTTAAATTAAAAGATATGACATTTTAAACTTAATAATAACAAAATTTTATGTATAATTTAGTTTATATCTCGAAAGTATAGAAAAACCGAGATATCAGTTTTGCCAGTACAGTACCATTTAAACATCGTTTTAAAGATATTTTAATAAATCATTTTACCGTTTTTATAGTTAGAAATAAAGCTGTTTTCAATGGAGATTATTTAAACGATCGGAACAGACATATCACAGAACTCGAACAATTAACATTACAGGATAAAAAGAATATTGAAGCAGTCTAAATTCAACAATATCCTATAAAACCAGGTAATGATAAAATTTGTAAATGAGAAATCGAAGGGTAGCATAAAACCCCCTTCAGTTTATGTACCAGACGCAGTCCAATATTATTGTTAAAGCTACAATTTCTCAGTATTTTACAGTGGTATCGTATTGGTAAGAAATAATATAAAATTATACAAATATCTAGACCGATACTTGAGGTCTTATTCTGGACAAAGGCTTTTTCACGAGGCAACCATTATACATGAGACTTTCCAAACCGCGAGACTTCGAGTTTTTCTAGACTGTATGGTGGCACTATGAACAATTTTCATTACCAAACTTTGGGCTTCCCTGTAAGGCAAAGCTGTGAGCAAAGTAAGAAATAATATAATATTATACAAATATCTAGACCGATACTTGAGGTCTTATTCTGGACAAAGGCTTTTCACGAGGGAACCATTACACATGAGACTTTCCAAACCGCGAGACTTCGAGTTTTTCTAGACTATATGGTGGCACTATGAACAATTTTCATTACCAAACTTTGGGCTTCTCTGTAAGGCAAAGCTGTGAGCAAAGCTGTGATTTTCTATCAGGATGTTATCTCCTTCGTATAATATTTATACCATTAAAAAGGAACAAAAAACTTAACAGGTTGACATGACAATGAAAATTGACATTGTATTTTTTGTCTCGGTGGATGGCGATAAGTGTCCAATAGTGTCCCGAACCTCTATTTGCGTCATAAACTGAAAGTCGTACAAGTTATATTTACATCTATTTTCACGAGCTAACCAACAATTAATATTGGCTATAATATTAGAGAAAATATTTTGACCGTTGTATAACGCTGAACTAGGGAAATCAAGCTTACGATTGCCTTAAGTATATATATAAATAATAAATCATATTCATGCAGCTTTCAGATTGTATTGGTGTGAAAGTATATGGAAGGAAGCATTTTCAATGAAATTATTAACACGCTAAGGAATAAAAATGTTATGTTAAGGAATATTTTTTACTGAATTTTAGGGCTTAGTAATGAATGTATCATCAACAATAATTAAATTACATTAAGATTGAATAAACAAGACTATAATATGGTTATCATTAATGTACAGTGTTATACAATATAGACGATAATATGTTAAAATACATTTCATATAATCATCATGAATATTTGAAAACTGTCGAAAATTATTATATCCACATTAAAAATTAATTATCCCAATGTTTTAAAAACATTAACACCTTCCAATCCACATAATACATCTTATCAGAGAGCTAGTAAAGCAAAAATGTATAAGGTAAAATCGTTTTTTAAATTTTGTGTTTGGTAATTTCATTACTGCTTCTTTAAAAAATTATAACATCATTGTAATCATTTGGACAGACACAGAACGAAAATATCCACTGGTATCCGTTTTCAAACATTTGTATAAAGTCAGATTTATTCCAAAGGATGAAGGTTTAATTTAATTATTTCCTTTCATATAATATCTAGAACTGTTTGTCTTAAATTATAATGTTCCAGAAAAAAGTTTCATACTACAAATTATAAAAACGAAGTAGATGGTGGGACATTTGGAAATCCGGTACAATCTCTGGCGAATAATTTCATGTTTTATATGAATCAACAGTTAAACAAAATACAAAATTCATTTATTTTTTCAACTCTCCTTTGCATTCTCACTCTTGATTTATATTATAGAGAGATCACCATCCATGAAATACTATGTTATGTAGGACATCAACTGGGGTTTACCGTGACTAATGTCTTAATATCTATAATTCATCAACCGTCAACGAAAATTATTCCTAAAATGTGAGTACATATTTTGATAAATTAACATTCGCGGTTAATCGATAGGTAGATTCTAGTATTAACGCTAATTGTCTAATTATATGAGTGTTGGAAATATTATACGTGTTAATGTAATGGATTTACTGTACCTCATTGTAAAATTAAAAAGTAATTCTAGTTCATAAATGAATTGTACAAATTATTACAATGACTTAAACATGAGAATGATAAACAGTTACATTTCGTGTGAGTGATTGTATGTTACATTTAAGTTTTGTCTATACTTATTTGTAGAAACGTACATAATGGATTTACTATATGGTAAGTACATTTTGAAAACGTGTAAAATCAAAACTTGGAATAAATAGGAGCGAAAAAGATATTATTGAAACATGATAAAATGTATATATTCTGGAGAAATTGGTATATTATATCGAATTGTTATGAATAACTTGGAATTCTATCTATATAATTAAATCGAAATAAATCTTTCGGAGTATAAGGTAAGTGGTCTCTTGTCACAGAATAAGTTTACTTATTTAAACGCAATTAATAGGGTCCAAAATTCCATCCAATCTTGCAGAAATAATTCAATTGGACTGCATTAACGATTGTGATAATATGTCGATGTAATAGAAATATTTTTATATCATTCTTAAAATTAATCTGTGGCAGGGGACAGATAATCACTAAACAAAATTTTGAGAAACATAGATACGTACGGGAATCTCTGTTTCTTAAGGAAAACATAATTAGTTTAAAATAATGTTTTTCATTTGATTTGGAACGGTAATGTTTTATAGCTGTTGTTTTCGTAATAGGTATATATAATTCAATTTCCTCATTGTAGAGGTAAGTTTGTGTGATAAAATATTTATTATAAAAGATGGCAGTTGCTAACACGAAACGGGCAATCCCGTACAATGTTGATTTTATTTTTTGTATAAAATCTTGCCTTTTGTCTTGGCCTGTCGTCTGAGAGTAAGGGTATTTTTATATTGTGAATATTTAAATCTCTAGTTTTAAAGTTCTGCCGTAGTGATAATCTAACTAATTATGTTTTCTAAAATGTTGCAGTGGTTTTAATTTAAGGTTATCCAGACATAAGATATTTTGAGGGAGCATTATATTTGTTTATTTAACCTGTTATTGTATTTGTTGCTGCATTAGAATAGTACTTGGTTATAATACATATAAAATATTTACAATCGAAATGGAACGAGTGCTTCTCCAATATATTCTTTTGTTTGGTTAACCGATAAGTCTGTGTTATTTAGTTCTTCAGGTAGTTAAGGTATTTTGTGTTGCTGTGCATTTCAACGCATTGTATGTATGTTAAAAATGTAAATAGCTAAAACTACATATATTTTTACGATTAGAATACACAACCAAAGTTGTTATAAAGTGATGGTTGATTAAATAGTAAACTAAATGTAGGTCGTTATTTTTATTTTAGAAATGAAAAGTGAATCCTACAAGGATTTTTATGCGTTCATCCAATTTCTGGTCAAATCTTTTCGTACACAACCGCCCTGATATTAATAAAATCGAATTTATTATTTTGGCATAACATATACTATAAAGGAAATATGATGATTAGAAATAGAATTATCAATGTTGAAAAGTGTGGCTTTTATGCTCCGTTTTGTTCCTAATAGCTTGTTCCGAATCGTTTACTTCCTTTTGTATATGTCAATTAGTAAAACCGACTTGTGTATTTGATATCTTCAAGATATTTGAATTTTAAAACTATTATCCCTTTAAAATCAGTCGTTATGAGTACATAACTTTTAAGTTGTATTTTTTTTGTACATTTTAGATTTGAAAATATATTAATATCTAAATAAATAGGTATTTTATTTATCCTTATATAAATACGGCGTATGCTTAGAAAACTGTAAATTATCACACGTTTGTATCTAATTGTGTTTAAAATGCATTCATAATTCTTATGCACACGCGTCAAGGAAAAGAGAAGAGACTCATGAAGTTGCAATCACCTCTCTCCCTTTATATTGCTAATTCCAAATATCTTTGTGCGAACCCAACAATATTGGAAAAAAACATCAATATGTTTTTGTGTATTATAAATATGTTACTAATTAAAATACTATAGTCAATGGCGAATTCCAATAATAAAACACGTGGAAATGCATACTGCAGTGCGCGCATCAAATCTATTACAGGTTTGATTCCCATGCGAATTTAAAAATGGACGGTGGTGTGCGATAACACTAAATTAAATTTAAAAAAAAAAAGTTTATTGTAAGTAACTGGACGACCGAACCTAGCTCTGTTCTTTCAAAAACATTTTTAAATCAAAATAAACTGTTAGATTTGTCTTACAAAATTAGCATTTTTTTTATAAAAAAAAAAACATTTTGCTGTCACTCGAATTTGAACTGGGCTTGGACGGATTTTCGAAGCAGTTGATTTATAAAATAGCAATTTTTTGTTTGTTTTGACAGTGGGGTGAAATTTTACTTTATATTCTAGTTATATTTATTCAATGCCTGAAAACTCAGATGAAATTTTTTCTATCAATGAAATCTAACTAGATCGATTTATCGTCCCCGAAGCCACCTACATACTAAGTTTCACGGAAGTCGCTGACGCCGTTTCCGAGATCCTGAATATATAAAAATATACAAGAATTGTTCGTTTAAAAGTATTAGATAAAAGAAAACCCCTTACGTAGTTGCATATGATGTGTAACAAAAAAGCCGAAAAGCGCGATTGCACCACAGGGTCCATATTAGTAAATGGTTTAAGAGAGCATGATAAACGTACGAGGTTAATCGTGGGTGAGGCTCTCATGAACCATTTTGGGGCAATCCTGACGGCCGGATGGCTGGCGGAAGCAAGCAAAATTCTCCTCATCGGAGACTCGAACCAACTACCTTACATTGACCGGGATTTTTTTTCTCGAACTGACTACGCTATTGACCTGGCAAGGTCTTAACAGCTTCACCGAACTACAACCAGAAAAATTTATTTCGGATAGTATACAGCAGATTAACGGCCGTAGCCGGTATTGACCAAGCTCACTTGCATATACAGGAACCCGATATATGTAGCCTATACACTGAGTCAATTAAACGGCGGTATATTTTCACCGAAACCAATAGTGAGATCTCTGAGCATCAAAGGCTATCAGGGCGAACGAATATCCTCACACACCCCCGTTACTCTCTTCTTGGTACACACTCGAGAAGAGAAAAAAGGAGCTACGGGGTAGGTGAAGGATCGCGCGTTCTGACAATCAATGAATCTCACGAATTGACCTTCAAATCGATGATGACCTTGCAAACAAAGGGTAGATGCCAACCCATGATAACGTTTCACATGGTATTATAGTGGCAATATCTAGACACACCGACACCTGTGTCTACTACACTCACTACTACAATACTCAATAACTCCTAATATGTATTTTGTGTCAGACAACCTTTCTAAACTATTTCAGATCGATAGGGAAAAAGTTGTGTAGCCGTGTATGCGTGCACGTGTGTGGAGGTGATTTGTGTAATGTTGTTGCAGTGTTGTGTAAGGTTTTGTGTCACTGTATCGCGCAAGAAGCGTCCTCAAGGGCTCCCCGCCGCTGCTGAGGGGGGCCTAGTCTACCATAAAGGATCAACATGCATCAGCTATAAAAACAATAACGTCATTAAACCTTAAATAGTTAATTAGAATTAAATAAATTAATTTAAAAAAAAATTTGCTCACTGATACGATTTTTTACCTACATTACACGTAAGCAGAAAAGGTACGGACTAAGAGTCTGCAGAATAGAAGAAATAAAAAAAAGACATCTGACATGTTATCCTACTGTGAAATTGGGATCTAATATATGTGAAGTCAACTACAACCCCTAATTACGGTATAAAATACAATCTCCTTACCAAACTCCGTGCCATTCACTAAAATATTTAATTTTAACTCTAGACTTCGGCAACAAAATATATAGCATTTCATACTACATACTAATAATACAATATTTAAAAAAACACTGTACAAATGTAGAAATTGCTCAATGACTATCTATGAATGTTTTCTTCGCCATGTGTTTCTAATACTCTACAATCGTGAAAAATAAAAAGGCTTTTTGCTAAATATAGTTCATAGGTTGAAAGTTTGCGACGGAACTCGAATGTCATGTAATAGATTTTATTCATAATATTGTGTTATTTGACTCTATATTCTGTAATTTGGTGTTGTTTTACCTAATATAGTTTGGTACAGTACAGTGAAGTTGACGTGAAATAATACCACGGAGCATGAATTCTGACTTGGCACAAAAAGTCCCTGGAAATCCAACAATGGCAGCAA
The DNA here is from genome assembly GCA_014332785.1 of Antheraea mylitta. Classification (NCBI taxonomy): domain Eukaryota; kingdom Metazoa; phylum Arthropoda; class Insecta; order Lepidoptera; family Saturniidae; genus Antheraea; species Antheraea mylitta. The sequence goes on from JACEII010000008.1 coordinate 9,267,416, forward strand.
TATTCCTACATAAGGTTCATTGCCAAAAGAAAAAAATATTCTATCTCTTCGTCATTTCTTGTACTAATTAATATAATTAATTACCTATAGTAAAATTAGTCTATTAAAGAAACAACCCGTTCCAACTCTAACCTTAGGAGTAGCAATCTATTACGTCTGGCCTTAGGACTGCGACCCTGTTGAAGTTGCTTATACCTAGGTATAGGTAGCGACGTTTACTCCACATAATTTGGACTACATACCAAACTGCTATGCCTATGCTTTTTTGTAAAATAAAAGAAACTAAGACAAACAAACTTATAAATTGACAAGTCAGTTAAACATGACTCTAGCAATTAGAGATTTTTGTAACCAGTCCGCCTTCATTCACCATTCAATTCATTCGTCAGATCGATGGTGTAACGTTCCAGCTTTGTATTTTTTAAGTATAACTCTTTATCAGTAATTTTACTCTGTCATTATTCAAACATCTATGGGTTTATAGATAGTTTGAGGTAAAATAATGCCGTACATTGATTATGAAGATCTGATTATATGCTTAGTAATAACAGTAGTAATAATCAGTTTAACGTTTATTGGAGTTCTAAGGAGTCTTATATTTAAAATGTTTTCACTATGGAAAAGAAGATCTCTATGGATATCATACAAAAAGGAGAAGATAGACTGCTTTCAGGTAAGCTGGTATTTATATACATATTGTAAATCCGTTTATATTATATTTCTCTTTTATACTTTTAAGAATAAATCATTATTATTTGCATACAAAGATTTTGATTATCTAACCGTTTATCCAATAATAGATTTTCATACAATAATGTCGATATAATGATAATTGAATACTGAATTCAAAATATTAATTTAAAAACTTTATACCTGTTTAAAAATAATCATAGGTGTGTAATATAAAACGAATTGACTTATATACATTATTCACAGAAATCATAATAAATATATATGTGTATGTACAAGATTGAATGCAACTATTTAATGTAACGTATATTTTTATGGTTCCGCTTATTGATCGCATAATTAATCGGAACCTTACTACTATACTAACACGGGCTGTTCTTAGTCTGGATTATAATTTGATGACGAAACTAAAATGTTTATAAACTGGGTAATATTATTGTGTTAGGTATTCATTTAATTTAGAATAATAAAATTTCATATACAACGTGTTGTAATTATATCCTAGTGAAATAATATTACCTTCACATAATCTCGATAATGAGACCATTACCTCATTTTGGTACAGACTGCTGACGTAGGAATACTAAACGTTAATATAGACTAATTAATGTGTTCTCTGTTAACAAAGTGAATTAATGGATGAGGTCAGATCTAACAACTACTAGAGTTATGTATTTTTTGAAATATAAATAAGTAAAACTATAATACACCTATATATAGATTTAGGTAACGTCATCTACTCTTGTTGGTATGTTTAGATGACATAAATAGATTATTATTAATATAATATACATTATTTATTGATATATAATTATGATATACGATGTTATGTTTATAAAATTCTGTTTTATTATGGCTGCTCTACTGATATTACAATACAGCAATAATAATATTATATAACAAAATTAAGATTTTTTCCATAAACTTATGCTCATAGTAAATATTTCTAATTCACCTACTTTTACGGTTAGCGGCTTTGCGATATACATGAATTCTATCAATTAATTCTATAATTTATTCTTACTTTGGTGAATGACCACTAACTTATAAGCTAGTAGCCTCTACCCGCGACTTCGGGCGGAAGCTCTCAAGAGGAAAAAACCCCGATTTTTAAACATTCTTCATTGGTGTTCTGATCCTATCTGGTCTTAGCGTGATCATATATAGCCTACAACCATCCTCAATAAATGAGCTATATAACATTGAAACAGTTTTTCAAATCGGATCTGTAGTTCCTGAGATTACCCCCACAACGTCACAAACTGACAAAGTTACAAAATTTACCTCTTTATAATATTAGTATAGATGCAGTCTCAATGAATATATTTTAGTTTTAGTCATAACACTGCGTTTATCGACGTAGGGCCGGAGCTTATGGTGAAAGAAAACCTTGTGATGAAACCAGTGCCCTGGTTTTATTTGTTGTTGGCGAGCTGCCACCTTCAAATTCAAAATCTGTAATCAAGTGTATGTATGGATATCTCCCGGAAGCTGGACTTGAGGGGTAATTCCTCAAAGTTTAGCTTGTTTACCAACTTGGACTACATCGTCATTCATGGTAACATCATGTGATATTTTGTTCGAACTTACCGTATATACTTAAAAAATAATAGGTAGTGGTTTCACCAGTGGAATATATATTCGATAATGATATTCATGATCTATGAATAGTCGTGAAAAGGTATACAAACAAATTCTCATTTTTGGCTAGTAGTAAGTTTTGCTGTAATGTTATTATTTTTAACTCTTTTTTACACTTAGCTCTGCACCACACTAGGGCATTATGCATTTGAAACTTGGCCCGCGCGGATGTATTATTCTACTTTCGACAAATATTTAACTGGCACTTTAGGCGCATGTAACTAATGTGTCTCGTGATATATTTTATCTATGATTATTCAGATGATATTTAATGCCAGTAATTGGAATGATTATTTATTATATAATATCAGTGTATATCTATCTAATACCTTTAAACGAGCAATTCTTGTATATTATTATATTGTTATATATTCAGGATTTTGGATACGGCGTCAGGATTTTCGTAAAGTTTAGTATATAGGTGGTTTCGGGAACGATAAATCGACTTAGCTAGAACTCATTCACAGAAAACTTTTTTATATCTGAGTTTTCGGGTAATGAAAATATATAGCTAGATTATAAAAGTAATCGCCACCGCTGGCTAACAAAGGTAACTTAGATGGAAATCGGCTGCTTCGAAAATCCCTCTAACCCCGGTTCGAATCCGAGTGACAGCAAAATAAATATATTTGTTTATTTTTTTTTTTTTTGTAAAAAAATGATAATTTTGTGAGGCAAATCTAACAGCTTTTTTTTTATTTTAAAAATAGTTTTATTTTTATAATTATATGTGAGATATCTTTTTTAAGGAACCGATCTAGGTTTTGTCGTCCAGGTACTTATTAATGAATAGAAAAGCATATTACCACAATATTGTTGTGTTCGTTTAATTTCATTTCATTATTTAGATAAAAATTAATGTGCTAAATCTAGATCTAAAGAGCTAAAGCTGGTTTTCAAGTGAAACTGCCAAACACAGGAATGGATGACATTACAGATTTTCAATTTGAGCGTAGTAGTAAATCAAGTGACCACTACAAAATTATCTACAATATGCAGTGCATATGTATGAGTACCATGCACATGGTAATTCAATATTTGCATCAGTGAAACATAGCTATTGACATGAACGAACATTGATATATTAAGAACTAATTTTATTGTTATCTGTATCGTTTGGCATTAGACTATTATTATTTATGTGCTACATAAATATGAATTAACTACTGAATTGATTTGTAACTCTTGTACAGTGCGCGCCAAACTTTTTGACCGCTCTGAATACAGCTATGCAGAACACAAATTTAAATATAAAATAAGCCTTTGTTTTTGTAAAACTACATTAAAATAAGAACCCAATGTATTTCAGTTATCGGCATCTGGTTTTTTCTGTCGGTTGTCCTGAAAAAAAAGGCAAAGGCCTCCTCTACAGATTTCCACATCTCCCTATTTTTCGCTATTTGCATCCACGCTGGACCAGCCACTTCTTTTATATCTTTTCATCTTTTATTCTGTCTATCTCGGCTTCCTTTATTGTTTCTGGGGTACTATTCTGTTACTAGTTTAGTCCATTTCTCTTCTTCATCGCTTATTATATGTCCTACCCATCTCCATTTTAATTATCTATACACTGTTGAAATGTTTTTAAATTTTGTTATCGCTTTAATTTTATTTCATCTTACTTTGTCTCTTCTTTTGACTCCAACAACACTTCGTTCTATGCTGTTCTGACATATAATTATTTTGTTAAAGCCCATGTTTGGTATCCATATGTTAGGCATGGTAGAATGCATGTATTGTACATTTTTCTTTTTTCATTAATAGGCATTTCATTATTTTTCATGACTTCACTAAGAGACCAAAATTTTTTCCACGTGTTGTTTATTCTTCTGTTAATTACTTTATCCATTAGGTTTTCTGTAGATATTACCTGCCCCAAATAGTGGTGGTTAAACTTACAGTCCGACAGATAGGTAACATGCTTTCGGACTTTATTGTAAAACCTAACACCATTATCTACAAAAACTATTACTGGTTTTGCTAAATTTGAAACATGGGTCGAACAGTTTGTTATTATTTCTAGTATTTAGATTATGCCGGTCTTCTACTAAATACAGTTTTTCCAAGTTTTACGGACGTTCATTAAATTATCAAGAATATATTGGGAAGGTAGAATTAAGATATTGGGAGAGTAGAGGTATGAGTAATTCCTTCAATCAATTAGAGTTTTCATGTATTTCAAATTTATCACATGAAAACACATTCTTTGTATTTTTCTGTAATCTCTAACAAACATATTTATTATGAGAACTCAGCTATTAAACCATAGAACATTAAACCCATTACAAAATTCTTGTACTATAAATTGAATGTTATAATAGGGCAATCACAGCGGTGGTAGCCAGATATGATCCTCGTGATGTGGTTAATGGATCCAAAGTGTTCGAAGCGTGCTTGAGTCATGTTTTATCCATAAAATTGTGATACGTTACTTTAAACATAAAGTGCGTTGATGTAATACTTGTAAGATGTATCATTATGTTCTTAAATTCTATATATAGGTAAAGTGTTTTGCATTATTAATTTTTAAGTAGGAAAACACCCTATTCTTGTCACTCATCTCGTGCGTCGCGTTGCTTTATCGAAAAATGTAGTATAATTAAATAGTTACTTTTGGTGTAAAATTTTGCGGAACATAGATAAAAAAATATACAAACTGTGACTGTAAAAACATTAAACTATACAACGTTCTTACAAAGAAAATGCTATAAGTATATTTTCAGGTATTGTTCCAAAAGGGGTTGTAGTTAATTCTTGTAACTCTGTGAGGTAAAAATAATAGTTAACAACAATGCTTAATAGCACTAATAAGTAGAAACCTATGAGGGTTGATCACTAAACAGCTGGGCTGACCCTGGCGCCCCGGGTGCCAGCGACCGCGATTCAGTTAGAAGACGCCTTTGCGTTTGTGTGCACGTGTCCGTACAAATCTTTTTCTGTATATCGATAAAAATAATATCGAAATATTAATGTGGTACATATCGATATTTATTTAATGTCCATTGAGTTATATTGGTTTTATCAGTGCTTTAAATGATATCTGTGATTTTTAAAGTAAATAATGACTTAAAATGCCTTGGAACTGTCTTTGGGGATATCAGCCACCTCCACCGTGCAATGTTAGTGGACCTCTTCATGTATTATTAAAGGTAGGAATTTATTTAATATATATATGTAGATGCTAATTGTTCTACTTTGTTTGATAACAATTATTTATTTATAATTAAGTATTTTAATAATATAAAAATTTCACTTCCTTTTTTCATATAAATGTATGACAATAAACACATAACGTTTAGTATGTTAGTAATATTTTCAAAAACAATATATGATATTTTTATCTTTAATTCCTAACTGTCGATTTTCTACACTTTTTTGTTCGAGTTATAATAAATACGGAGTTCTATTTCCAAAGAGGTAATTAGAGGTAATTTTTTTTATTAATTAAAATACGAAATTAAAATATTACAACTGTCTAACACACAGACCATGAAATACTCTGACAGATGTTTTATCCAGGCTTTGGATTTGTATACCTATAAAATGTGATGATACAGTGACCAATGCACATGCGATGTTATGCGCTTATTACATTTTTAAATTTAATAATCCTAAACATAGCCTTACATTTTTGAAATAATTGACCGTTAATAACTTGCTATATTTTAACATGCTATATTGGTTTAGCAAGTCTAAAGATATTTAAGTGCAACTGTCTATTCGTTTGTGCTAAAATCACACTAAATTTGATGCGTAGGTATTACCGTTTTTATGATGGGCTGGAAAAAAATTAAAAGAAAACACGTTTCTGCTACAGATCTTCTTTTAATATTAAACTTCTTGTAGTTTTAGTTCTTAATTGTTTGTTAAGACATCAACCATATGATAAAATATATTTAGTGAACATTTCAAATCATTACCGACTACTGTTCAAAAGGCAACCGACTTTTAAAGTAGAACAACCATTGTGGGATTAGCAACATGTACCTTTTCTGAGAACGGAACCCCAAAAATTCTGCGCAATAGGCATATAGGTAAAGTATTAGTTTGTGTATAACGCTTGAGAATTGTTTTTCCAGGCAGACAAAAACACAAGGTGATTTCACATAATTTTAAGCCGCTGAATAAATAAAACGGACTGTATACGTTGAATATTGGGTCAGTCTGTTATAGTCAGGTGTAGCAATATATTGTGTATGTACCAGTTACAATTAACTTCTATATGCCCCGTTATTTGATGAATATTTTAGATAAAAATATACTAGGTTTCCACTAATAAATACTTACACTCCGTCAGACTGTGGAGTACTAATAAATGTCGCAATCAGTATAATGTCACATTTAATGCCTAAAAATGTAATGTAAAAATATTATGATTGAATAGAAACAGGGGTATTGACACCGTTTAAAGTTCGATTAAAAATGTAAGGAAGTATGCTTAGACATCCGGTTCATAAAACGGCTTTCGTGACTGTACGCTATGAATTACTGAAGTCAAAAATAAATAATGTCCGATGTATTTTACTACTAACCACCTACATAAAGCAGACTATAATCGCAGCATTTTTAGGCTCACCTTAATGGGTACTTAAGTTAACGGTAAAAAGCTAACGCTTTGGTGACGGTTCGTAACATTGTCATACACGCTGGCTTTAGGTTCCCAAATAGTTTCGCAAGAAGGTGCTGTGTCGCGCTGCTTACGATATTAACATGTAGTGAACGCGACATCAGTAAACGTGCAAGATTGTACATGTTCCTAATTAATATTTTGGTGTCGTATGCCTCCACAGATTTATAAATTGTAATATAGTCTATGATAAAGATCAAAACAAATGCACAATTAAATTAAAAATACAAGTGATAATAAACTGACCTTATAAGTCTAAGAATTATATCATTTTAAAGACCCTACAATTTGGACCCTAATTTGGAAAAAAGCTAATAGAAATAATCTTAAGAAAGATTCAAGTGTCTTGTCTTTTTTAGCGTACATTTTAACGGCTTTGTTTTCAATTTTATAAAATTCTTTCTTTGGTATACCTATTCTAATTTCTCAGATTGACCGCGTTACACTATCACTGTGTTAATATGGTATATATACACTATACGCTAATGGTTGGTTTAGACAACACTCTCTTTACCTACATCAATGATGCCACGCCAATTATGACATACAAAATGTAGAGATGTATGTTATCATGTTACCGAGGTGATATTCTATTAGAAGCTGGAAATTTACAGACTAAGATCTATTTTTATGGCTAGCAACAGATACTTCTTGTATCTAAATTGTTAAATATACTTTAATATTTTTTACGTTTATATAAGACCTGTAAAATTTGTAATAAATATTAACGTTGACCAATCATTTGAGATATATATATTATTATATATATTATTATTATATATTTTTGACTAAAACAAAATGAAATAATAATCTTTTTCTTTTGTTCTACTTTGAGTTTTTATTTTAAAGACGTTTTTTATTACCAACTGACATTTTAAGATAAAACTAACCTACATATTACTATTACATTGGCGGTAATGTAAAAAAGAAGGATAAGGAGATGAAATATAGCTTAAATTTTTAGGTAATCTGTTTGCTATATATCCGTCACAAAATTCATTAATTACAATTTTTTTACTTTCGTCCGTTATCCCGGAGAATTTCTTGCGTTTTATGGGACAAAGGGTATGCTAGATGTTACTTTATAATATTAGTTATCACTACGTCAAGTTTCGTTGATCCAGTACTTTTAGAGTTATACGTGTTCACAGGGACAAATAGACAGACAGACGGACAGACAGACAAATATTGGCTTCTAAGTCGATAAAATTGTCCACCTCGATTTTAATTTTCAAAAAATATTTAATGTACAGATTTGGCCCTGTTAGTTTTATTATATGCATATAGATATTCTACAACTATATTAATTAACATGCTATTATAATTATAAGTCAAACAAGATAATTAAGTTTGTTATGTATGTTGGTTTCACTTTAAGAATAGTATGCTTCTTTCCCATGGGAATTATTAACATTATTAAACGATAACATGTCAAATACACTTACGCGTTTTATTACTTTAGAAATGATGTACTCTGAATGCAGTATGAGAAAACAGAGAACATTAAATTGAGTGATAACGTGATCGACGTATTCTGTTGTAGGTACCTTCTTATTTATCTCGCGTTTATAAGTCAATGAATGCATGTGTGGTTTCAAATGCATCTTCTCGTCTTCGAAGACAAAGAAACCTTTCAGAAGCGGCGCCTTTGGTTCCGTTAGATAATTAACTTGATTTTGTATCAGCACTTATTGTTCAGACTAACTATATTATGTTAACTATTATATTTGATGTCTTAACTATACATAAATTAAACTAACCACCTATCGTGGTTTCACTCGGTGCAATATGTAGGTGAAGTGGCGACATAGTATCAAAGATATTTAGACACGTCTTGTACAATCTGATCCATTTTTCTCTATTAACCTAGTAAGGTCTTAACAGTTTCACCGGACCACCCAATCTAATCCATCTTTTAAGTTTTGGTACTGGCATCCCATAAAAGACAAATAATTTTCCTAAGGCTCGTCACAGAACCAGATATTAAACCAGTGATAACTCGTAAGGTAGTCACTCAAATCGAATGGTATGGCAAATAACATATTTAATTGGATAAGGATTAACACTATATTGGTCAAAAAGGTTTCGCAGGAAAACCATCGTTTTCTAATAACGTGTAGAACATAAAAAATTATTACACTGCCTTAGGATATAAACAAAAACTATAATTCTTTAGGCTTTTTTGAGACATATACACTTTCCTAATACATTATTTTGATGTATCGCTTTAGATTTCTTAACCAATGTCAGTAATATGGTCGCCTATAAAATATTTTTACGACCATACAATACGATACATCGATTTTACTTTCTGTAAGTATTTTGAATATGCATATAAAATTTCCGGATGATATTCCCCAAACTCTATTGAAAATTATATATGTTCGTAACATAGTTTAGAAAAACCAAGGGAACACAGTCAGACGAGTATAACGACTCTGTTTTATATTGTTTATTGATATACTATATTTAGATACCAAACATTATAGAAGAACTGCATAGTTGAATATAATAAAATCTACGAGTATTTAGAGTAATAAAAATCAGTTAGGTAAGAATATAGAAGAAAGTAATAAGAAATGGTACATAGTAACTTTTTTAAATCTATACTTATATTATAAAGAAGTAAAGTTTGTGAGTTTGTGACGTTGTGGCGTTATAGGGGGTAATCTCAGGAACTACTGGCCCGATTCGAAAAATTCTTTCAGTGTTATATAGCTCATCTATCGAGGATGGTTATAGGCTATATATCATCATGCTAGGATCAATAAGAGCGGAGCACCAATGAAGAATGTTTAAAAATCGGGGTTTCTATACCACGCGAACGAAGTCGCGGGCAGAGGATAGTGTTAAATAAATGTTTACTTTTTTAGATTTTAACGTTTGACCAGTATCGCATCTGATGTTAAATGAGGTGTTCTAGAATGGTAACCATGCCAAACCCAGAGGTTGCTGGCTCTAAAGAGCGTCTAAGAGTGTTAGCTATTTAGCCAGACGGACTTAGAAAAAACCCTACCACGATGCTATGGTTTTATCACAATGTTTTTCTTCACCGGAATTTAGACACAGTTGCAAGGCCTCGAACCTATGTCCATAGATTCTGTGTCCGAATATGCTATCAACGAAGCCATTATCGCTTCAAATGATCAGTAATAACACAAATCTATACTAATATTATAAAGAGGTAAAGTTTGTGAGTTTGTGACTTTGTAGGGAGTAATCTCAGGAACTACTGGTTCGGTTTGAAAAATTCTCTAAGTGTTAGCTCATCGAGGAAGGCTATTGGTTATATATCATCACGCTAAGACCAACAGGAGCGGAACACCAATGAAAAATGTTTCAAAATCGGTATTCTTTTCCTCTTGAGACCTTCCGCGGCATGTTAGATTAGCCCAAAGTAACTATTCTACGCAAACAAAGTCAGAGGCAGAGAAAAAAAAGACTATAAAATACAGTTAAAATAGTGGTGGTCGTTGAACCGTTAGACAACTAGAATGCTTGACGTATTAAGTAAATTTTAGAGATTTTCGGCTTACTCTTGCTAATTTTAATTTCGACAGACATCAATAATAGTAGGATAGAAAGATATATTGAGGGAATCTGGATTCTCTAGAATATTCTCATAGTATTTATTGCCGTTTGATATGACGTGGATGTCAATGGCCTAGAATCTAAAAGATCATTATTATGTTGAAATTTAGATACCTAATATGTTTATATTTATTTAATCGAATTGTATATTTGACCAATGTGCTCCCTTATACTGAAGTCCACGCTGTGAATAAATGAATAAATTGATGACATTGACATCCACTTGAACCGAGTGCTCTGACAGCCCCACGGTTGTGTTTATGATATAAGGCTTATGACGCGGCGCGGCGCATTCCTGCGTTAAGCGCTTAAAGGATTCCATCAATGCGTTTGCGCAACACTGTGGGGAACATGATTTATTTCTCACGAAATTAAATGAGGCTATGTCGCAGACTGACGCTATTGTTCTGATCTATGTAGAGTTAGTAGATCTATGTTTCTTAAATTATAGGTCATCAACGTCTGTTATGACAATATATATCGTTTTTTTTTTAGAACTGACTACGTTATTGACCTAGCAAGGTCTTAACAGCTTCACCGGACTTTAAGGCGAGCGCTTGCGACACTCAGCCGATTTTATTTGGGCAACTAGCTCAAGGGTGCACAGCAAAATCAAAATCAAATTTTTCTAAAGCATTTCAGTTCGATAAGGGAAGAATAAAACCCTTCCACTTTCATGTGTGTGTGCACGTGTGTGAAGGTGATATGTGTAATGATGTCGCGATGATGTAAGATTTTGTGTCACTGTATCGCGCGAGCAGCGTACTCAAGGGCTCCACGCCGAGGGAACGGACCTAGGCTGAGCTGCTGCCGATGGGGAATATATACCGTCTACTATTGAGCTTATATCGCTCAAGATTATTTATAATGTATGTATACATTCCAGAAAATACACGTCGATATTTTAATATAATATCGGTACTTTGTGTTGTCATTGTAAAAATTTTGAAAGGTTTTACCCGAAACACAAAGCTATCAGCTAAATTTATTTAAATATGACACCGTTTCGCTATAGAGTAATCGGAAATGCATGTTTAAGGGGACAGTGGACGACAGGTAAATACATAAATCTTTAATGAATAGGATCGATGGTTTTTGCTCTATTAGGTAGGCAAGATACGTTTATTTCATACTGTAGTGTAAACAATGCTTCGTGGTACAAGTACAGTCAGCACTGTGATTATACCTGCTGTAACTGCGGGGTGTCCTAATTCTTCTTACGTACGTACATTCATTTTTA